>QNUK01000546.1:0-426646 GCA_013621035.1 Clarias magur | reverse complement strand
GAGAGAGAGAGAGAGAGAGAGAGAGAGAGAGATGCCTGTTACAACATGTCCATATATACATATACATTCCAGAACAAAATTTTCAGACCAGGGAAATTTCCTTTTAAGAAATTTAAAATTAGCGAGAGCCCTTGCTTATGCAGCTCAGATATCCTGCCACATTCAAAACAGAGAGACTTTTGCTTTTAAAATGATAAGATTTTGTTCAGGAGTGTATTACACAATACTACTACTAATTATTACTGTGCTATAAAGTTCCATAATATATTTCATATATTTTTATATTGTGATTTTATTATGTGTTATTTTTTACAGGTATAGTATATTGCATTCTTGACTATGTCCTGATTATTTCTACTAATTCTACTGATAAAATAATCACTATTTGTTTACATGGCATGCTATCTATAAAGTAGAACTCTGTCCATCTGTCAACCCAGCAGAGGCTGGGTGAGGCACTCATGTCTTTCTTCAACTTGGGTTGGCAGTTTTTAATTTTAATTGGAACTTTGTGTGCATGTATAAATATTTATAAATGTTTTCATTGCATTTAGGCATTTGGCAGATGCCCTTATCCAGAGTTACATCTGAGCAGTTGAGGGTTAAGGGCCTTGCTCAGGGGCCTAACTGTTGTGGTCGTGGGATTTGTTACAAAACATCATAGGGTGAGCTATTCTGTATTGGTTTCTGCGAACTTGAATGCGTGAAAAAAATAACCGAAACTCTGTATATACTTGCCTCACAGACATAGAAACTATATACTTATAGAAAGCAAAATGTCTGCTTTTACATAAACTAATGGAAAACAAATGTCAGATTATGTAATTCATATGAAACATGAATATTGGCGTATCCACTGCTGTGGAGATGACAAGATTACCTTCATCACTACTGCCGAAAACAAAGTAATTGAAGATTTATCAATGAATTACTAAAATTTTCAGAGTCAGTCTTCTTGCTGTTTCTCCCGACACATTCATAATCATTAGTGTTAGGTTTTAAATGAAGAAGTAGTGTGTCCGAGCTAAGTTTTAAGCTAAGAGAAGAAGAGTTTAACTTGTTGTGTTTGCTCCACCTTGATACACTTACCAGTTCGAGCCCGATCGACCATGAGAGACAAACACACACACGCATGCAGGCATGATGTCTGAAGATCTCTGTTTATTCTCAGCAAGGAGAGCACATTTAAAGCAGTGCTACGTTCTGAACATCAAAAGAACCAGTCATTCACATGTCAGTCATAGAGAGACCCGGAGATAGACAAGAGAGAGGAAATACATTGCATTGCAGACAAGAGGCATTTGGACAAGGATATAGAAGTTGTTACCACAGAAGGTGTAAGGAAGCACAGTGAGGTGTCTGTTCTCAGGGCACAGGAATCTTCTCATTAGATTACAATGTCTTACTATATTTTAAAACCTTACAATTAGTCTACTTCTGCCGGTGCGCTCTGGAAAACTTTATATGTGCGGTTGAGCTCTGTTTAGACTACGTACACTGTATATCCTAACGTTCAAAGTAATTAAACACATTCAGTACTGTTAACTTATATAATTGCAATTAGGTCAAAATCTGGAATTTGAGTATTCAGAACTTTTTGTGATTTATGAGTATGTAAAAATTACACTTTTCAAGTTAGCTTAACAAATTTGATATTTTATGTAAGTACTTAAGTAACAATAACTTAAGTAAAACGTCCACCAACATAATATCTATAGAGCACTTGTGGTGCAGTTGTAAGTGCTGCGCCTGCTATGCGGAAGACCTGGGTTCAATCCCTAGGCTGGCTGGTCTGCAATTTTTTATTTATTTATTTAATAAGTACTTAAGTAACAATACCTTAAGTAAAACCCACCAATGTAATATCTACTGTATACAGCACTTGTGGTGCAGCGGGGTTTGATTTCTGGGCTGGGTGGTCAGCAAAATATTTTTTGATTTGCACAAGTTCAACAAACTCAAAAATGGATAGTTCTGATAGTTCTGTTGGAAACATCATTATTTAAAAATTTTATGTAACTGATTACCTCAAATATTTTGAGTTTTGCCAACTTAATCGGGTTTACAGTGTAGGAAATTATAGATGAGGATCACGATGCCGGCTCAACATCCCGGAGTCCAAAGATCAAGGTGCCAAAAGGTCTTACACATTGATGAAAATCATGGATTATTTCGTGAAACAGAGGCTCTGCTGAAAAAAAAGTTAGGCACATCAGTCACTTTACCCCAAATAAAAGGTAAAAACTCAGTGGTCCATGCTGAGTATTATAATTTAGTTGTAACATAACAGATTCGGCAAACCGAACAAACTGTGTGCACTGAATACTAAACCTAAACCGAGCATAATAAAACTGAGCGTGAGGGTTAATAAACTGAGATGTTTGTTTCATAGCCCCGTCCCCATGAAAACAGCGTATTCAGAGAAAGGCTCACCCGTGAGAAGTTGTGCGTGGACCGCTGAGGTTTTACAGATACTAAAATTGCCATTGTTACTGTTTTATAATCCCTGGAATGGAAGAGAAAAATTACATTACATTTTTTCCTTAAGATAACATGCATTTTTTTAATTACTCTATCACAACCCATGATTTATGATGCTATTGTACAAATGGAATCATTTTCTTTGGTATTTTTAAAGATTTAAAAATCGAATACCACAAATTTCACCACCATTTTATGTTTATTTTGTCTTATTTTTTCTAGCATGGGCATGTTTGTTGGGTAAAAGGGGCAATGTCGGTCCTACCTCCCCACAAACTACAACTGCAGGTTTGAATTGAGGTGTGTGTGTGTGTGTGTGTGTGGGTGTGGGTGTGTGTGTGTGTGGGGGGGTGTGTTACAGGTTTGCTCTCAGATACTCTGTGCTGTTTAACTTTGGAGGCAGAAGCTGGAGATAAAGTCACTATTTGGTGCCAACATGACCTGACTGTTACAGGTTACATCTTCTGGTTTAAACACACGAGTGATTCAGTTCCACTTCCTGTTGGTTGTAAACAGTTTACTTCAGCTCCATCAAAAACGTGCCACTTCTTTACTGAAAGTGACAGAATAATGATGTCTATTCGTGACAAGAACACGTCTCTCACCATCACTGCAGTAAATGTCTCTGATACAGGACTCTACTACTGCAGCTACATGGAACGGAAACAGATTACATTTAGTGATTCAGTCTACTTGAGCGTGAAAGGTAAAATAATATAAAGTAAGCAGTTGTAACGTGAAGAGTTGTAGTAACTTCAATTATTTAAAAAAAAAACTCTTTTTCAGGGGAAAATAAAACACTGTCCAAGATCACAGACAGAGGAAATGGTTTGTTGCCTTCCTTCTCCTAAAAGTCTTCTCTAACTCTTACATTAAAACATAGTGTTTAAAATATCTGAATGTATTCTTTATTTTGGTTCAAGGCTGTGTCTCTCCTATTGTGTTCTTCATGCTGACTGTGGGATTTGGTGCCCTGAGTGTGATTCTTCTCAGTATTCTGATCTGCGTATTGAAGCACAAAGGTAAATGATAGATAGATAGATAGATAGATAGATAGATAGATAGATAGATAGATAGATACATACATACATACATACATACATACATACATACATACATACATACTTTTATTTTTATTTTTTTCTGGGTTGCTACAATATAATTTTATTTCCAAAAACACTTTCAAAGAAAAAAAAAAAGTCATTGGCAAAGCCGGCACCACTTTGTTTATGTCATGTCAGTATTTACAATGACATAAACATATGAGTTCTGTCGCTTGCTGTCAATAGGCATCTAAGAGAGATTAACATATTATTGGCTTCAGCAGACACGCAATACCTGAGATTGAAACATGACTGCCCCCTACAGGTAATGTAAGTTATGTTTACAGCATTCCGCGCACTGCCACGGCAGCTCGTGAGATCGCTTTTCTCGAAACGTGCATTCTTAATGGCCACAGTATTATTAGTTATAATAAGTATAACTAACTGTATTATTATTATTATTATTATTATTATTATTATTATTATTATTATTATTATAAATCAGTTTTTATTAATTTACAGTAATGTGGTTTATACACAGAAGAAATTTTTTTTATTTTATTCTACAAAGTTTGCATACTTCGACTTTAAAAGTTCTGTAAATTAAATTGGGCCAAAAGATGTTTAATCCATGACAGAATACTTATTTTACACTGATAAAC
Organism: Clarias magur; assembly: GCA_013621035.1. Classification (NCBI taxonomy): domain Eukaryota; kingdom Metazoa; phylum Chordata; class Actinopteri; order Siluriformes; family Clariidae; genus Clarias; species Clarias magur. The sequence continues at coordinate 422,460 of QNUK01000546.1, read as the reverse complement.
CATTACCAAAATACCTTGTTGAAGATCAAGATCAAGGTACCAACCCATTGCATAGCACATAAACACTTAAAATTAGATTTATTTAGCCTATTTCTAAATGTAAATTATTATTATAAAAGCTTGGATACTTCTAGGTATTGTTGCCTTTTTGTAGAAACTGAAATTGCTGTGTTTGTGTTGTGCTTGTAAAAGTTCGTTCACATTCAGTGCCATTATTTTTAAATTGCTATCACAAAAAAAAATAAATAAATAAAATAAATAAAACTGTTTCCTTAAATAGCATCCATGTTCTTCAGGAAATATTAAATAAAATAAAAATTACAATTATCTAGCACAAGTGAAAATCTACAGGTCACACCATTTGTGTTTGATGAAAACATAAAAAAATAATAGATTCATTGAGTATTAACAGGTTTAACAGTGGGACTTTGAGCCATAAAAAGAATGTACATAACCAGTTGTTTAGTGATGGTAGATTACTACTATTACTACTACTACTACTGCTACTACTACTAATCTGGAAATTGATTCATGTCAACTGGAGTTCTTTCTTGATAGGTAGATATGTACTGTATGTTTCAAGACGCATACAAGTAGCTTCTCCAGTCTGAGGTAAGTTGGTAAGTTCCTCATATTTGAGTCTTTCATCCTCCCCTGTCTGAAATGGCTCATTAGATAGATGGATTGAGAGAGGTGTAAAGAAGCCATCTTTGTGCATATTATGAATCCTTCTTTCAGCAGAGGTGGAGGTCTCAGGCACAAACTGTCTCCTATCTAGGAGGGATGATTTGACCTTGGAGGACTTAAATAGGAGGAACTTACCAACTTGGCTCAGACTGGTTGAATAAGTAGTGAAAACCAGTTGACATGACTCAACTTCCAGATAACATCAACTGGATGACTAAAAATTTTCACAGACATACTACTACTACTACTACTACTACCACTACTACTACTACTACTACAATAATAATTTTTTTCTTCTGTTTTGCTTTAGGTCATGAAGCATCGAAAAATGAGGTAAATCTGACTACAAAAGATACATTTTACATTTACATAGAGATGCCTGGATTATATATATATAAATACTTGGTGGCCTTTCTCACTGAATGTAAAAGTATGCACCATACTTATCAACTTCTATGTCATACATTGAAGTAACAGTAGGCAGTTTTATCATCAACTTGAGCATGTGACAGCATTCCCCTTGAAAGTAAGAGTAGACAGCATCATCAGTTTTTAAGAGAAAAATACCAACTAAAAAAAATAAAAAAAATTGATCAATAAATAGTAAAAACACAAAAAGCAAAAGTAAAGACAAAAAAAAACTAACACAAATGGTACATGTCAATAACACTGTGAACCTGTGAATCGCTTAAGTTGTGTGTGTCCACCACAAGGGCTTAAACCTTGCAATAGCTCAATAAGAGCATACAGAAGAACTGTCCCAGTTTTACATAATATATTATTTATATATATAATCTTTGTGTGTCCTCTGTGTCCTTGCAGGGTCCTGAAGCAGACTCAGTGCATTATGCTGCATTACATTTTTCAAAGAAAAAAAACAGGAGGGCAAAGAAATGTAATGAAATGGTGGATCCAAATATTGTATATTCTTCAGTTGGACCAACTAATATGCATACATAATGTTACATATCACTTTCTATTTACTAAATAGTAACTTTCTTTCATTGTGTAACCTCCATAAAGAAGGCTATCACAATTACAGAATATGGTTGGGATTCATTTTATGAACTTAAGGATTTTGTACATTTAAAAAAAACAAAAACAAAAAAAAACATGAGTAGCTTGCAATAAAATACTCATCAATTATATATTGTAAGCAAAAAATCTAAAAATAATAATTCTACAAATGAAAACTTTCGATTTATTTCAATGTATGTTGACTGCTGTTTATATTTTCAGTGAGTACAATATGTTTATTATAAATGATTGGAAAGCAACCTAGCTATGATGGGATGTTTGTTGCCCTGGTTTCATCATTCATCACCCATCTTTAACATAAAAAAAATGCAATAGTGTCTTAAAACAGTTTGTGTACAAACTCTCACATGATCAAGAGAAAGGAATAGTTTCATATGCTTTGGCAGCTCATGGTTTGATTTACTTTTTCCACATAATGTTGGGAAGGTTTTGACAGCTTTTTCCGCTTAATAAATGAAATAATAAAAAAAAAATCTGCATTTTGGATTTTCTCTGGTTATCTTTGTGCAATATTACAATTTGTTTGATGATACAAATATGCACCTCCCACACCTGTTTCATTATCATAGCACATTTTAGTTTTTTTTTTTTTTTACCTGTTTTCTCACACCTATTTACATCAGGATCAGAAGCAGCATGTTCTAGCCACAACACGGTCACTGAAAAGTCATTAACCGCTCCCAATCTAATCAATAACTGTGATTCCACCAGGTGCACTATGGCACGTTAGAATCACGGAAGAGCCTTTCCATGTTGATTTGCTAAAGTTGCATGCAAAGTCCTTTTTCATGGAAATTCATGTTGGTAGTTCAATTAACCAATCAGGGATTTTAAACACAACCAAATGGCCAAGAGTACACAATACAGATTAGAACATAATAGTAGAAAAATGTGGTTATATTTGATATTTTATTAACATAAAAATAAAAATATTAATTATGTATATTATAATTAGAAATTTAAAGCAAATCAAAATGGGAAAAACGTGTTTGAATGAAAATGATTAGATTGTCCCTGATGAGCGAGCCGAGGTGATGGTGGCAAGGAAAAAACTCCCTGATATGGCAATAGGAAGAAATGGGTGCAAATCGATCTTCCAAAAGGACAATGACGCCAAGCATACCTCCAAATTGGATACAAATTACAAAGGAGGAGCAAGAAGGCCTACAAACCTGGCCCATTTACACCAGTTCTGTCAAGAGGAGTGAGCCAAAATTTCAGCAAACTATTGTAGAAAGCTTGTAGATGTCACGGCCTGGCTGTGACTACAGGCCAGACCGGCTGATGTAGGTGCAGTGTCAAGTCAAGTCAAGTCAAGTAGGCTTTTATTGTCATTCCAACCATATACAGTTAGTACACAGTGAAACGAAACAACGTTCCTCCAGGACCAGGGTGCTACATACATGCAACAACATAAATTTACAACATACATTTGACATTTTTTAAGTTACTCTGAAAGAAGAACTATCAATATCTGACAGACACAACAATGTAAGACATGACAGTACTTTTTGATGAAGGATGAATTGAGGTAGTGGGAAGAGCAGCAGTAGACAGTTTACATTTTGACAAGAGTATTGTGTGCAAATAGCAATAAATATTGTGCAAAGAAATTGCGAGGAGCAGCACAGGAAGGTAAGTATGAGCAGATTGAGATGGGTGTACATCAGTGTGATTGTGCATGTGTGTTTATCAGTTCAGTCCAGATGTTATCTAGTTCATTTGAGTGATTTGTGTGTGTGTGTGTGTGTGTGTGTGTGTGTGTGTATCACGAGGCTAGTCTGTCTAGCTGAATGTCGGTGTCTGGAACTCTGTCGCTGAGCCATGTCTCCGTGAAAACAAACACACAGCAGTCCCTAACCTCACGCTGTGTAGCCTGTTGCAGTCGGATGTAGTGCAGTTTATTTTCCAGGGAGCAGACGTTAGATAAGATGATGGACGGAAGAGCCGGCCGGCTAGGGTTTGATTTTAGCCTAGCACAGACTCCCGCCCGCTTGCCGCGCTTCCGCTTACGATGTCCCCTCCTCCGGCCACCGGCATCAGGCAACGCCGAGGACTGGAGGCCTGGTTCCCGAAGCAAGCCGAGGTCGCGTAGCTTCTCCCGCAGCTCATCTTGAATGAATAATGCCGGTTTATTGAGTTGCAAAAGTGTCTGGCGGTGGTAAGTATGAGCACCGTTTGTGCCGGTGTCCATAAACTTTGCAAAATAAAAGCGCTACAACACGACATAAACAATGTAGCACCATTTTGGCTCCGGAGTAGCCGCTGCGTGCTACTGCCACGCCGCCATCTTGGATCAAAAGACTAGAGTGGACAAATAGGGAAGGCATAAATGCAGAGGTGTTGTTGAAACATAAAGAGTCTTTTATTTACAAAAGAAATACAAACTCAAAAACAGACACAAACAAACAAAGGAACCAAAACAACAAACCCAAACTAAAACTAGGGCTCAGGAAAACACAGGAACAGGTATTGAACAAAGGGAACTGATACAGGAGCTAACATAAGGAAACATGGAGCTGGAGCTAACTAAGCCAGTTCCAGGGACACAGAGACTAGAGACGGGGCCAGGGACACGGAGACTAGAGACGGGGCCAGGGACACGGAGACTAGAGATGGGGCCAGGGACATGGAGACTAGAGACGGGGCCAGGGACACCAACTAGAAACAGGGCTGGTTAGTTGGGTTAGTAGCTACACGGAATACAGAGACGCTGGATGCTGACCTAACCGGGTTAGTATCTAATGGAGTTAGTACTGACCTAAAAAGGAAACAGAACACAAGAAGGCAGGGCACCCATGAGGCTATTTTAAACTAGCGGCTAACCTACTAGTGACCAGAACCACTAGCAGTCAATCCCACTAGAGGCTAGCCTACTGGAGGCTAACCCTACTAGGGGCTAATCCTACTAGCAGCCTAGGCCTACTAGCGGCTAACCCTGCTAGCGGCTAAGCACTCATGGGGTTACAAACATCTAAACAGAAAAGGGACACCACAGACAAAGAACTACACAAGAACGCCGACACTGGGGATACACAGAACAGTACTTTCACAGGAGGAGACATAGCCTAACTAAACACTGAACAAGGCAACTCCATGAATCCGCAAACACAAGGAATCTAAAGAAAACAAATAATAAAGCCCTCTAGAAAAACAAAGGTAAAACATTACTAAAATATAAACTCAAAGAAACAAAAATGAATGCCCACATGATGGTAATATACAAAACCTATACACAAATAATGCTCGACCCAGTTTCCCAGAACAAACTGCTATTTATAGAAACTTTAATGAGCCACCTCGGTTCAGGTGAGCACTCATCACCTGACCGAGGTGCCTTTTGGGAAACTGAGTCAACCAACAAAAACTACAAACAGACAGACATGAACATGACAGACAGTGCCCTCTAGTGGAGGTTCCTAAAAGTAGAAGGATACTCGAAACGTTTGTCCAAAGTGAAACAGTTTTGGGGCAATTCTACCAAATACTAAGGAAACTTCTGACTTCGATGAAAGTAATAAAAAAATAAATAAAAATTATCCAAATCGGTCAATTCCGACATTTAACAAATGAGAAATATACAGTATGTCACAAATCTTTTCATAGGACAACACTGCATAATTGATTCTTTGACACAATGAAAAGTAGTCAGTGTAAAGTTTGTATAGCAGTGTAAATTTATTGTCCCCTTTAAAATAACTAAAAATACAGCCAATAACAGCTGAACCCCTGGCAACAAAAGTGAGTATACCCCTAAGTGAAAATGTACAAATTGAGCACAATTAGTCATTTTCCTTCCCCTTTGTCATGTGACTCATTAGTGTTACACTGTCTCAGGTGTAACCAGATAGCAGGTGAGTTGCTATATAAATTTGGTATAAAAGCTCTTCCACTCTCTTAACCAGGCCACTGAAAGTTCAACATGGCACCTCATGGAAAACAACTCTCAGAAGACCTGAAAAAACTAATTGTTGCTTTACATGAAGATGGCCTAGGCTATAAGGAGATAGCCAACCCTCCTCAACTGTGCTGCAGCACAGTGGCCAAGACCATCCAGCACTTTAAGAGGACAGGTTATTCTCAGAACAGGCTTCCCCATGGTCAGCCAAAGAAGCTGAGTGCACGTTCTCAGCATCAGATCCAAAGACTGACTTTGGAAAACAGACGGATGAGTGCATCCAGCATTGCTGCAGAGATTGAAGGGATTGGAGATCAGCCTGTCAGTGCTTAGACCGTACTCGGCACACTGCATCAAATTGCTCTGCATAGTTGTCGTCATAGAAGGAAGCCTCTTCTAAAGATGATGCACAAGAAAGCTTGCAAACAATTTGTTGCAGACATGGATTACTGGAACCATGTCCTGTTGTCTGGTGAGACCAACATAAACCTATTTGGTTCAGATGGTGTCAAGCGTGTGTGGCGGCAACCAGGTGTGTCTTGCCTACCATCAAACATGGTGGTGGGAGTTTCATGATATGGGGCTGCATGAGTGCATGATAACCCTGCCTGTTTTTGGATCTCATCTCATGTTTTTGCCCTCTGCATTATCTTCTGCGTTCGGATATCCTTCTGTGTATAACCTCATCCGCGCTTCCAGATTTGAACTCAATCAGTGCTGGACATTGTTATCGACCCTACTTTGTTTTACAAACTTCTTGCTCTTGAATCTGGATTTGGAAACATCTTTGGATTTATCTGGCTTTTGACCTTGCCAATATCATCCTCAATAATATGGATAATAGATATATAAATTATTTATGCTCCTGCTGTTACTTGGCATGGGCTGGAGAGCCATTGTGAGAGCACGCACCGGTTGACTCTCCCATTTGGAGATGGTGTGGGATTATGAATTAGTGTGGGATTATTAATTAGAGGTATCAGGACCCTTAAATACACACGGCACCAGGTGTGGGCGTGTCCAGGGTGATTCCTTACTGCGACATTGCCTGGCAACCACGTCTAGTTGGCCGTGCCCCTGCCTATTCACTGAACTATATCTATTTTCACGTGGTTCTGCCCCTCATGAGACCCATGTCATTACACCTGCGAGAGGCAATGATTTATGGGAAATTTTTCATTCCCATTTCCGGTGAAGTGACAACCTGTTATTCAGTTGTTCCCTACACTGTTCACAGTTCTTTTTGAACTGAAATTTTTGCTCCCTGTGGTTTGGAATCACACTTAATGTGGCTCAACACCCTATGAAGTATACTTCGCAGAGTACTTCAGGCCAATCGGAACACACCTTTACACGCTGCGGAGATTCTCTTTCATACTCTGCTTCCGGGACCTTGGGATACAGCATACATCATCGCCCAGTCCTTCCACGCCACTTGGGATTACGATGTAATCTTGACTAAATCTGTAATCTTGACTAAATCTGTACCCTTGTCCAACATATCATGTGGTTCAAAAATCGGAACGGCACCTAAGGAAATTAATCTCGCAGAGAAACAAAATAGAGTTCCCTAATCAAGATTTAAAGGGGCAGAGACTACAGTGAAACGTAGTCTCTGGCCCTATAAATCTTGACTAGGGGACACCATTTTGTTTCAGAGTTAATTTCCCAATAAGAAATAATGGAAACTCCAATTATTCATTCCACAACCCAAAAACATTAATATAATAATGATTAATAGCAAAATAAATAGCATTTAAAGCAAAAATAAAAACAGTTAACTTGCACTTTACCTTTAAAAAAAAACAGGCTGTGTGTGTGAAAGCAGAGACAGGAAAGGAGGGGGCGGGGGTAATTGTGTAGAACGACTTTCACAAACACACATATAAACGCACAGATATTACTGCGAACTTTAATCTGCACTTTACCTTTGGAAATATCTCTGACGACAGAGAGGAGGAGAGTTATTGTTTAGGAAGACTAATTCATTTCAATTTTATTTGTATAGTGCTTTTAACAATTGTCATCGTCGCAATGCAGCTTCACACAATCAAAAGAATCATTTAAGTTTGTAAGAAATGTGAATGTGTATAAATCAAAATGATTAGATAGTCCCAGATGAGCAAGCCGAGGGTGACAGTGGCAAGGAAAAACTCCCTGAGATGGCAGTAGAAAGAAACCAGGGAGAGGAACTAGACTCAACAGGGAACCCATCCTCATTTGGGTGAAACAGAAAGCAGGAATTGATCTGCATTCATACTGTGTGTTAGGTGGCAGGCAGTTCAGTATAGCAGTTGTTAACAGATGTTAATTGATGTTAATATGGAGTCCGGGTAGATATTGGAGGCTCAGGTAGACTTGTAGGAATTTCCATTCCTGAACTAACAAGCAACTGCAGCCTTCGAGGAAGAGAGATGAGGATATAGAGCACTATTTCTAAGAGAGAGAGAGATTGTTTACCTCAGCCAAAGGATTACTTTTCCCTGCTGGATTAATATTTTGTGGACACATACAATACCCCTCTCATTCCATTTTCTCATGCTCTCGGACATCTTTTCACGGTGAGACCGAGCCATCTCTCCCAGCCTACATCACACACTCAAACATTAAAAACACGGACTTTGGACATTCATACACACACACACACACACACACACACGCACACACACACACACATCAGAGCAGAAGAGGAGAGATAACAGTTAGGTATGGTCATAGTAACATAATGTTTAAGGTGAATGTACGTATATTTAGTGTAGAGTGCAAGCAGGGACTCCGGCTGGACTAAATATAACAGCATAACTAAAAGGGAGAGCCAAAAGGAAACACAGACATGAGGGCTCCCTGAGATGTAAAGCAAGCAATCACTTCACTGTCAACAAACCTGAGTGATCAATGAGAGTGGGGAAGAAAGCATCTAAACATACCAGTTCACCATAATACTCTACGTCCATGAGTCCCCCAGATCAGCCACTTTACTAAGGTTAATCTATTTACAAAATGCTTGGTTAAATAAATAGTTTTTTAGCCTAGACTTAAACACTGAGACTGTGTCTGAGACCCAAACACTATTTGAAAGGCTATTCCATAACTTTGGGGCTGTGTAAGAAAAAGCTCTGTCCCCTGCAGTAGTTTTTATAATACGCGGTACTGACAAGCAGCCTGCATCCTTTGATCGAATAGGTGTGGCGGACCATAAGACACTAACAGTTCACTCAGATACTGCGGCGAGAGACCATTTAATGCTTTATATGTCAAAAGTAGTATTTTAAAATCAATGCGAAATTTCACAGGGAGCCAATGAAGTGAAGATAAGATAGGGGTGATGTGCTCGTATCTTCTGGTTCTAGTGAGGACTCTCGCTGCTGCATTCTGAACTAATTGAAGATTGTTCATGCACCTAGTTGAACAACCAGACAGTAAAGCGTTGTAATAGTCCAACTGAGGTGAAAGAGTGCTATCCTGGTGATATTGTCTACATGAGCTTCAAATAAAAGACTAGAATCTATAATCACAACGAGGTCTTTTACTGTTGCACTAGGTAGAACAGAAAGGCCATCTAAAATTACAGTGTGATCTAAAATCTTGCTTCTAGTTGCATGCAGTCCTATGACTAGAACGTCTGTCTTTTCAGGATTAACCAGAAGGAAGTTATTTAGCATCCAGTTTCTTACATCCTTTATGCCTTGCTCAACGTTAGCAAGCTGTTTTCTCTCATCTGGTTTTGCTGAGACATATAACTGTGTGTCGTCGGCATAACAGTGAAAATTAATATTATGCTTACGGATTATGTTGCCCAAAGGAAGCATGTAAAGGGAAATAAGCAGTGGGCCTAAAACCGAACCCTGTGGGACAGCAAACTCCACAAGAGAACATGCAGAATAATCACCAACTAAATCTACATACTGATAACGATCAGTCAAATAGGATTTGAGCCAGGAGAGGGCAGTTCCCTTAATTCCTACTACATTTTCTAATCTGTGAAGGTGAATACTATGATCAATGGTCTCAAAAGCTGCACTGAGGTCCATAACACAAGCATAGTTACGCAACCCTGATCAGAGGCCAATAGGAGGTCATTTACTACTTTAACGTGTGCTGTCTCTGTGCTGTAGTGAGGCCTAAATCCTGACTGATACAGTTCATGGTTGTTATTTCTATGTAGGTATGAACATAGCTGCTCCGCTACTATCTTTAATAACTGCTCATTTAAAAGATTTTGGAACATACCCAATGCTGAGTGAAGAATTAATTATTTTCAGCAGAGGTTCTGTTATTTCTGGCACTATCTGTTTGAGAAAATGTGTCGGTATAGGATCTAATGTACAGGTTGATGAATTTACAGAAGAGATGATTGAAATTAGTTAATTCTCCTCAATGGGAGTAAAGTATTCTAAGTTCTGGTCTGAAGCGGTTAGTTTAACATTTGCATCAATTACATTGTCCAGTTTCAAAGCCTCAATTTTATACCTAATGTTTAGAATTTTATTATAAAAAAGTTCATGAAGTCCTCACTACTGTATGTTGTTGTTGTGGAGATTTCTGCAGTGGTCTTTTTTCTGGCTAATTTGGCTACGGTATTAAATAAAAATCTAGGATTAGTTTTGTTATTTTCTATAAGAGTTGAGAGATACGTTGATCTACCTACTTTAATAGATTTTCTATAGTTTTGGATGCTCTCCTTCCGTGCTATTGGAAATACTAACAATTTAGTTTGACGCCATTTACGTTCTAATTTCCGAGCGGTCTGTTTTAAACTGTGCGTGTGATCATTATACCAGGGAGCAAGTTTTGTATCTCTAATGATTTTCCTTTTAACTGGAGCTACATTATCTAAGGTATAACAGATTGTCGACTCTAAACATTCAGTCACCTGATCGAGTTCTGTGGAGTCAGATGACGATCCAATCAAAGTTGGTAACTCTGGGAGATTACTGATAAAGCTCTGTGTGGTAGTTGATGTGAATGTACGTTTAATACAGAAGTGCTGTGCTGTGAGTACATTATTACTATGACAATCTTTCATTGAGACAAGATAGTGATCTGAGATAACTTCAGACTGTGGAATTGTGAATAAAGTTCTTACACTTAATCCAAAGAATAATATTAAATGTAAAGTATGACATGCTTTATGAGTGGGTCCTACTACAAATTGATTTACTCCTACAGAGTCCAGTATGGTCATAAAAGCTGTTCTCAGAGTGTCTTCTGGATTCTCTAAATGAATATTAAAATCTCCAGCAATTAACACTTTCTCTACAGAAATGACTAGGTTTGAGAGTCTATAAATGATAGTTAGTGGGATCGACTGAGCAGAATTCAAATTTGTAGCTACACTTTTTATGTTACTTAGAGAACTTCAAAGTTTTTAGTATGATAGCCATAATCATTGTAAATAACAGGAGGACTAGCTTCATTTAAAGCTACACACTCATCCTGTTTAATCCAGGTTTCTGTTAAACAGAGTATATCAAATTCCTGGTCCATGTTAATTTCATTAACAATAACTGCTCTAGATGTGAGAGATCTAATATTTAACAGTCCTAGCTTATGATCAAAGCGGCTGCGCATTCAGTGTGCTCTGAGTTTGTGGTGTCTATGTTAATTAAATTCCTAAAACAGACTTTGAGTCTTTCTAAATTTGTGTTTATGAAATATGATGAACCCTGAGTGACGACTCTATGTAGCTAGCAGATGGTTGGTTTAGCCTGTCTGTCTGCTCCCTGGCCTGAGCTCTGGATTGTCACAGATTAACTAGGCCTCTTCTGAGATTATGCACTATACTATAAGAAATGAGAGCTGCACCTTCCCGAGTGGGATGGACACCTGGAAGACATTTGCCCTCAAATGTCTTCCAGTTATCTATAAAGCCCACGTTGTTTTCGGGGCACCACCTGGACATCCAGAGGTTCAGTGACCATAACCTGCTGTAAGATATGTCGCCACGTCTTATTGGGATTCGGCCAGAGCAAACTACTTCATCGGACATCGCCTTTGCTAGTTTAAACACCTCTGAAAAGTTACTCTTCCTAACCTCTGACTGACGAAGGCGTATATCATTAGCTCAGCATGTACCACTATCTTGGAGAACCTATGCTGTGCTAGAGCTCTAAGATCACTTGCTTAGTCTGGTGCTCTGGTTCCCAGCACACAAATATAAGTTCAATATATGTTTTAAAAATTGTAATTATTTACTAAAGACCATTATGATGATCATAACAGCATATTGCATTTCATTTAAGAAGGCAAAAATGCCAGCGCTGCTAACTGACATCAGATTATGTTTGAATGAAACCCAGGTTGTTTTAACCCAGCTGCTGAGTAAATATTTGACCAACTACATGCTGGGTTAATTTAACCCAGCAACATGGGTTATTTCTTTAACCCAACAAGATGAGTAAAATCTTACCACATAAAATGGTCAAATGTTCTACCCAGAACTATTCTACTCTATCCATTAACTGGAATGTTGGGTTAATTCTACCTCACAAATACGTTGTTATTATTATTTTTATGTTTTACATGTCTATGGGTAAAACAGTTTAAACAGTTAAATTACTTTGATATACTGGTCTATTACAAAAAAACTCCAAGTTTTGCCAACCATACATATATGTAATAAACACCCAATTAGATGTACAAATCATAGAAAAACATATTTATTTTTAAAAAGTACAAGATAAAATAATACAAAATAAGTTCAACAGCAACATCATTACTATACATTACTGAGAAGCACTAATGACTGAGAGCAGTGCTGGTCATTATCTCCCAACATCAGGATGTAGGGGTACGGACTTGACACTTCAGCCTGCTGGAGAGATTTCACAGTGTCGGTTCCAACCCTAGAAAGAAAGAAAGTAAAATTTTATGGAAAAAATCGAGAGGGTTGGCTAGTATGCATATTTGTAAGATTAGTGTTTTGTAACACCCCAGCTTTTTATTGTCTCAAGCACTGAGATTAATAAAGTTCTTATGTTAATGTGGTTGCTAATGCTAGCAACCTAGCTAAATGCTAGCATCATGCTGGCACTACAGTTAACAGCTTAGCTTTCATTCATCACTTCACCATCTTCACACACCCTGAAAGCATTCTACAAAGAAAGCTAAACAGCTTAGACATTTTTGCAGTTTCTTTCATACACAGGTGGGTTCTTTGGTTTGGCTAGCTAGCAGCTATTGTCAGATAAACTAGCATGCTATAGCACTGACCAGGCTGAAAGTTTGAGTGTAACGTTAACACAAATACAGTAATAAATGTTTGAACAAATTCAGTCATAGGTGAGTGAACGTGTATACAGACCTTATATTTAACTTTTTTTTTTTTCCAGCGGCTCCCAAAAAAAAAAAAAAAAAAAAATCACTGAATACACTGGAGAACTTCGGGGGAGGGGTGGTCTTGTCTGTGATGTTAGCTGTCACTAGATAACCCAACTCCAACCCAGCACGCTGGGTTAAACAAAAAGTACCTAATTCCCTGTAAATAACCCAAAAAATGACCCAATAGAGGCAACCTAGCAGGTTGTAACAATAACCCAGCATTTTTAGCGTGTAATGTATAATTTTAATTTTAAAGTCTAAAGCTCACTGTGTTACCGTCTACTTTGTGTAAATTTGATGTAAATAAGAAATTCCTATATTTAATTTAAATTCTTAATTCGTACTGTAATTTTAGTACTGTGATTATACGTTCGTTTAATTACAATGTTTCAGTATCATGTGCAGTTGTCGATGAGCTGCAGCTCATTAATGCTTGAGAGAATGAACCAAGACTTGAGGCGTCAGTCTATGGTTATAGCACCACTTAGCGGCGTAAAGCCAGGAAACGCAAAACCCTAATACTGCCGCCGGCAGACAAGGCAGTAAAAGTTCTACACCTACAGTATATGTAATTTAGCCATAAATGACAACAGCAAAAACAGAAATGAATAACAACACATTATCACCATTGTTTAGCTGACAACATAGCAAATCTATTTAGATATAATTCATGATAATAGGACATACAGTGCCCTCTATAATTACTGGCACCCCTGGTTAAGATGTGTTAAAAGCCTTAAAATAAATTCAGTTTTTATTGCAGAAGCATATTATCCCACTGAAAATTGTAGAAAAATATAACGTGAATATAAAGTGAATTTTAAGGGGAAATAAAAATCCCTGATTAACAAATTATTATTTTTTCATAAAATAACCTGTTCCACAATTATTTGCACCTCTAACAATTCCTAAAAAATAAATGTAATTTAAGTATTTCTGTCATTTCTACAGTAGTTTACAAGGTTGATCAGAGTATCTAGGAACATTTAATTAGTAACTTATCACTTCCTGCTTCCCTGGGGTATAAATATGACGTGACACAGAGGCCATTTCTCTAATCCCCTCTTCAACATGGGAAAGACAAAGGAACACACCATTCAAGTAAGGCAGATGTGTGTCGACCTTCACAAGTCAGGCAATGGGTACAAGAAAATAGACACCCGCCTGCACCTGCCCATATCTACTATGAGAGGAATCATTAAGAAGTTAAAAAAAAATGGAACAGTAGTAAACAAGCCTGGATGAGGACGCAAGTTTATTTTGCCTCCACCCACAGTGAGGAGGATGGTAAGAGAAATAAAAAATTCTCCAAAACTCACTGTTAAAGAACTGCAACAAATGATAGCATCTTGGGGTCACAAAGTCTCCAAAACAACCATCAGATTCTATCTACATGCCAACAAGTTTTTTTGGGGGGCATATGCCCAAGGTTGTCTTTTTATTTATGAGACTCGTTTATTTATGTACAAATATAATAAATAATAAAACTGAACACAAATTTGTATCAGACAAATTTTTTTTGTGTGTTTATGGTTCATTATGTTTGCGTTTAGGTGGCATGTTGGCTTTTTGGAGTTTGCATGTGCTTGGTGTGTTTCCTCCTGGTACTCCAGTTTCTTCCCACAGTCCAAAGACATGCAGATTAGGCCAATTTTCAGCAAAGACTTCTGCTTAGAGATATGGCTTTACACACACAAACACAATACATGCATTTTCTGCATTAAGTCAAATTAATCTGAGAATTATTTGAGCATTTACTCTAAGGTTAATAAAATAAAATGAAAGAAAGGTCAGTTTGTATATCATCCACTAGTACACAGTGAGGGTTTATGGCCAGAGCCCCTACAAATCTATTATTTTCTTAGTCAGGTACATAATAAAGAAATTGATTTGTTCACTGTATATGATGTGACGTACACACATTACCCTGCACTGCTGTGTTATTGACCTACAGTAGAATAGCCAACATATGTATACTCGAATCCATCACAGCTCATCCTCTTTTTCTTCTTAGAGAACTGTAGAGCAAAAGAGATTATTTATTTTATGATTCATTTAATTTAACTGATTATAATTATACTTTATATTGTATAATATTAATTTAGATCAAACATCACTATTAACTCAATAAGCCAACTGTACACAATTAAAGAATCATAAAGTTTTTTTTTTTTTTTTTTTCAATTAAATTATGTGCAATACGATGAAATGACACGGGAAAACATTTAATATAGAGAAAATCTTAAATAAAGTGTAATTTTAAAAACCAAATTCAAACTTTATTTGTAACATACACAGTCATACACAGTACGATATGCAGTGAAATGCTTATACGACCTTTTTTTTTTATTTTTTACAAGAAATAAGGAAATAAATAGTGAAATAGAATGAAAATAGAGTAGTTAAACTATAAAACAAGTTGCAAGATACAAAAATGTTTTAAAATATATAGGAAATCTAAAAATATAAAATATAACAACTTATAAAAACTTGTCTGTCTGTACAAATATTGCAGTAGTTTTAACAAAAATTAGATAAAGGGAAATGTGAAAAAGTCCTGAAAGTGTGCAAATGTTTCAGGCAGTCAGGCAAACCTTCTACTTGGCAAGCACTAGTGAAACACTGGGACAAGTGCAATGGTGTGGCATGTGATTATATATAGAGAAAAAGAGAATCATAACTGTGTTCTGTTATTCTCCACAATCAAATGTACTGCTTTGACTCAAATATACCTTGTATATTTGCCAAGTAAGTTTTTAGTCAACATTTGAACTTAAATCTATCTGGTAACTCATTTGTTTTTATATGAACGGTCTGAGAAACAGTTGGTAGTCAGAAGCAGGTGAAACAAGAGGCCCTGCAATTGTAAAACAAATGCACTCAAACAAAGGTGTCAACTCTGTCACCATTGAGATGATGATCTGGGCAGTTGGTGTGTGTGTTTGAACAAAGACCTGTGGTTAGAGAGAGCTGGTCTTTACACACCTCTGCAGAAAACTGACAAAAATGCTGGCTAAAAATAGTATAGTTTACTTGTCAGTTTTTCCATCTTTTAGTATGATGATCAGAACACTGAGAATAATTACAGTCGCTGCAGCAAACACCACGGTCAGCATGAAGAACACAGCAGGACAGTCTGAGCCTGGGATCAGAGTAAAGTACATGTTTTTTTTTACTTTAAACTTGCACTTTATTTTTCTGTAAAATGTAAAGAAGTCTTTTGGAAAAAGAAAACCAACAAATCATCAGCTCATTCTGTGATCTTATAAAGAATTTTATTTCGCCGTAAAAGTAAAAACACTGCTGAAAAAAACATAGGTGGTGACCATTATACTAGCATATGTTGTGTTTTGGTGCTGGTATGCATACATTTTGCTGGTATGACCAGCATTATAGTGCCATGATACTGGTGCTGGTATGCTGGTATCCCCCCCCCCCGCCCCCATTTGCTGGTAAGCTGTTCACAATGTCATAAACTTTGGTATGGTATAAAAGTCAGAATACATGAAAGATGGTCATCCAATATGTAAAATATAAAACAGAATCAGTATAAAATCAGCTTTATTGGCCAACACAAACAATATTAACATTGTGTAATATGTAACAACATATACAATATGCACATTTGTAACAATATGATAATTTAACAATGAACAGCAAATAGGTTTTGATAAAAAATAATAACAAAAACAAAACATGAGACCAACCTCTCAGAGACTCTTTCACACAGTTACTTTCACACCACAAGAGTGGAAATGAGTGAGCTTGGCCCTCACTCTTTATTTAGGGGTCTGCAGGTTTATGGGCCCTGAAGTAGTTCTGACATGTCCTGACATTTGTGTATTTTTCTTACTTATGAGCATATAAATGTAACCGTACTTATAAACATATAAATGTCACCTCTTTCACCTAGTGCAAAGTAAATGTCCAGGATTGAGGGAAGAGGGACACAGATGATCTTATACACAGAAGGCACATTTCTGGCATACTGTAAATATGGCCGTGCAAACAGACATTCAGGGTAAAACAGTGGGAACAGAAACAGTGCACTATGAAGAAAGGGTGTCAGGTTTGTAAAAGCTCACTTTTACACCCTATACACAGTCATACATCTTTGTGCCTCTCTTGAAAAGCAGTTCTTGTTTAACTCAAGACACAAGTGAACATCGCATACCTGGCATTTCCATGGTGTTTATGGGTGCTTACCATAAACTGATTTGCAGTTCACACAGACCCTGTGACCAGCAGTGGTAACATTCCTGGCATCTGAGGTCAGTCCATGTGCTGGTTGTATGCAGTCACAGGTGAAGCCTTATCGTGTCGTCAACCGCTTAAAAAATACAAGAGATCCATCCCGAATCCAGACCCCAGTCGTGGTCGAGGTTCCCATGACATAGTGATTGTCTGTCTGTATCTTGCCTGCTTGTTTGCATTTGGTCTCTATAAAACATGTGGCTGAACATTTTCATGGTGACAACAGTTTATAAAAAAACAAAAGGAAACATAAGCATGAACATAAAATTACTGTCAATAATCATCAATAACTATTGACCATGCATGAAGACAACACAAACCTTTGCAATGTTTAGGCAACAGAAGCTAAAGTGTTTGTGCTATATAACATTATAGATAGCAGTGTCATGAGCTAACCAAAAACTGAACCAAATAGCTACCATAACATGAATCTATCCAAAACGTGGTGCATATATTATAAACATTCACACCACAGCTGATACTCCCATAAGAAATAATGAAAACTCAAATAATTTGTTACACAGCCCAAAAAAATAAATACAGAAAAATAATTAATGCAATATATAAAGTAATAATAAAACAAATCAACCTGCACTTTACCTTTAAAAAAAGATCAAATAAATCCCAACAGATAAGTGTTTCTGTTTGTGCATGCAGGCGCCGTGTATTTGTGTGTGTGTGTGTGTGTGTGTGTGTGTGTGTGTGGAATTAGCCCATTCTCTCGCCTCGTCTTACACAGTAAAACTCCTCCTGCCTCCCCCACCTCGCTTTTTAAGTTTCACAACAAACACACACACAACGGAAAAAAATCTCTCTAATGACACTCGCGTGAGCGCACACTAACAGAATCACTGCTGTAAAGTAAAAAAGCAAAACAAAAACAAATTAACCACCACCTTACCTTTGAAAAGAATTGCGACAGAGCAGAATTTCTGTGTAGAGCAGAGTGTGTGTGTGTCTGTGTGAAGCCGGGGAGGGGAGGTGTAAAGGCAAGAGAGTGTGTCAGTGTCAAAAACCAAGACATGCTCGTATTTCAAGACAAGATTTATTAAAAATCTTTGCTCGTCTTGCGGAACACTCATAAACCGGTTTTCCAAGGTTCCACTGTATTGGGAAATATTGACAGCACCTTTTCTGTCATGCAACTTCCTAATGAGCAATGGGTCAATAATAAATGGTAAGGAAATATCTAAAAACTCCAGTTCTCCCAGTATATCACAGATGGTGTTATGCAAATTAGTATATGGTGCTTCAGTGTTTGTTTCAAGTCTTTTAAGTTTTTATTTATGACCGTTGTTCTGTATTTAATATAATTTTTAGTAATTTGTCATGTGTTAATTATACAGAGCTATCCATTTTATTTAATATGCTGGGTAATTTTTTTTATCATAATTGTTGTGAATTGTAAAAAAAAAAAAAAGAAAGAAAGAAAATACTTTAAAATACCACAAAAATTTTTGGTCAATCTCCGTCAATTAATTAGTGAGACACACTCATGTTTATAAATAGTGCGTTACGTCACTAATGAACAAACAGACACAAAGCAAACGAACAGCAAACGATGAGCGATGAAATAAAGGCAAGAGTTAAAGCCTGCCTGCCTTTATGCCTTTAATCTACAAGAGCGTGAGGTTAATGATCCTGGAGGATTCTGGGTAAATGAGTTCTCCCACATGCCTCTCTCACTGTGCACCTCTGTCTCCCTCAGCCGGTGGTATAGCACGGCCTCTTATAACAGATTAGATCTCACAATGACCAAAGAATTTCAAGCTGAGGGTTTGTTAGCGCAGGTTACAAGAACTAGAGCTGGATTTGACTGGATGATTAACTGATTAAGCGTGAAGAGCTTCAGGTGTGCACTGGAAAGAGTCAACTGTCATGGGCCAAAGTGTAAATCACCTCATCAACCAGGGTGTTTACTTCTCATCTAATAACTCTAATAAAGAGCATTTATCAAAAAGAAAAACACGTAAGTTTATATTAGCTTACAAATACAACTAAACACTGTTTCTAAAAAATTATTCATGAGGTGTGAAATCTCTCATCCTTCTTTTCTCTACAATGGGAAAAGGCAGAGTTAAAAACTATACATCAGGAGGCCACTAGAGGGCGTCAGAGACATTCTAGATTAACTTTTTTATTTGATTTCTACCTGCTATACCGTCTACTCATATACACGTCATGTGTACACACTAATAACACACTCCTTCACTACAGAGACAGAGAAGTACACGTCATCAGAGGGGAACCAATTCGTCATGGGAAACATTCGACAAAGTATTATTAAATACTATTATTAAAGTGTCTTTAATAACTTTAGCATGTTGATGTGCAACACAACTGGGGGGTAGGTTACGTGAATTACCCGGGTAAGTTTAAGAGTAAGTTAGTGGATATTCTCAACTTTCGGTTCCAAAAACGGAGGTAACTTTCTGGGTATGTTTGTAACCATAGCAACCTACTCTCTGAAGATAAGCTGCTCGGTAGCAGGGTAAGTTTGTTTCAGAAGTTTATTGAGCATGACGTGCGCTTTTAATGAAGATCCTGTGGATGTGGAGGCACAAATTATACAAGGTTTTTTTCGCCGGGAGAGAGTTATAAGACTCTGAGAGTTATACGACTATGATGTCTTTTAATTTCCTAATGATTATTTGAAAGAGCGTTATCGGTTTTCAAGGAAATGGTTAATTTACTTAACACATCTCTTGAAACCGCATATTGCTAATGTTCAAAGTAATTAAACACATTGAGTACTGTTAACTTAAATAATTGCAATTAGGTCAAATTAATAGACCTTTTTGAGTATTCAGAACTTTTTGATATTTTAATTAATCGTGAGTATGTAAGTAACAGTAACCGTCACCTTAAAGTTCCACCAAGTAAAACTCTATAGAGCGCTGGTGGCTCAGTGGTAAGTGTTTAGCCTGCCACGTCAACGGCCCGAGTTTGATTCCCGGGCCGGCTTGTCTGATGTGGTGACAGCAGCAGCTATTTATCTGATTTATAACAAGTTCAACAAACTCAAAAATTTATAGTTCTCTTTACTTAAAATTGGAAACATCAGTGTACGTAGCACTTCGTTTTTTTTGTTTTTGCATCATGGCATTTTTTGTATAATGTAGGTGATGCAGAGCATGTGGGAAAGGCAACTGTGTGTAGAGCCGTTCACACAGTATGTCTGGCACTTAGACACTTTTTACACACACCAATGTGACAAAGCTGGACTAAATGTCCCTGCTGGACAACACTGGCACACATACACTCTCTCTCAGTCACGCCTACACACATACACTCGCGGTCTCTTCCACACTCACGCACGCACACGCGCGCACACACACACACACACACATACACTCTCTCTCTCACACACACACGCGCACGCTTACCGCTAGAAAAAAAATAATCACGTTCATTCCCCTCCCGCTGTTTCTGCCGCCGGCAGCGCGGGTGCACACGCGCTTCCGACGGCACATGGACATTGTGGACATTACACCCGTGTTCATAATTCCGGACATTTCACACTCCGATGTCATTTTTTTTTTTTTTGTAATATCTTTTTTTTTTTTGGTTTAACTGTGTGTAACCAGGTGTGCGAGGATCGGCACTCCGGTGTGCAACGCTGAGTCGGCCAAACAGAGCAGCCGGGCGGCGGGCAGTTATGACGTCACTGACTGCACCGCGCCGCGCCGGCACAGCGCACCGGAGTCCGGCCGTACCATTATGTCATGTCAGGAGGGGTGCCTGAATGTGGGGGTTTGCAAAAATGCATCTTTAAACAGAATGATACATAATGGAAAGCTTATTTTATTTTACTTTTTTCTTTTTTTGCTAAACATATGCCAGTTTTGTATTAAAAGTGATGAACCAGACAATAAGAGTAAAGTAATGTGGTCTTGCTTAACTGTTTTACCGTATAAGATGAGAAGTCCCAGGAAGGGGCGGAGTCTGGCCTATAAAAGAAGAGACCAGACTCCACATAATGGCTTGTTTACCAAGTCGAAGCGAGAGTGCAACGTTGGTGCCTCGAGCTATTTTGCTTACATCAGCATATTGTGGATACAGGTTGTATATACTTTTGGATTTGTTCCCCCCTTTATTTTGCTGTTTTGTATTTTTTTGGTACTTTGGTTTTTTTTTTTATCCCTCTCCCCTGTTTTGTCTTCACACCAGTAAATATACTGCACCCGTGGACTGTACATTTTCCTGTGCACTGTAAATAAATTTCACTTTGCACTGAAGTGCTATTGTGGGTAGAGCCATCATTTACCATCTTGTTAAGAACAATTACCCTGTCTGTAAGCGAGTGGTGGTTCTCGCTTTACCACAACCATAAACCCGATTAAGTTGGCAAAGCTCAAAAAATTTGAGGTAATCAGTTACATTACAATCTGTGCTCACTACTCGAGTCTTTAGTAAAAAAAAAAAAAAATGTGAAATACGAATTTCTTCACATTTTACTAATATATGTATTAGGGTTTTGTTTTTGTTTTCGGAGAACACTGCATCTCCAGTAATTACAGTTTGTGCCTAATTCAAACATTTGCACTAACAACTAAAGCTTTATTTTTTACAATTTTGTTTAAAAGAAAATATGAAATGTAAAGCAATATTTAGACAAGTGTCAACATAAACAGGAAAAAATGACCAAACACACTTTGTGAACACTGATATTCTGTGGCTGTTTTGGAAATCTCATGTTCTCACTCACTCATTGTCTGCGCCACTTTAATCCAGAACCTGGAGGTGCTAGGGCACAGTGGGTTGGTGTGTTTCCTCCTCGCTCTCCTCCGGTTTCCTCCCAGAGTACAAAGAGATGCAGATTAGGCTAATTGCGTTCCCAAATGTGCCCATAGTATGTGCGTGTGTGTGGGTACCGTAAAAAAAAAAAAAAAAAGACTTAGGCACCCAAAATCAAAAGTCCCGGTTTGACTTGCACACCCCTCATAACATGATTATGTATCGTATTTTGGATTAAATCTAATTCTGTATCTTGATCTAATTATACAGAATATGGGAATATAATAAATATTAGGACACAAGGAGACAATACAGTATACTGTAAAACTGTAAGCAAGGTGCTATTCAGCTTTTTAAATCACGTCAGAAAATCTCAGTTTTTTTTTTATTCGGTCAGAGCGGTCAAAAGTGTTTATCACAACTAATAATAGAGGTCAGTGATAACTCAGGAATTTCTACTCATTCTAAAGTAAGTTGAGAGGGATCCACTCGTTTCATGTGAGCCATTTGCTGTTGATTTACTGATGTGATGATGAAAGACTGCACACGCCACATGTGTGGTAATCCTTCATATAATGCTTACTCTTTAAACCAGGGGTTTCAAACTCAGTTCCTGGAGGGCCGCAGCCCCACAGAGTTTTGTTCCAACCCTGCTCCAACATACATACCATGTAGTTTTCAAATAAGCCTTAATGACTTGTTTAGATGGATCAGGTGTTTTTAATTATGGTTGGAACAAAACTCTGTGGGGCTGCGGCCCTCCAGGAACTGAGTTTGAGACCCGTGCTTTAAACTCTTCATCTCGCTCTCCTTGTCTCTCCTAGAAAACCAGACAGACAGAAACAGGATGAGCTCTGAGCTGAGACTGAATGTTAGATCAGGCTTTTCTGCTGGATTTTCACTCCACACACAGATTTTTATTCCATATTACACTGTAAATTACATCATGTGATGTCTCCTCATTGCTGAAGGAAGAATCCTTGTGAAAGACTGTAAAACATACAAATCATTATTTGTGCAAATTTTGATTAGGCATTACACACAAATTAAAGAAAAAAATAAACCAGTAATAGCAGAACCCCTCACATTAATGTGTTTAAGGAATCTGCTGTTATTAGGAGGTCTGAGAGACTGGGCCCTGGAAGTCGCACAGGGCTTTACATGTGTATACATCCCGTGCACATTTAGAAACGAGTGAGAGACAAAAAACAGAGATTAGGCAATTTATTGAAAATTGTATTAAAACTGTCTGTCTGTTCAAAAGTTTAAGACCATTTAAATTAATTAATTCGCAAACTACACCTACCTTTTCTGGTTCGTATCTGACTGGCCAAAAAAGTGCAATACAAATTAACAAAACCCAAAACAAAATAACAAATTCAAAACCAAATTAACAAATCGGAAAACAAAATAAGAAATTAGTTTCGAGTTTTGTTATTTTGTTTTCGGATTTGTTAATTTGGTTTTGAATGTGTTATTTTGTTTTGGGTTTTGTTAATTTGATTTTGAATTTTTTATTTTGTTTTCGGTTTTGTTAATTTGTTTTGCACTTCACGGCCACTGTATTAGGCTTTTCCAAATAGCCATTCACGCCTTCATCACTACTCGCACTGATTACGGTAATGCCCTGTATTTTGGGGTTTCTCAGGCAGCATTACATCTGCTACAGCTGATCCAAAATGTGCAAGCTCAGGGGTGATCGGGCGTTCTCTGTGACGGGACCCAAACTGTGGAATGACCTACCCTAGGAATGACTGCGGAATGACCTACCATTCGTGAGGCCACATCACTGTTTAAGTCGCATCTCAAAGCTCACATGTTTTCTCTGGCATGAGATGTTGATTTTACATATTGTTTGATTAGATATGTGTGTGATGTGATTTTAATTATGTTCCTTTTTAATATTTTATTATTATTAATAATAATAATTTTTATAATTTCATTAAATTTTATATATTTATTTTATTTTTATTATATTACTATATATTTTTGTATTATTATTTATGTGAAGCTCTTTAGGGCATTCTTGTTGTTATACAAAAGTGCTATACAAATAAAGATGAGTTGAGTTGAGAATTGTGAATAAATTTCTTATACTTAATCCGAAGAATATTATTAAATCTAAAGTGTGACTTGCTTCATGAGTGGGTCCTAATACGCATTGATTTACTCCTACTGAGTCCAGTATGGACAAAAATGCTGTTCTCAGAGGGTCTTCTGGATTCTCAAAATTAATATTAAAATCTCCAGCAATTAACGCTTTGTTACAGAAATGATTAGGTTTGAGAAGAAATCTGCAAATTCACAGAGAAATTCAGAGTATGGCCCTGGGGGTCTGTAAATAATTAGCGGGATCGACTGAGCAGACTTAATATTTGTAGCTACACTTATGTTACTACAGAGAAATTCAAACTGCTACACATTAAATTTGTGTCCGTGTTTTTGTACGATAGTCAGATTATCATTGTAAATACCTGTGATACCTTCTCCTCTAACTGTTAGCCAAGGCTGGTGTATGTAGCTGTATCCAGGAGGACTAGCTTCATTTAAAGTTACATACTCATCCTGTTTAATCCAGGTTTCTGTTAAACAGAGTACAGTGGAACCTTGGATTACGGGCATAATTCGTTCCGGAAGTGGGCTTGTATTCCAAAACATTCTTAAACCAAATCATCATTTCCCATAAGAAATAATGAAAACTCAAATTATTCATTCCACAGCCCCAAAAAATAAATACATAAAAATAATTAATACAATCTATAAAATGAAAATAAAACAAATTAATCTGCACTTTACCTTTTAAAAAAAAGGTACAAATAAATCCTGACATGTAAGTGTTTCTATTGGTGCGAGCACGCACCGTGTGTGTGTGTGTATGTGTGTGTGTGTGTATGTGTGTGTGTGTGTGTGTGTGGAATTACCCCCTTCCCTCGCCTCGTTTTACACAGTAACATTCCTCCTCTCTCTCCCCACCTCGCTTTTTCACAACAGTTTCACAACAAACACACGCACACACACAACGGAAACACCATTTTAACAGGAAAAAAAGAAATCTCTCTGAGACTGACATGAGCGTATATTAACAGTTTCACAACAAGCGCATAAACACAGCAAAAACACCGGTTTAACGGAAAAAAGCGAGACTGGCACGAGCGCATACTAAAGGAATCACCTAAGTTTCACAACAAATGGACACACACACAAACACGGAAACACCGTTTTAACAGGGAAAAAAGAAATCTCTCTGACCTGGCGTGAGCGCATACTAAGGGAATCACTGCTGTAAAGTAAAAAAAAACAAAAAAATAAATGAACCAGCACCTTACCTTTGAAAAGAATCGTGACAGAGCTGAGTTCCTGTGTCTTTGTGAAGCCAGGAGGGGTGAAAAGGAGAGAGAGCTTCTGTGTGTGTGTGTGTGTGTGTTTCATAAATTGTCAAATTGCACACGCACGAGCAGAGTTTCTGTGTTTGCGAAAGGGAAGGGAGGGAGGGGGAGGGGGGTAAGGTGAAAGACTGACGCTCAGCGTCAAAATAAGAGTCGCATATGTGAAGCATGATACTCGGCGCTCGTAAACTAATACTTGCTCGGTTTCCGAATAAAAAATTATTTAAAATCTTTGCTCGGTTTGTGGAACACTCGTAAACCACGTTACTCGCAATCCGAGGTTCCACTGTACATTAAATACTTGCAAACTATAGTTTAGTTTGTTTGTTTTAGAGTAAAAAGTACTCCGTCCGATGTTAAAATATATCCATTTTAATATAACAATATATTTTAAATAAAGTGTTTGCAATAAATTGAGTAGTTTATTTTTATGTGTCTGACAGCGATTGGAAGGAAAGACCTTCTGAATCTCTCCTGAGGGGGTAGGGGTGCCTGTAGCAGATATTGGGGACTGCATGAGTTAGGACAGTATTGGTGGAACAGGGGCAGATGAATCAAACCTGTTGAACAAGTGATTTAGTTCATTTGCCCACCTCACATCCCCCACAACCAGAGAGTTCTGTTATATATATATATATATTGCATTAACAAAA
This sequence comes from Clarias magur, assembly GCA_013621035.1. Taxonomy (NCBI): domain Eukaryota; kingdom Metazoa; phylum Chordata; class Actinopteri; order Siluriformes; family Clariidae; genus Clarias; species Clarias magur. The sequence goes on along the minus strand of QNUK01000546.1, from coordinate 396,487 downwards.
CTTCATTTTGGAAATGAGGTACTTAATAATTTGTCACTTATGTTTGCCCATAAGCAAATGTATGGGCTTTGTTAGACTATTTTTTAGACTTTAGCCCCCCTAACTTCATGCTCAGCCCCCCTAAAAAATTTTGCAATTAGCTCCATGAATTAAAAAAATAATAATTATCGTCTCTTTCTCCTTTACATTTGATATGAAACAGTGGCTGCTTCTTGACGTCTTTCTGCGCATTTTTCTATCGGCTCAGCAGACAGTGGCAGCGCAGAGTGAGAAACGGAGATCATGGTGTGTTTATGGATAGATTGATAGATTTATATCTGTTCAGTTCTTTACTATAAATACAGTTTATAAAATATCATGAAAGAGGGAATTTTACACCAAGTTTCTTCTTCGGGTTCGGCCAAAGTCGCGTGCATTTTCGGAAGCGTCATGGGTGAAGTTTGAATTTTACATAATTTTACACCAAGCTTCTTCTTTGGGTTCGACCGAATATAAAGGTAGATAGACAGACAGATAGATAGATAAAAAAAAATACCTGTGACATTGTGCACGGCTCTGCTTCCGAAAATACATGTGACTTTGTCAGAACCCAAAGAATAAACTTGGTGTAAAAATTCTGAACAAATAGACACAGTTCTAATCTAATCTAATCTAATCTAATCTAATCTAATCTAATCTAATCTAATATAATATAATATAATATATATAATATAATATAATATATGTAAGAACTGTGTCTATTTGTTCAGAATTTATTGAGGCTGTTTTCACACAATCACTAAGTTACATAGACTATACTATACATTGTAGACTTGTGAGATCAGAGAGAATGATTATACGTATAATGTGCTCAGGCAGAGTTCTTCCATGTGCCACCTGGTGGGAATTCTGTGAAAAGTACAACACTTGGCTGTAAATTGCAGCGCGCGACTCCCAGAAGCGCGCAACATTCAGCGGGAAGAATTGCGTCATTGCATCAGCCTGTCATTATGTGTGCGTAGGCTGTTTTTGTGATATTGGAAATATGATTTTCAAATATTATTTATTATATTTTAAAATATATTTTAAAATAATATTTTCATGACAAGGATGGATAGGATTGAGAATAAGTTCATCAGAGGGACAACCCATGTTAGATGTTTTGGAGATAAAGTCAGAGAGGCCAAATTGAGGTGGTTTGGACATGTTCAGAGGAGTGATGGTGAATATATCGGTAGAAGGATGCTGAGGTTGGAACTGCCAGGCAGGAGGTCTAGAGGAAATTGGAGATTTATGGATGTAGTGAGAGAGGACCTAAAGTGAGTTGGCGTGAGAGTAGAGGATACAAAGGATAGGGTTAGATGGAGGCAGATGATTCGCTGTGGCGACCCCTGAAAGGCAACAGTCGAAAGACAAAGAAGAAGGAAATATGATTTTCAAAGGACAAGTTAATGTCTAATATTACGCCCAGGTCTTTTACTGTTGAGTTGGTAGTAATAGTACATTCTTCTAAACGCAGGCTGAATTGTGAGAGCTGTTGTGTACTGGTGTTGGAGCCAATAAGTAATTTCTTTGTCTTATCTAAATTTAGTAGAAGAAAGTTATTGGTTATTCAATCTTTTATGTCCTGGACGCACTCAGTTAGTCTAGACTACTTAGGTATTTCGTCTGGTTTAGTTGAGATATATAATTGGGTATCATCAGCATAACAATAGAAGATTGGTGTCTTCTAATGATGTTACCCAAGGGAAGCATGTATATTGACAACAACAGAGGTCCTAAAACTGACCCTTGTGGGACCCCATATTTCACTGGCATTACAACAGACAGTTCTCCATTTAAATCTACAAAATGGTATCGATCAGACAGGTAGGATCTAAACCATTTTAAAGCCTGTCCCTGAATACCAATGTGATTTTGTAAGGGATCTATGAGAATATCATGATCTATAGTGTGGAATGCAGCACTAAGATCAAGTAAGACAAGAATTGAGATGCAGTCTTGGTCCGAAGCTAAAAAAAAGTCGTTTGCAATCTTAACTCGTGCAGTTTCTGTACGATGATGGGGCCTGAAACCTGACTAAAATTCTTTGAGGATGTTGTTTTCCTGGATGAATGTGCATATTTGAGTTGATACAAAATTTTCTAATATTTTTGATATAAACGGAAGGTTTGAAATCAGTCTGTAATTTATTATTTCATTCGGGTCTAAATTAGACTTTTTAAGAAGAGGCTTAATAACTGCCAACTTGAAAGGTTTAGGGACGTGACCTAAATATAATAAGGAATTAATAATGTTTAGAAGAGGCTCTCCAACCGTATGCATCACTCATTAAAAAAAAAAAAACTGATTGGATCTATCAAGCACATTGTTGATTTAGCCAAGGTGATGAGTTTATACAGCTCTTCCTGTTCTATACCTGTAAAGCACTGAAAATCTAATTGTGAGGCTTTAGACTGAACTGGATCATGAGATGCTATTTGAGGTTAAACCTCCGTTATTTTCTTCCTGATACTATTGATTTTTTCATTGAAGAAGTTCATGAAGTCTTCACTTCTAAACTGTGATGGAATTCTCCCTGCAGGGATCTTAAGTTTTGTTAGTCTAGCCACTGTACTAAATAGGAACCTGGGATTGTTTTGGTTTCTTGCAGTTTGCTCAGATGCTCGACCCTAGCAGCTTTTATAGCCCGTCTATAGCTGCACATACTGTCTTCATACACAATTCTAAATACATCTAATTTAGGTTTTATCCATTTTGGCCCCTGGTCTGTACATGGTGGCCATTGTGTGGCCATATACACACTCACTCTCTCACTCGTCGTCATTACCGCTTAATCCTGTATTCAGGGTCGCGGGAGCCTGGAGCCTATCCCAGGAGACTTAGGGCACAAGGAAGGATATACCCTGGACAGGGTGCCAATCCATCGCAGGGCCATTGTAAAATATAGCAAGGGTTTATTATGTATCTCTCTGAATTATGATTGTCTCTCACATTAATGATAAGCACATCAAACAAGTTAGACCTGGGCCTTGTTTTCTAAGTAACAGTGAGAACATCACTGTAGATAGTTGTGACACCACCACCACGACCAGTTTGACGGGGTTCGTGCTTATAGAAATATCCCGATGGAGTAGATTCATTCAGACTAATAAATTAATTTGGTTTAAGCCAGATTTCAGTAAGGCAGAGTGCGTCAAGGCAATAATCTGAGATAATTTCATTAACAATAAGAGCTTTAGGCGTAAGTGATCTGATGTTGAGAAGTCCAAACTTTAGAGGTATTTATTATTTGGCCTTTTTGTGGTTTTATAGTTATCAGATTGGTTCAGGCGAATTTAACGAATTTATTCTTTTTTCTCACTATTCAGGGAACAGACACAGTTTCTAGGACAAGCTATGTGTGCGTGTCTATCAGTATGGTGAGTTGCAATGTGGCTATTATGTTTGGAATCTAAGACACGATTTACCGCCAATCAGATGGTTTGTAGTGTCCTGAAGATGTTGTCTGAGAGGACTGCTGCTCCAGCTCTGTTAGGGTGCAGTCCATCGGTGTAGTAGAGCCTAGGACGCTCCCAGAAAACATTCCAGTTATCAACAAAGGGTAATTTCTGTTGTTGACACTGTAAGCATATTTTAGTAAAATATATTTGTAATATAACAATATGACAATATTAATCAACATAACATTGACCTTAATAATATTTTATTGAATAACAAAGGATAAAAAATTAAGCAGAGAAGGACCCATGCACAAGATATCAGGAAAAATGAGAGAGATAAGAAGAGCAGGCACAGGGGGCCACAGTAAGAAGATAGAGATACTCAGTGTACCAGGCGTATCTAAAGACACAGAAAAAAGGTGCACGTAGGAACGCATTTAATATAAAAACATATATTATAATTGTCAACAAACGTACGGGGAAAGCACCTAGCAAGGAATATGTGCTCATTAGATAATAAATCACGTAGCTAAAGATGTGCAGATACCGGTGTGCAGTGGAGTCAGGATGACACAGAGATAAGAAAGAGGCACACAGACGCTGGTATGTGCATCATGTTTAATAAAGAAAGAACACAAGAAATAAAAGTACATTAAACATAGTTTATAAAAGCATATAGTAGAATACAAAATATATGGCCCAAAATAAAAGTAAAGAATAACATAAGGGGCCTGTAACATTAACAGGAAAAAAGAAAAGAATTACACATCAAACCTCCTATGAGCCAGCACAACTCCAATAGGAAGATCAGTCAGAGGAATAAAAGTAGAATGACCACAATTCAAAAGTGGCATAGGCACGGGAGGAAAATCCATTTGGGTACCAACAGACACCTTAAAATCGGTCTGAGTGTCAACGGATACATAGCAGTCAGGCCTTTGGATGGATGGCGCTGGAGTGCTGGACTCCGGCCTTATGGGCCTAAAAGATTGAGGAGGACTATCTGCCTCCAAACGCAGTCTTTTAGAAGGACCAGGCTTGGAGTCACCCTTCCTAAAATAAGTGAGGCCTTTTTCCTGTAGATATTGCATCAAGGATCCAGAGGACTGAGGTTCTTCTTGAACAGAACTCACAGAGGCCCGGTCCATAACAGGCTCAGTAGGGTTGTAGTCCTCAGAAGGAGCATAATCCGGACTGCCCTGACTGTCGGAGTCATCCAGAGGGATGTAGTTAGTGTTAGAGCAGTTGCAATTAGGTGTAAATATAAAGGTAAGAATGTGTCAGACACCAAAAGAGGGAAAATGAGGAAAAAAGTAAAGAAGCAATACGAGGGAGATGCTTACCCATGGTTGGTCTCTTGAGAAATGAAGACCAAACCGGAAAACCACGCAAGGTATAGTAAAAATAGGTAACGCCCCACTATTTTTAAAAATTGAGAAAAGAACAATGTAAAGATAATGGAAAACAATTAATAAGGGAATTAAAACATAATGGGAAATAATATGAGCATGAGGCGGAGTCAGATGACGAGGTATATGACATAATAAAATAAGATATAAAAACTATAATTATAATAAGAGAATTCATAAGAAAAAGTTGGATTATAATGGGAACATCTTCCAGGAATTAGGTGGACATCTTCCAGGAATGAGGAGAACTAACGAAGGTGGGGGTGATAAGGATGGGCACCTCCTCTGGATAAAACTGTATAAAAAGGCATGATTATTTCTGTAGAATTCAGTCTGTCTTTGGTAGTGCTTAGACTTCTAATCTAGGCATTGCTAAGCTGGCTCACTTGGGGTTTATTGCTGCAATAAATCTTGTCTACTTCATCCAGATCTGCACTGAGTGAGAAGTCTTTCTTTGATTCTTTTTACTAAATTTAAGTATATGTGTAATAACTTGTATTGAGGCAACATCAATAGGTGGAAGACAAAAAATCTCCCACAACACCAAGACTGTAACCATTCATTAATCTACTGAACCTCTCGATTCCTCGCTGAAATGTAGGAAGCGGTCCGGATATGATGATCCTTGTCATGGGTGATGTGCTGTCGACCTTCTCAAGCAGGCTTCTGAAATCCTTCTTTAGGATCTCTGTCTGCCTCAGCCTGGTGTCATTCGTGCCAGCCTGAAGGACCACAGCTGTTTGTTGCATCTTTGGGGGAGTATGTTTGCATTTTTATCAATAAATCGCACATGCTTATAAGCCTTTTGATCAAAACACTAAAAAAATAAATTAAATTTCCTGATAGCAGGCTATCTGGTAGTGGTAACTATGCAAATGTCCTGATACGTGAATATGTCAACATATCTTCGTTAAAACATAAAAAATGTATCGACATTGAGCACCATCAGAAGATGAATGAATGAATGAATGAACAAAAAAAAATCTATATTTTTAAGTAAATGCACACATAGTGCTTCAGGCTTTTTATGGTAATAATCTGGCTTTTTTGCTGTTTGTGTCCAGCATTGAATAACTATTTCCTCCACTATTTGACCACGGCTGGAAATAATAGCTGGAATGTGAATTTATGACTGAAATAAAGCTGTTCATCGGTGTGTGTAAACCCTTGGCTTGTACTTGCACTTTACAAAAGTCAGTGTTTTGATCAAAAGGCTAATAAGCATGTGCGATTTATTGATAAAAATGCAAAGTCCCCCAGAGATGCAACAAACAGCTGTGGTTCTTCAGGCTGGCACGAACGACACCAGGCTGAGGCAGACAGAGATCCTAAAGAAGGATTTCAGAAGCCTGGTTGAGAAGGTCGACAGCACATCACCCATGACAATGATCATCGTATCCGGACCTGTCTGCTGAGCCGATTGAAAAATGCGCAGAAAGACGTGAAGAAGCAGCCGCCGTTTCATATCAAATGTAAAGGGGAAAGAGACGATAATTATTTTTTTAATTCATGGAGCTAATTGCAAAATTTTTTATGGGGGCTGAGCATGAAGTTATGGGGGCTAAAGTCTAAAAAATAGTCTAACAAAGCCCATAGATTTGCTTATGGGCAAACATAAGTGACAAATTATTAAGTACCTCATTTCCAAAATAAAGTTTTGTTAATGCAATATATATATATATATATATATATATATATATATATATATATATATATATATATATATATATATATATAGAACAGAACTCTCTGTTTGTGGGGGATGTGAGGTGGGCAAATGAACTAAATCACTTGTTCAGCAGGTTTGATTCATCTGCCCCTGCCTTTCCACCAATACTGTCCTAACTCATGCAGTCCCCAATATCTGCTACAGGCACCCCTACCCCCCAGGAGAGATTCAGAAGGTCTTTCCTTCCAATCGCTGTCAGACACATAAAAATAAACTACTCAATGTATTGCAAACACTTTATTTAAAATCTATTGTTATATTAAAATGGATATATTTTAACATCAGACGGAGTACTTTTTATTCTAAAACAAATAAACTAAACTATAGTTTGCAAGTATTTAAAGTATGTTAAACCTAATTTGTGGGTGTAGCACTTTTCACAGTATACTGTACTAAGCTCTATGTATGTAGCACTTGTTGATATATCACATATATTTAAAATATCGCCAACCCATTGCCATCTGATTCACGCCCCCAATGACATCATGAAATCTTAAGGATAAATGCATTGCATCCACATGCACTATAACAGCATTTTAAAATGACAAAGATCAGCAAGATTCATTCCCAAAACATCAGGACAATGAGATCTGCAGGATGTTCCACTCGAGAGATACATCGCCATCTGAATTCTATTGGTGTTCATGCAGCCCTCTGCACAATCAGAAGACATTACAAAGAAAAGTCAGTAATCGTAATCGTAAATGTAATCCTTGCAAAATTACTCCATCGTTACTTACCTCAGCGTTATCACAAATGATACAACAGTAGTATTTTTTAGTAGTTTTTTGCCTAACGTGTCAAATATTTAATATCTTGCTCTTGTTTTTAGGGACATTGTCACAGCCATAGAGAACATAAATGACCAAAATGATGAAATGGCTGCCAAATTGGTGAAAAAGCAACTACTGGGTGACTTTGGTGTGGACATTAGCATGCGATCCATATGCAGTGTCAGACAAAAACTTGGATAGAGGTATGGGAAAACTCAACATTGTCCCATGATCCGAGACAAAAATAAAGAGCTTCGTCTTCAACAAGATCAAAAATGGATTGAAAAGAAAGAGCAGTTTGATGATGTCATTTTCACAGATGAAACAATGGTGGCCTTGGATCATTTTGTCATGGCATTTTGTAAAAGAGGCAGACCAAAACCAACGCATCCTTTGAAATTTCATGTTTGGGGGGCAATATCCAGACTTGAACTTCCCCTAAATTTTTCTCCCTAATTTAGTCATGTCCAATTCCTCCCCGTGACTAGGGGGCTCAAACATTAAGGCTACAAGTACCACTCAGACGGAGGGCCAAGACTATCACATGTTTCCTCCGAACCACGTGAAGCCAGCCGACCGCATCTTTTTGAACTGCTCGCTCACGCACCATTGGGAGCGTAACACACTCGGAGGACAGCGCTATCCAGGCCCTGATTGGCCGTGGACATACCAGAATGTAGTAGGTGTACAAAACACAAATTAAAGTGTAATCCGTCTTAATCTGTATTTCTGCCTATGTAACCGCTCAATAAAAACCTTACAATAATGAAAATGTGGTCTGATTGTATTAAATAGGAATATAAGTAAAAAAGCATCTTCAGCTTGCTCTTTTAGTTGGAAAATAGCATATTAAACTGATTAAACAAACTAATGACAAGATTGTGAAAATGGTGGAGAGTTACAGATCGTCTGAGCACCGATCGAACCGGTTTTTACATGTAAATTACAGTTTGCACCTCATTGGGGGAAGAGATGGCGAGAAAAGATTGAGTCAAGACCATTAAAACTTCCCCCACACTGTAAACCCTAATGCTCAAAGTAATTAAACACACTGAGTACGGTTGACTTAAATAATTGCAATTAGGTCAAATTAATAGACCTTTTTAAGTATACAGAACTTTTTGGTATTTATGAGTTTGTAGAAATTACACTTTTCAAGTTAGCTGACTTTGCAACCAATCTGAAGCGTTGCTATTTTAATATAATGTTTTTTAATAGCTTTTGTTTTCTGTCAAAACAATAAAACCTCACAATATAAAGTTATGATACTAAGAACAGAAAATATTACAGTAAATATGATTTCCACACATGTACTTCAGTTGCTTCTTTTAATGTGCGCCTGAGAACTGCCACCTTAAACTGCGCCTGAAACATGACTGCCACCTACTGGTCTCGTATTTCCTGCGACATTGCGTCTCTTGAATTCTGACGCACTGCCTCTTTAGTTAATTGATGGAACAGATAAGTTGCAGGACTTATACTTTCTGAAGCCAGGGTGGCCACCTCTGTACAAAGTGCCTAAAACTCAGGAGTTCTCAAGTGAATTGTGAACTTCTGTGAAGAATTTGTGTACATGATGTTTATGTTCCTACACATCCTGTCAAATCTTTCCATTTGTTTTTTTTGTTTTTTTCACAAATGCAGGCAGTGTAGGAGTAATATATTACAAAGTAGTACATTACAAATAAATATATACAACTAATTACGGTAACCGAGTAATGTATTACTATTCCTCAGTATTTACATTAGTTAATAATCAAGGAACTTGCTTTACATAGCTTCAGTTATCTGCATAATGATCTCTGCTGAATACTGGGTGAATTGATTTCTCACCACAATGGGCTGTAGGATGCAGCACTTCAGTGAGAATGACTTACTTGCTTTAGATGATGATAATACAGCTTCTCTCAAATGCGACACTGAGGTGACTAAATATTAAAAGTCAGATGGAGATCCTGAGCCATTTCCCTACAGTAAGTTTATATCCATGGAAATCAGCTGTAAGACCTGTGGAGACGCTTGCCTGGGCAGTGAAGAGCTGATTCCAAAGAGGAACAGTTTGTCTGACAAACAATTAGACAAACTCCTCCTGATGAGATATAATCACTGCTTATCAAATAATCTAGACTAATTTAGTACAAATACATGCTCTGGTGTCTAAGCAAAGTGATCCGTTATCACCCAGATGAGGATGGGTTCCCTGTTGAGTCTGGTTCCTCTCAAGGTTTCTTCCTATTACCATCTCAGGGAGTTTTTCCTTGCCACCGTCGCCCTCGGCTTGCTCATCAGGGACGATCTTATCATTTTGATTCATACACATTGCATGAAAAACTTACTTCTTTTTATTGTGTAAAGCTGCTTTGCGACAATGTCAATTGTTAAAAGCGCTATATAAATAAAATTGAATTGAATTGAATTGAATTGTGCTTTTGGTCTGTAAAATAGTTATTTGGCAATTTCCTTTTAAGTTGGACAGCATCTAGATGAGAATACAGCTTCTCTTCCATCTACTGCTGTTAATTTCTATGAGTAACAACCCCAGAACTGCTCACTGGACATGCCTTTAATATGTTTAAGTAATATCAACTCACATTTACATAAAGTGTAGCATATTACAACCAAGCCAAGCTACATAAATCACATAAAATCTTTAATGAACTGACGATGATAGCCTGACATACGCATCAAGCAAACAATCATCATCCTCATCTCCATCATGAGGCCATGTGATGTGCTGGAGAACCTATACTGAAGGAAAAAACAAAAAGATCAGAGACTAAATCAAGTTGTCCTGAGGCATTATATTCACACAAGTTCAACATAATTATATCTTGTTTTATAATGATATATACAGCGGTGAACAAAAGTGAAAGTCACTGCTTTCATAACTATCTCAAACATTTAAATAATGACTATACAGAAAATAAGGATAACTTATTTTATGCTACTAAATTGCCATATAATTATCAGTGTTTAGTTTGAAGTCATTTTCTTCTAAACCTGAAGATTTTGTACAGAGGTGCACACCCTGGCTTCAGAAAGTACAAGTCCTGGCACTTATCTGTTACTAAAGCTGTTCTTTTAGCAGCAGTTTTTAATTAACACAACTCTTCAGTCGGACCTGGACTAACTGGTGACGTCACCTGTTCTGTGAACTAATACATGGCACGTGTGTCTTAATACTTTTGGCCACCACTGTGTATCTCTCTCTCTCTCTCGTGCGCGCGTGTGTGTGTAACAAACATCAGTCTCGGTCTCATGCTCACTAGCCCCACTTTAACTAAACTTTGACTAAATTCCTTTATCACACTAAATGACTAAAATATCTGACAGTATATAATTAGTGTAACACACTGCAGGTGCGCTTACCGGGCCGCTGCCGTTCCGTGTATGTTTTGGTATTTGAAATTTTCGTTTTAAAAAGAAAAAGAAAAAAAGAAAATAGACGCTTATTTGACTTGTAATTAAAATAAAACAAAAATGAAAAATGAAAACGGCTATTTTTTCTTTTTTCCTTTTGTGCATCAGAAAAGAATAATGCAAGAAAACAAAAAACAGAAACGAATCGTTATTTAATTAGTAAGAAGCCGGAAGTTGTTAGTGCGAGGTGTGCATCACCCGGCATCTCCCCTGCAGACTCCCGCAGCTACAGTAACACCAGTCCGGCTGGTAGTGAAAAGTCATGGCTTTGGAACTTTACTCAGACATAATTTTAGAAATGGCAAGACAAGGCTTGTCATCTGAAGTAATCTCTGAACACTTGTCATGGGAATTTGGAGAAGCCAGAGGGTTTTCCGCAAGAAACATTAGAAAATTTTGTGCTGAGAATGTCCCGGGCTGTTGTCGCCTGTCTGACACATACTTGGAATTAGAAGTGGCGAAAGCTGTAAATGAGGTAAGACATTTGTTCTTCGAAGAATGTGTGCGCGCTTGTTGTATCAGTTTTTATCCAGTTCCAAGTAATTAATGATATTAGCACAGTGTCTTCACATTTAACATTTTGTACTGAATGCTACTTTTTTATTATTATTATTTACTGGTGGGGCCAACATATGGCCGCAAAATGATGAAGGGATATCTATCAACAAAAGGCATACATGCTGCAGAAGGACGAATTGGATCAGTTTTAAAGGAGGTGCATCGGCCTTACCATGAAGCAAGACGCCAAGTAAGTTATCTTGCTCTTCTACTTTTACATGTGTTTGATAAAATGTGTTGAATTTATGCGTAAGGCCTGTAAGTCAGTGGTACATAAGGTGCTTATAACCTTCAATGACGAAAACATGCCAATAATAGGCTTCACTGTGGTTTTTACTCACTATAAACCAGACATTTCTAATATATAAGATGAGTCTACATCGTGAGATGTTTAAATGGTTAACAGCATTTACTGAAAAATCTGATACGAGAAATACCAGAAGGTTTTTATATTAAAAATTTAAATGTTAAATATGAATTTTGGAAAAAAATGGAATACAATTTTGTCAACTTTCATTTATAAGTCAGATTTTATTTACTGTCAGGGAACGTGGCTTTCGTTAGCTGCTGAGGTGGATCCAGATGCAGGGGCGGTGGCTGAGCAGATGCTGTGCTCGGGCTGTAAACTTGTGTGTGCGCGCAGGTCCTCTGAGGAGCGTTGAGTCTATTCGCTGCCGAAGAGGAGGGGCGAGCGCGCGCGCTGGGTCGAGTGCAGTTGAATCTGTGAGCGTGGTGCTTGTGCCGAGACGCGAAGATCTGCCGTGGTCGAAAAAACGTGTGCGTTGGGTCGAGAGCCGTTAAATCCGTGAGCGTGGTGTCCGTGCCGAGACGTGAAGATAAGCCGTAGTCGGGAGAGAGAGCGCGTTGAGTCGAAAACCGGCAAATCCGTCAGCGAGGCAAACAAAGTGGGCAATTTACGATGCGTTTTATCTGGGATACGTGGAAGGTAGGGTGGATACGTCGCATGGCAGAGGGGAGTAAGAGTCGGACAGCAGATGGGTTGATGACCTTGATTATCGTGAAGGGGCCGATGAAGCGAGGAGAAAGCTAACGTGACAGTGTCTTTAATGGGATGTCCCTCGTGGCGAGCATGACTCTGTCTCCTATGCGGTATCTTGGAGCTTTGCTGCGGTGGCGGTCCGCCTGTCTCTTGTAAGAGGAGATGGTTCGTAGCAGGGTTCGTCTTGCACGTAGCCACGTCTGTTTGCAGCGGCGGATGAAGTGCTGGGCTGAGGGAGTGTCCACCTCCAATTCTTGGGTAGGGAAGAGCGGAGGTTGGTAGCCTGAGCAACATTGAAACGGGGACAACCCCGTTGAAGCAGAGGGTAAGGAGTTGTGGGCATATTCGACCCATGGAAGAAGCTGGCTCCAGGTGGTTGCGTCCCGAGTCGTCATGCAACGAAGGGAAACCTCTAATGCTTGATTCATCCGTTCGGTCTGTCCATTGGACTGGGGATGGAAACCTGACGATAGGCTGGGGGTGGCTCCAATGAGCTTACAGAAGGAGCCCCAAAACCGAGAAGTGAACTGCGGGCCCCGGTCTGAGACGACGTCCGTGGGAAGGCCATGGAGCCGAAACACATGAAGAATGAGTAGCTCTGCAGTCTCCTTGGCAGATGGCAGCTTGGGAAGTGGAATGAGGTGAACCGACTTGGAGAAGCGGTCAACGATGATCATGATACAGCTGTTGCCCTCAGACAAAGGTAGACCGGTGACAAAGTCTACTGAGATGTGAGACCATGGGCGTTGGGGGACCGGTAGAGGTCTGAGAAGACCAGCAGCCGGTCAGTTGTCGCTCTTACAGCGGGCGCAGATGTCGCAGGCCGCCACGAATCTGGACACATCCCTCCTCAGCGTGGGCCACCAGAATCGTTGCTGGAGCATGAAGCGGGTTCGGGCTGCGCCCGGGTGACAAGATAGTCTGGACCCGTGGGCCCACTCCAGGACCTGCGTGCGTAGACGGAGAGGGACGAAGAGGCGATTCAGTGGGACATTGCTTGGCCCCAGCTCCTGGGCCAGAGCCTGTTGAACCCTGGTCTCTATGTCAAGCTCCAGGGCTGCGATGAGACAATGGTCCGGGAGGATGGTGTCGTGTGGTTGGGCGTCGTGGGAGGGAGAAAACTGACGTGAGAGGGCGTCTGGTTTAGCATTCTTGGAACCCGGCCGATAGGACAGGACAAAGTTGAATCTGGAGAAGAACAATGACCAGCGAGCCTGACGAGCATTGAGTCTCTTGGCAGTGCGCAGATACTCCAGATTCCTGTGGTCGGTCCACACCAAAAACGGGAGCTCAGTTCCCTCTAACCAATGTCTCCACTCCTCCAGTGCTAGCTTGATGGCCAGGAGCTCTCGGTCTCCAACATCATAATTTCTCTCCGCTGGGGTCAGGCGACGGGAGTAAAAAGCGCACGGATGCATCTTGTTGTCCTGGGAGGACCTTTGGGAGAGAATTCCCCCAACGCCGACATTGGAGGCATCAACCTCAACTACAAACTGGCGAGAAGGGTCAGGAATAGTGAGGATAGGAGCAGAGGTGAATCTTCTCTTGAGATCCATGAAGGCTTGATTCGCCTCCTTACCCCAGCAGAACTGGGTCTTGGAAGAGGTTAGCGAGGTTAGAGGGGCGGCGACGGTACTGTATCCTCGGATGAAACGGCGGTAAAAATTGGCAAAACCAAGGAATCTTTGAAGGTCACGCCTTGAGGCCGGCGTGGGCCAGTCAGTGACTGCTTGGACCTTGGCTGGTTCCATTTCTAGCCTGGACGGGGAAATGACAAAGCCCAAAAATGTAGTGGAGGGCGTGTGGAACTCGCACTTCTCTGCCTTGACGTAAAGGTTATTCTCCAAGAATCTCTGGAGGACTTGACGAACATGATGCCGGTGTTCCTCCAGGCCGCGGAAGAAAATCAAAATATCATCCAAATACACGAACACGAAGATGTTAAGAAAGTCGCGGAGAACGTCATTAATGAGTGACTGGAAGACGGCGGGGGCATTGGTCAGACCGAAGGGAACCACTAAATACTCATAGTGCCCCGTAGGGGTGTTAAAAGCTGTCTTCCACTCATCACCCTCACGGATACGTACAAGGTGGTAAGCATTTCGTAGGTCTAACTTAGTGAAGATATTTGCCCCCTGCAAAAGCTCAAAGGCGGAGACCATGAGTGGAAGCGGGTAGCGGTTCCGAATGGTGATTTCGTTTAGTCCCCTGTAATCGATACATGGACGAAGAGAATTGTCTTTCTTCTTCACGAAGAAAAATCCTGCCCCCGCAGGGGAGGAAGAGGGGCGGATAATTCCGGCGGCGAGGGATTGTATGTATTGTATTGTACATTGTGATGTATGTGTTCATTGACTCCCTCTCTTGGCGTGACAGAGAGTACAGTCGACCCTTGGGAGGAGAGGTGCCTGGGAGAAGGTCGATGGGACAGTCGTAGGGTCGGTGCGGTGGTAGCGACGTGGCTCAGGTCTTGCTGAAAAACTGCTTGAGATCATGATAATGAGGTGGGACCCTGGAGATATCCGTAGTTTGATCGGGAGTGACGGGAGTGGGGAGTGTAGGGAGCGCAGAGCGAAGGCACGACGTGGCACAAGAGGGGCTCCAACCCGTGATAACCTGCTTGATCCAGTCGATCTGGGGACCATGGAGAGCTAGCCATGGGAGACCGAGGACCAAAGCGGCGTGTGACTTATTGATCACGAAAAGGTAAATCTCCTCAGAATGATTCCCCGATGTTCTCAAGGTGAGGGGACGAGTCTTGTGAGTGATGGCTGGTAGAGGGCTTCCGTCCAGAGCTCGGACCGCCAGTGGAAGGTCCAATGAAATGCAAGGGATCTGCAATGCTCTGACCGTGGCTGAGCTGATCAGGTTCCGGTCAGAGCCGGAGTCAACGAGTGCTTGAATGGGATACGCTTGGCAACCGACAATTAGTGTAACAGAGAGCAGGGGGCGAGGTTCTGGGAGCTTGTTGGAAGGAGCGCCCTCTAGAGCTCCCAATCTGACTAGAGGGCGCCTCCTTTTAACGGGCAATTCTTGAGCATGTGATCTGAACCCCCGCAATAGAAGCAGGCTCTTTCCAGGCGGCGGCGGCGGCGTCTCTCCTCATCCGATATGCGGGTTCTGCCCAGCTGCATGGGCTCCTCCTGATTAGTTGGTGTTGGAGGAGAGGACGGGCGGAACGTCCTGGGAGGTGTTTGTCTCCTCGCGGGGGGTGACCTCCGGGTCGGTAGTCTTGAACGAAGACGCGAGTCGATCCTCCCGGCGAGGTCCATGAGTTCATGGAGATCGGACGGAAGTTCGCGGGAGACTAGCTCATCCTTGAGTGTCTCTGAAAGTCCTTCCAGGAAGACGTCCGTTAGAGCTCTGTCATTCCATCCACTCGAGGCGGCTAAGGTCCGAAACTCGATGACGTAGTCATATGCAGAGCGTGATCCCTGGCGTAGATGTAAAAGTTTGGCTCCAGCCTCTCGGCCGATGTGGGATCGGTCAAAAACCCTCCTCATCTCCCCAGAAAAAACCTCAAAACTGTCACAACAAGGGTCGTGGATGTCCCAAAGTGCGGTGCTCCATTCTCGGGCCCTCCCAGTGAGGAGAGTGATAACATATGCTACCCGAGATCTTTCTGAATGGAAGGTGGAGGCCTGAAGCTCAAAAATCAGAGAGCACTGAGACAAAAAGGATCTACAGGTACCTGGTTCTCCACCGTAAGTGGGAGGAGCTGGCAGGCGTGGCTCTCGTGGGGAATCTGCGAACGCGGACCGAACTGTAGAAACCTGAAGGCACTGCATTTGGGCTGTGACGTTCGTGAGGGTCTGCCGGGTGGTGACAAGCTCCTCCTGATGTCTTCCTAGGAGAGCGCCTTGGTTCTCCAGTGCTTGCCTCATCCTGTCCACTCCTGCTGGATCCATAGTGGCCAGATTATTCTGTCAGGGAACGTGGCTTTTGTTAGCTGCTGAGGTGGATCCAGATGCAGGGGCGGCGGCTGAGCAGATGCTGTGCTCGGGCTGTAAACTTGTGTGTGCGAGCAGGTCCGCTGAGGAGCGTTGAGTCTATTCGCTGCCGAAGAGGAGGGGCGTGCGCGCTGGGTCAAGCGCAGTTGAATCTGTGAGCGTGGTGCTTGTGCCGAGACGCGAAGATCTGCCGTGGTCGAAAAAACGTGTGCGTTGGGTCGAGAGCAGTTAAATCTGCGAGCGTGACGTCCGTGCCGAGCCGTGAAGAAAAGCCGTGGTCGAGAAGGAGCGCGTTGGGTCGAAAGCCGTTAGATCCGTGAGCGTGGTGTCCGTGCCGAGACGTGAAGATAAGCCGTAGTCGGGAGAGAGAGCGCGTTGAGTCGAAAACCGGGAAATCCGTCAGCGAGGCAAACAAATCCGAATCGTAAGACAACGAGGAAGAAACGAGAAACGAAACAAGACTTCGGTAACGTGATCACAGTCAAAAAATAAACGCGAGAGAATTGGCAAAAGCACTCAATAATCTGGCGAAGAACTGGTGTGCTGTGCTTCCCTAAAAACCCAAGGAAATCAGCGCTGGATGAGGAACCGGTGTGTAGGTGGGGCGGTCCGGGGGCGTGGGAAATGCCATGACAGCGTGGGAAAACAAACCAGCGTGATGAGGAGCTTGACAGCGTGGGAACGGAAATGTCAATGAAGTGCACGAGGGTGCCGAGAGCGTGACATTTACAGTATATAGAGCTAGATGTCAATTTGCAGTTAGCCTACTACCATTGGTAATAATAATAAAATAAAAAAAAAAATCCCAATTTTCAGTTAGCTCCCATGCTTGAGCATACTGTTAAAAGCTGACTTGATAGTATTCCACTGTGATTTTTAGTATTTTTAATGAATCTTGTTATTTTTAAGGGAGCTCGGAACCTTAACCCCCTACCCTACCATGCTGAATATATGGGCCATAAGCTTCACCTCGACCAGAACGAAAAACTTGTGATGTTTGGAGTGACCCATGTTTTAGCCATCGATGGATTCCGCAAAAAGATTGTGAGTCATTCCACAATGCCGATCAAAAACAACTTGTCCATCTATGAAGATGTTTTCTGGTAATTTTAACAGTACCACAGACTCCTGTTGATTTTGTAATTTAAATTTGATTTATCAATTTTTTATAAATGCACTGTAAAAAGTAATTGTTGAATCTACTTAAGGAAACCTAGTAAATTTAACTGATTGTAGAAAATTAGTTGATTTAACTTGATTAGATTAGTAGTAGGAACTTTTAGGTGGATGCGGTGGTTAAACTAAAAAAAAATAGTCCATAGTACTTAAGAGTGTTAAGTCTGTTGTACTAAAGGCATGTTCACAAATGTAGGTTATTAAATAAATATCCTATGATTACAAAGTTGACAGCTAAGTTAAATTGGTTAGGTTAAAAATATAAAATAATCTCTTTCTCTCTCTCATATATAGTGTGTGTGTGTGTGTGTGTGTGTGTTAATGATCTACATATGTACATTTTGTCTATTTTACAGCTTATGTTTTAATGGACATTTATTTCAGCTAAGTCTCTATTTGCTTAGAGACAAAAATCTTTATGCCCCTTTTACCGTGCGTGTGTGGTTAAAGGAGTAGACGCTCACAAATGTTTATGTTCCAGTACGATTTAAGCTCACTTCCAAGACAAATATCTGTTGCTGCTTCATAATCCACCATATTTGTATGAATAGAGCGTGATATATTTACTGGCCGTTGGTTAAATTTCAGGATATCGTGAAACAACTCTTCTAATTTCTTGAACGCGCTTTCGTCTCGCGCATGCGCAATTTGACGGAACACAGGTGTTCGACGACGTCGACGAAGAAGTACTTCTTTGCAAATTGACGAACAGGCTGAAGAGCACGTTTTCAGGATGTGGTTGCAAAAGTAGGTATGCTCATGATGAATTGTTTATAAATCTCAGTAGTGTCATTGTATTGCTCATTAAAAACTTATATTATATTAAATACCAATTTCATCTGCTGGTTGTGAGGAAAATTACATAAAAAGGCACACTGACGTAGTTTTATGTGGTATGTAACTAATGGCTTACTAGCTAATTTGCAAAAATCGATTTTTACTGAACATTCGTTTTATTTACGTACTGTCACGAGCAACCGAGGGATGAACAGAAAAGCCTTAGCAGTTAGCCCGTGTAGCGTGGATGGTAAACCCAAACGCGGAAGCAGCGCGAGTAGGCAGGATAACCACGCGATTAGTTTCAGAACTCTCTTACACAAAGAGCAAGGATCTACACAAATAAACCCGCGTTCTAGCAACACACACTCAATCAAAGAAGCAACCAGAATTGGTGAGTACTCACAGAATAGTCGGCGTAGCGTCAGCAAAGGCATGGGCGAACGCAATGACTGAGCAATGTGAAGCGCCATTTTGTCTCCTTTTATGCTTCCTGGAAACCCGACCGTACTACTTCCAGGTCCTAGTGCCGGTCGTGTTACGAGTGTGCATGACAGTACCCCCCTGTCCAGGACCGACTCTCGACGGTCCTGGGGTGGAGGATACCCGACGACGGTAGTCCCGGATGAGTTCGGGGTCTAGGATGAACCGAGCCGGAATCCAAGATCGCTCCTCGGGACCGTAACCTTCCCAATCCACCAGGTACTGGAGCCCTCTGCCCCGAGGACGTGAGTCAAGGATCCGGCGAACGGTGTAGGCGGGACCACCCTCAGTCATACGGGGAGGAGAAGCAGGGTGGGTGGGGGGAACCATTGGTGAAGGGATGAAGGCTTTGAGCTGGGAGGTGTGGAATACCGGATGGATCCGGAGCGCCGCAGGCAGCTGGAGCCGGTAGGTGACAGGATTGACACGGAGGGTGATGCGGTATGGACCAATGAACCTGGGTGATAGCTTCTTGGATTCTGTATGGAGGTGCAGGTTTTTCGTAGACAGCCATACTTTGTCACCTACATTGTACAACCGTCCCGCAGGGTGTCGACGGCGATGTTGCGTGGTGTAGCGGTGGTTTGCACGGTGAATGGCAGTGTTGGCTTGACTCCATAGCCGTCGACACCTTCGGACCAACTGTTGGGCCGACGGTACATCAACCTCCGGTTCTTGGTGTTCGAACATCGGAGGTTGGAAACCGTGGCATATCTCAAATGGGCTTAGGTTGGTGGCAGAGGAGACGTGGAGATTATGTGAAAGTTCTGCCCAAATGAGATAGCGGGCCCAGGAGCGCTGACGATCGGCGACGAAGCACCTCAGGTAGCGCTCCAGTTGTTGGTTGGTCCATTCCGTCTGACCATTAGTTTGAGGATGGTATCCAGATGACAAACTGCAGGTGGAATTGATCATACGGCAGAAGGCCTTCCAGAACCGTGCCGTGAACTGAGGACCCTGTCCGAGACGATGTCCTTGGGGAACCCATGCAGACGGACTATGCGTTCTAAAATCAGCTCGACTGTCCTTTTAGCTGAAGGGAGTCCGGTGAGGGCCACCAGATGCACAGCTTTGGAGAACCGATCTACGATGGTAGAATGGTGTTTTTTCCCTTGGCGACCGGCAGGCCCGTGATGCGTCCAGGGCCGACGGGGGACGGGGAGTGGTTGGAGCTCCCTGGCTGTTGGTTGGTTGGTGTTCTTCGCCCTGGTGCACACTGGGCACGCCTGGACGAACTCTTTGATGTCCTTCGTCATTGTGGGCCACCAAAAGGCACGCTGTATGAATGTTTGGGTGTGCCCCACGCCCGGGTGGCCGGAGAATGGAGTGGAGTGGCCCCATTGGAGGACCTCGCTTCTTAGGGCGTGGGGGACGTAGAGTCGTCCAGGTGGCACACCAGCCGGTTCGGTCTCCGTGGCCTGTGCCTGGCGGACCCTCGTCTCCAAATCCCAACAGAGTAGTGTGATGATTTTGGATGGTGGGAGAACAGGCGCGGGGTCCGCCCGGAGACCGTCTTCCTCATGTTGTCGGGAGAGGGCATTGGCCTTGGTGTTCTTCGAGCCCGGACGGTAAGACAGATGGAAATTATATTGTTCAAAGAACAGTGCCCACCGCGCCTGTCTTGGATTAAGCTGTTTCAAACTCCGGATAGTGATTAGATTTTGGTGATCGGTCCAGATGATGAATGGTTCTCCGGCGCCCTGGAGCCTGTGTCGCCATTCCTCCAAAGCCCACTTTATGGCCAGCAGCTCGCGGTCCCCTACTCCGTATCGCTGCTGAGTGGGATCAAATTTTTTGGAGAAGAAGCTACAAGGGTGTAGCTTCTGATCTGGACCTCGCTGGGAGAGACCCGCCCCGGCGCCCACGTCCGAAGCGTCCACCTCCACAACGAACGGTTTGGTGGCGTCGGGGTGAAGGAGAATTGGAGCAGTGGTGAAACGGTGGCAGAGTTCATGAAATGCAGAGATGGCAGCCGAGTTAAGGTGAAAGTGATGTGAAGATGGTCGGGTCAGGGCGGTTAAGGGAGCTGCAACTGTACTGTAGTCCCGGATAAAGCGACGATAGAAATTCGCAAACCCGAGAAACCTTTGAAGTTGCTTAAGTGTCTTGGGTAGGGGCCAATGACGCACAACTTCCAGCTTCTGCGGGTCCATGGCCACACCCTGGGGCGAGATGACAAAACCCAGGAACGTGGTGGAGCGATTGTGAAAAGCGCACTTCTCCAACTTACAGTACAATTGATGGGCAAGCAATCTCTTAAGTACCGCTCTGACATGCTGGATGTGTTCGTTGACGGAGCGGGAGTAGATGAGAATATCGTCCAGGTAGACGAAGACCCATCTACCTAGCATGTCTCTCAGGACGTCGTTAATGAACTGTTGAAAACCTGCAGGTGCATTGCAAAGTCCAAATGGAATGACCAGGCTCTCATAATGTCCAGTAGGTGTGATGAAGGCCGTCTTCCACTCATCACCCTCTCTGATTCGCACCAAGTTGTAGGCGCTCCGGAGGTCCAACTTTGTGAAAATGGTGGCACCAGAGAGGGCGTCCAGGGCAGAGTTGGTAAGAGGCAGAGGATGACGATTCTTGACTGTGATGTTGTTAAGCCCCCGATAGTCAACACAGGGGCGTAAATCACCATCCCCCTTCTTCACAAAAAATCGGATCTGCTCCTGATGTTTGTTGATTGTGACGGTGATCGGTTGGGTCTGGGAGGTGATGGGACTGGAGGAGAGGGGCCGACCATCTACAGAGGTGATTCGAACCGGCTGGGATAACGCCTCGATTTCCACCCCCAGTTCCTTGGCGTAAGAAGAGTCAATGAAGTTACCTGCAGCACCAGAATCGATGAACGCGGTACTTCTGACCCGTGTGTGGCCAGGAGGTGTACCTGAACCATGAGGCGAGAGACGCTGGGTGTGGTGGCAGAGAGATGGAGGGAGCCCGGTGAACTGTTCCCAGGGTTCACCGGGCCTGGCCGTTTCCCGGGTGAATAGGGCATATGGCTCTATGATGCGCCGCCGACCCACAATAGGCGCAGAGTCCCTCCCTGAAGCGTCGTTCTCGCTCTGCAGCGTTCAAGGAGGCGCGTCCTAATTGCATGGGTTCCCTGGCTCCTGTGTCAACCACGGCGGGAGGTGGAGATCCGACGGGTGCCATGGCGGTGGTGTTGAAAGCTGGTGGTCGGGGCGTGGAGTGAGAGAAATATGGCGGGATGGGGGGCAGGGTCCGGGGGGCTGGCCTCGGACGGGAGAGCAGGCGCTGGTCAATCCGGAGGGCGAGTTGGATTAGTCCCTCCAGCGTGGTCGGAAGCTCCCGTCCCGCGAGTTCATCTTTAATACGTGAAGCCAGTCCCTCGTAGTAGGCCGTCCGGAGGGCGGCGTCTCCCCAGGTGGTCTGTACGGCGAGAGTGCGAAAATCCGCTGTGTTTCGGCTCACGGACGACCCTCCCTGCCGCAGATGATACAATTTCATGTCGGTCTCCACCTCAGCAGCAGGATGTTCGAATGTGAGCTTTAGTTGACGGGTGAATTCTCCATATGAATAAGCAGTATCTGAATCTGATCGGAGAACCGCCGTGGCCCACTCAGCTGCCTGCCCGGATAGCAACGAGACGAGAAGCGCAACGCGCAGTCGGTCTGTGGAGTATCTGGTGGAATTGAACTCAAACACAAGATCCAACACGGTTAGAAAAACACTGCATTTCCCATCTGTGCCATCCCACTTATCCGGTAGAGCTATAAACACATCAGAAGGGGTGGGGGGGGGGCGGCGCTCCGACTGAGCAGCCACCCCACGGAGGATCGCGTTCTCCTGCCGTAGCTCCGCCACCTCGCGGCGCAAGGCCGCAACGTCTTGGAGGTCCTTTTGGAGAGACGCGACTTCACCACGGAGCTTATTGATCAGTTCGGCATGCTGGTCAACCACATCACAGAGGCGAGCAAACTCCGCTGGGTTTACTGCTTTGGGCTCAGTCATTCTGTCACGAGCAACCGAGGGATGAACAGAAAAGCCTTAGCAGTTAGCCCGTGTAGCGTGGATGGTAAACCCAAACGCGGAAGCAGCGCGAGTAGGCAGGATAACCACGCGATTAGTTTCAGAACTCTCTTACACAAAGAGCAAGGATCTACACAAATAAACCCGCGTTCTAGCAACACACACTCAATCAAAGAAGCAACCAGAATTGGTGAGTACTCACAGAATAGTCGGCGAAGCGTTAGACAAGGCATGGGCGAACTCAATGACTGAGCAATGTGAAGCGCCATTTTGTCTCCTTTTATGCTTCCTGAAAACCCGACCGTATTACTCCCGGGTCCTAGTGCCGGTCGTGTTACGAGTGTGCATGACACGTACAGCTTGTAATCTATTTTAATTGGATGGAAGTTAATAGTTTTTAAATGATGTGTAAAAAACCGTGCGGCATGAATATTCTTTCTAGAACGTTCTATCCGCGCGTGTGTCGTTCACATGGAAATGAACAACACGATGCCTAAATGAAGATACCTAAATTAACAAGCAAGTACCATAGTTTGTGTTTTTATTTGGTGTATACTTATTTGGGGGCTTAAAGTCATGCAGTGGAAGTGTAAGTTCTGCTTGTTTTCGTGTGAAAAGAGGGCCCACCTGTTGAAACACTACAGATTAAAACATGGAAGCTACACTAGACGTACCCCAATTCCATGTCTCTACACAGATTGTCTGTGCTCATTCAAATCATTCAATGCTCTAAGGGTGCACTTAACAAAAAATCATTCATATCAGGTGCATGGTGGCCAATCCAGTCCATGTGATAACATCCCTTTGATATTTCACTGCCCACTTTGCAATTTTGAAGAGCCCTGCACAGAGTCTATTTTTTTTTCTCATTTGCGGCAGCATCTCAAAAATCATGAAACTGTGCAGTGTCCATACAGTAATTGCAATTTCCAGAGCAATGTCTACTCTACATTTAATTCCCATAAGTGTAGAGAGCATGGAGCATTTGATCAGAGGCAGTTGAAATGTGATGTTCTCCTGTATGTTGATGCACACAGTGAGGATCATTTGCAACAGGAACAGCCTCTGAGCCCTGACCCTGTAGATGAACATTTTGAGGAAAATGACATAGAAAATGAAAACTTTGATGAATTGCATCATCAGTTGCAGCATAATTTAGCCTCACTCTTTCTCAAAATGCAGGCGATTTTGCATGTTTCAGATTTGACTGCGCAGGAAATAATTCAACAAATAAATCAAATTTTACTTCTTTCAGAGCCCCTTGTCTACCATGGCGTTCAGCAAATTCTCCTTGAACATGGACTGAATGGCTGTGGTTCATTAGTGAGAAAATTAGTGAATGCAGTAAAAGACAGTAACCCAATCTTGACTATGACCAAAGATGGCGAGCCTTTTTCCACAATAAGCAGAAGAGCATCATATTTTCAGACTGAATTTCTGATCATCATGCCAGTTGAATACAAGTTTGATTCACAGTCAGTCTTTTATGTGCCAATTCTACAAATGTTGCAGAAAATGCTAAACCGAGCTGACATTCTAAATAGGGTTTTTTGCAATGATCGATCTGTTAATGAATTTAAGACTTACAGAGATGGCACTCACTATCGAGAAAGTTTTTCAACACTGAAACCTTCAGAATTGTCCTGGGTCTTTATGTTGATGAATTTGAGCTGGCCAATCCCCTTGGCACTTCTCAAAAAAAACATAAAATGTTCGCTCTCTATTGGGTTCTAGCCAACCTTCCCTCAAAAGATCGTTCATCACTTCAATCAATTCAACTAGCAATTTTATGCAGAGCAAATGCAGTTAAACAGTATGGTTATACAGAAATCTTGCACCCACTTGTTCGGGACCTTGAAACTCTTGAAAAGCATGGTGTATACATTGAACAGTTAGGAGACTGTGTGAAAGGTAGTGTGCTTTTTGTTTCATCTGATAATTTGGGTGCACATTCTTTTGCAGGACTACAGGAGAGTTTCAATGTTGAGCACCCTTGTCGGTTCTGCTTTGCAAAGAAGAGTGAAATCCAGGAGAAGGAGGTCAGGTTGGGAGCATTTAAATTGAGAACCAAGCAGGAACATGACAGGCAAGTGGCTGAAGTGTTGCGCAATGAGAGTTTGGTAAAGAAGTATGGTGTGAAAGGTTGCTGTGTATTAAATGAAAGGTTGGAACATTTTCACACAATTGGTGGTTTTCCACCTGACATAATGCACGACCTTATGGAGGGTGTCATCCCTATTGAAATGTCCTTGTGCATTAATGACTTGATCTCGAGGAAATTAATCTCTCTTGAATCCCTGAATCAAGCTATCAAGCAGTTTCCTTACAAATTCTCAGACAAAGTTGATCAGCCTCAGATCATCCCAGGCACATTTGCCTCAAAAGGTACTATTGGGGGTAATGCCCATGAGAATTGGGCACTTATTAGACTTCTGCCCCTCATGGTGGGCCTTGATATTCCTGAAAAAGATCAAACATGGGAAATAGTTTTGATTCTTAAAGATATCCTTCAAAGCAGATCCGTGACCTACAGGTGAAGCTGGCCCAGCTACGACAGCGGAAAGCCGCGCTGGAATCGTCACGGACCGACGCTCACCTGTCCCAGGTAAATTCTCAGCATGACACACATCCTTCCACAACCTCTACTCCGCGTGTTTCTCTGTCCAGGTCCAACGCACCACGGACGCAGCCCGCCCAGGTTTCCTTCACCCCGGTGCCGGGATACCACGAAGCCTGGATACAGCAGCAGCGGAAGACGCGCGCTAGGCCCCGGGCGAGGACCTCTCCCCCTCCGCCGCCGCCCGTCTTTGAGATCCCGACCCGAAACCGCTTCGTTCCTCTTCGCGAGACGGTACACAACGCGCTGGTCATCGGAGACTCCATCGTCCGGCAAGTCCGTGCTACCACGGCTAAAGGTAAGGTTCGCACTCGCTGTTTACCTGGTGCTCGTGTTCTTGATGTTGCTGCACAGGTGCCTGCGGCCCTGAGGGAGAACTTTGGAGCTGTGGTCCTTCATGCTGGCACGAACGACACCAGGCTGAGGCAGACGGAGATCCTGAAGAAGGACTTCAGGAGCCTGGTTGAGAAGGTCCGCAGCACATCACCCACGACAAGGATCATCGTATCCGGACCGCTTCCCACATTCCAGCGAGGAATCGAGAGGTTCAGTAGATTGTTCGCTTTTAATGAATGGTTACAATCTTGGTGTCAGCAACAGAGATTACCCTTTGTTGATAATTGGAATGTTTTCTGGGAGCGTCCTAGGCTCTACCACACCGATGGACTGCACCCTAGCAGAGCTGGAGCAGCAGTCCTCTCAGACAACATCTCCAGGACACTACGAACCATCTGACTGGCGGTAAGTCGTGTCTTAGATTCCAAACATAATAGTCACAATGCAACTTACCACACAGATAGACGCGCACACATAGCTTGTCCTATAGAAACTGTGTCTGTTCCCCGAATAGTGAGAAAAAAGAATAAATTTGTTAAAATTGCTCGAAACAATCTAATAACTATAAAACCAGAAAAAGGCCAAGTAAGTAATCACAATATACCTCTAAAGTTTGGGCTTCTCAACATCAGATCCCTTGCGCCTAAAGCACTGATTGTTAATGAAATTATCTCAGATTGCTGCCTTGACGCACTCTGCCTTACTGAAACCTGGCTCAGACCAAATGAATATATTGGTTTAAATGAGTCTACTCCGTCAGGATATTTCTATAAGCACGAACCCCGTCAAACTGGTGGTGGTGTCGCAACTATCTACAGTGATGTTCTCACTGTTACCCAGAAAACAAGGCCCAAGTTCAACTCGTTTGAAGTGCTTATCATTAATGTTGCACTCAGCGAAATACATAATAAACCCTTGCAACACTTCGTTCTGGCCACCGTGTACAGACCCCCAGGGCCATATGTCGATTTTCTTAAAGAGTTTGGACATCTGCTATCAGACCTATTGGTTAACTCTGACAAAGTGCTGATAGTAGGAGACTTTAACATTCATGTAGACGATGCTAACAACACTTCAGCACTCGCATTTATAGATTTGCTAAATTCCTTTGGGGTTAAACAAAATATAAATAGACCAATTCATCGCTTTAATCATACGCTAGATTTAATTATATCCCATGGTATAGATGTCTCTAATATAGACATTCTACCTCAAAGTGATGATATCACAGATCATCATCTCTTAGTATATACTCTACCTGTAGAACAGCGTCGCTGTGCCTCCCCACGTTATCAATTCAGTAGAAATATTAATCCGACTGCTAAAGACAAATTCACAAGTAATCTGCCGGATCTGTCCCAATTTCTTATCAGACCCCTAAGTGCAAACGATCTAGATGAAGTGACCAGCAGCATGGGCACTATTTTTTACCAGTACATTAGACACTGTTGCTCCCATCAGATTAAAAAAAGTCAGAAATAAAACACTTGCACCGTGGTACAACAGTCACACTCGCGCCCTAAAGAGAGCAACCCGTAACCACGAGCGAAAATGGAGAAAAACTAAATTAGAAGTTTTTAGAATCGCGTATAAAGGTAGTATGTGCAGCTATAGACGGGCTCTAAAAGCAGCTAGGGCCGAGCATCTGAGCCAACTCATAGCAAGAAACCAAAACAATCCCAGGTTCCTATTTAGTACAGTGGCTAGCCTAACAAATCCTAAGATGCCTGCAGAGAGTATCCCATCACAGCTTAGAAGTGAAGACTTCATGAACTTCTTCAATGAAAAGATTGATAGTATCAGGAAGAAAATAATGGAAATTCAGCCTCTAACATCTCATGATCCAGTCCAGTCTAAAGCTTCACAATTTGATTTTCAGAGCTTTACAGGTGTAGGACAGGAAGAGCTGTACAAACTTATCAACTCGGCTAAATCAACAACATGCTTGTTGGATCCAATCCCAACTAGACTTTTAAAAGAAGTGATAAGTATAGCCGGAGCGCCACTTCTAAATATTATCAACTCTTCATTATGTCTAGGTCATGTCCCTAAACCTTTCAAGTTGGCAGGTATTAAGCCTCTTCTTAAAAAATCTAATTTAGACCCAAATGATATAATAAATTACAGACCGATTTCAAACCTTCCGTTTATATCAAAGATATTAGAAAAGATAGTATCAGCCCAAATATGCACATTCTTGCAGGAAAACGATATCCTCGAGGAATTTCAGTCAGGTTTCAGGCCCCATCATAGTACAGAAACTGCACTAGTTAAAATTGCAAATGACTTGTTTTTAGCTTCAGACCAAGGCTGCATCTCAATTCTTGTGTTGCATTCGACACTATAGATCATGATATTCTAATAGATCGCTTACAAAATCACATTGGTATTCAGGGACAGGCGTTAAAATGGTTTAGATCCTTCCTGTCTGATCGATTCCATTTTGTAGATCTGAATGGAGAACAGTCTGGTGTAATGCCAGTGAAATATGGGGTGCCACAAGGGTCAGTTTTAGGACCTCTGTTGTTCTCAATATACATGCTTCCCTTGGGTAACATCATCAGAAGACATGGGATTAGTTTCCATTGTTATGCTGATGATACTCAGTTATACATTTCCACAAAACCAGATGAAATACCCAAATTGTCTAGACTAACTGAGTGTATTCAAGATATAAAAGACTGGATGACCGATAATTTTCTTTTACTAAATTCAGATAAGACAGAGATATTACTTATTGGCCCAAAAACCAGTACACACCAGCTCTCACAATTCAGCCTGCGTTTAGAAGGATGTTCTGTTACCACCAGCTCGACAGTGAAAGACCTGGGTATGATATTAGACAGTAACTTATCCTTTGAAAATCATATCTCCAACATCACAAAAACAGCCTTTTTCCACCTTAGAAATATTGCCAAGCTTAGGAACATTTTATCTGTATCTGATGCAGAAAAGCTGGTTCATGCATTCATGACCTCCAGACTGGACTACTGTAATGCATTACTGGGTGGCTGTCCTGCATCCTCAATTAACAAGCTACAGTTAGTCCAAAATGCAGCCGCCAGGGTTCTCACTAGATCCAGAAAATATGATCATATAACCCCAATATTATCATCCTTGCACTGGCTACCTGTTCAGTTTAGAATTAATTACAAAATAGCATTACTTACGTACAAGGCTCTAAACGGTCTAGCTCCCACATACCTAACCAGTCTTCTGATACGTTACAATCCAGGACGCTCCTTAAGATCAGAAAACTCCGGACTACTGGTAGTTCCCAGAATATCAAAATCTACAAAAGGAGGTAGGGCCTTTTCATATTTAGCTCCAAAACTTTGGAATAGCCTTCCTGACAGTGTTCGGGGCTCAGACACAGTTTCCCAATTTCAAAGTAGACTCAAGATGCATCTCTTTAATCTGGCATACACATAATTAATTTCTTTACCTGATACTCCAGTACATCTATCCTGAATGGCAACCACGCTAATTCTTTTCACCTGCTCTTTATTTTTCCACCGAGGCATCTGGAGATCGTGCCAGCTTCAGTAGACAGAGGCCGACCCTGCTTTGACCCAGAGGCATCCAGAGAAGGACCATCTCCAGCTGGATTCTTCTTCATTTTGGTTTGGATCTACACATGCTGCTCCTGAGCTCCCAGTGATCCAGACCCCCATCTGCCCTCTGCACCTGCTGACTCATCCCTGTGCTGAACTGGACTTTGTGTTAATTTAAATTAACTTCTGTTTATGGAACTTTCATCTGCATAACACACATGATGTTATACAATTTATGTTATCTGTTATCACCCAGATGAGGATGGGTTCCCTGTTGAGTCTGGTTCCTCTCAAGGTTTCTTCCTGTTGCCATCTCAGGGAGTTTTTCCTTGCCACTGTCGCCGTCACCCTTGGCTTGCTCATCAGGGACAATCTCATTATCTAGTCACATTTTTCTTACACATATATACATTTCCATAAGTCTTCTTTTCATTTCTGTGAAGCTGCTTTGAGACAATGACCATTGTTAAAAGCGCTATAGAAATAAAATTGAATTGAATTGAATTGAATATTTTACAAATGACATTGGCATTCAAGTTCACTGAGGATTCTCTTGATTTTCTTGATGCAAAGATTGCAGAACACAGGCATTTACTTTTAACAGTCTTCCCTCATTTCACATTGCGCCGTAAACACCACTACATTGAGCACTATCCACAACTTATAAGAATGTATGGACCACTAAGAGATATATGGACGATGCGATTTGAGGGAAAACACAAATTTTTCAAGCAGGTAATCCATGACACCAAAAACTTCAAAAATGTTCCACAGACTTTAGCAGTTTGCCATCAAAGGCTGCTGGCTTACTACATTGACTCCCCCTCCTTTCTCAAGCCATCCATTGAGACAGAGAAGGTGACTGGTACTTTGATTTCAACTTTCCCTGAGAACATTCAGGAATTTCTGAGACAAACATATGCAGTTCATAACACTGTTCTCACAGCATCATCTGTGAGCATTGATGGAATCAAGTATAATCCAGATATGGTTGTATCTGTTGGTACTTGTTCAGGCCTGCCTGATTTCAGACAGATTTTAAAAATTCTTGTCATCAACAGTGATGTTCTGTTTGTGTGTAAAGACATGTTGGTACATTGAGCACCTGCGTTCTTTTGAACTTTGCAGTCATGTGCTATCACTGTCACTCACCAAACTCTCAGATCTGAATGACCCATTTCCCTTGCCAGCCTATAAACTTCGGGGCAAGACCTATGTTACACTCAAACATTATATCATATGCTGAATGAATGATAGTTCAGGTTAAAACAACTTTAAAAGCCTGAAATTATTTACTCTCATTCTTATACAGAATTGGAAACGACTAAATTAGGGAGAAAATCGTGGGGGAAAACAGACACATTCTTTAAATGATTTCTGACTTTTGATGTCAGAAGATAGAAAGCATTGCTTCTCAAGCTTTAGGAGGAGACAAAAGCATCATATAATTTAATTCAACTACAATTGTTCAAATAGTATATCAATGGGTTTACTGAGAAACAAACTAAAATAACTAAGAGAGCAGCAGTTATATTCTATTGTGTGAATGGTTGATCCAGAAATGGAATACATTTTAAAGTTGATTTCTCAACAAACCCATTTATTTGCCTTAAATGCATGTTTGGCACAAGTAACATGAAATTATTAATGATTTTGTCTACTTTTTAAAGTAAATTTAAACAAGAGTCGAACTTTTCAAATATTTTTTTCAAAGGATGGATTTAGAATGATGCAATTGTTGAAGCTATCACTAACTCAATTATTTATTTAACCTTCATAGAGACAGCAAATATGGAGACAAGGACGGTACTCTGAGTTATAGTTTGTGAAAACGACATCAGAAAAATCGTACTTCCTGTGAAACCACAGACAGTTGACTTCCTGATGGAGCCACTTGCTGAAAAGCTAGGACTTCAATACACATTCACACTTCAGTATGAAGATCCAGAGTTCAACAATTCCCTTGTGAATCTTGGCGACATTGCTGACTTGCCGGATAAGCCCACACTGAAGATTGTCTCTCTTGTGACGGCACCAACCCCTAGCACAGCTGACACTGAAGTCTTGTCTGTGGCCTCTGATGATCGTTTACTTCATAGTCTTAGGACTGCATGGCCAGAAACTTTTGAGATCCCTACTTTTCCTGTTGACGTTGAATACAGATTACGTCAGGGAAATCTACAGTACATGCGAGATCAAACGTATCTACAAGTGTCAGGAGAGCTTAAGCACGAGATTCTTGAAAAACTCTTGGAGACAATATACAGTCACAAAGCTTACCCAGATAAGGAAGATTTTGAGGCTGTTGCTGCTGCTTTGATAAAAAAGCATCCCTGCCTTACTCAGCCTGGCTCATCTAAGGGGTGGAATGGATGGTATGATAGCCTCCGATGGAAAATGGGTAACTACCGCTCAAAACTGCGTAGAGCTGGATGTTTGGAGGTATCCATAAATGGTGGGAAAAGAAAAGGACAGCAGCCTCAGAGAAACATTAAAAGACCCAAGAGGTTTGAAATCAATTTTCTACCAAACTTCCCCAATGGTGAAGATGAAGCCAGCATGGAGTCCAAAAGGAAGGAGATGGTGGAAGACATGAAGAAACGTCGTGTTAATTCTTCACTAATAGCCCAGAACATGAATTCTACATTTGCCTTGCATAGAAAGGAACTGATAGAGAAGCAGCCTGCGGTGAAGAATACAGTGGAAAGGTGGCCAGCCCTTTTCACACAGAGTCAGGTGAGTACATATTTTTGTCTGTATTGATTTTAATGATTTAAGAAATAGTTCATCCAAAATCTTTAATTAATTTACTCAGGTAGTTCCATACCTGTATGTATGTCTTTGTTCTGCTGAACACAAAAGAAGATATTTGTAAGAATGTCAGTAACCAAACAGGTCTCATCCCCCTTCCTACTTCCTACTATGGAAATAAATTGATGAGATCTGTTTGGTTACCGACATTCTTACAAATATCTTCTTTTGTGTTTAACAGTACGAAGACATTCATACAGGTTTAGAAATACTTGAGGGCAAGTAAATGATGAAAATTTTAATTTCTGGGTAAATTATTCCTGTAACCACTTTTCAGATTGATGTTTAATTCATGCTTGCACATTTCATTAAAAAGTGATTGCTTAATGTCAGTTTGTTACAAAAAAAATGTTTTTAGATTCTTGCAGAGTTTAGTCCCATATCTGGCAAAAACCTGGAATCAGAATTCTTTCAAGAACTGGACAAATTCACTCAGCGTTTCATCGATATCTTCAGGAGTAAAGGTGGAGACATTGGCTCCAAACTTAAGAAGATTCTGCACCAGATTGAAAATGACGTAAGCTTCTCAGACACATCACAATTTTTTAATATTTAATCAAATGTTGCTTTTGCTGCTGTTGTTTGCTTTGTTTTGTGTTAGTGTCATGAGCTCTTTTAAATAGTAATTTTATCATATTTGCAGAAAACTAACATCAACGCAAGACGAACTGCTGTTCTTCATGGACTACCATTCCTTCTCGGGGAGGACCCCACAGATTTTTACAAGACCTGTTTTGTAAGTATCATCATCTGTGATATGATTTTTTACTTAACATTGAAATTGCTCTTTAAGTTTTGTGATCTGAATGGTCAGTAAACTGAAACAAAGGACAAGGACCGAAAAAAAAGAACCTGGGAAGGCCTGTACATTTAGTGTTATTAATTTTGTTTCACATTTAATGTGAGTATCTGCTAAATCCCTAATTTTTGCTATATGCCGTGTTTTTAGGACTGTGACGACGATGAAGACATGTCCGACATTACAATTGGAATTTTGACTGTTATTCCTGAGCACTCTGCCAATGCAACACTACCATACTCCCTGCATCTTGATGCCAAAACAACAGCTATCATTTTGGAAGGTACCGTGGTTGTGGACACCGTGGAAAATCTTCCACAAGCAATGTGTCTGCTCTTTGGACTGATTTATGCTCTAAACTTAGAGTATCCCGCAGCTCTTAAGAGCACATTTGATTTCATACAGAGAGTGATTTTGTCTCTTGACCATAAGTCACTCAAACCTAAAATCCAATCACTAAAAAATTGCTTGATGCAGTAATAGGTCATTGCCGTTATGTGTTTTTTTTTTTTTTGTGTGTGTTTGTGTGTGTATGGTAAATCATTACTGATTTTAGTTTGAGTAAATGAAACTGTTTAAGGAAATTGTTCAGTACTACACTGATACATCAGTGTTTTCCAGTTGTTGAAAATAAAAAAAAAGTTTACTTAACGTTAAAGTTGGTTTTAGAAGAGTTTTATTAGAAAACCAATTTTAAAGAGAACTTTGTTAGGAAAGCTGTACTATACTTGCAGACTGTTCAGTGTTTGCAAGCTTTGTAAAGATGAAAAAAGAGGAAGAATTTTATTGTCCTCTTATTCTTTTTGAGTGCAACATGTGCTTTTTTTGTCAATTTTTTGGCAGGCCAGGTTGACAGGCATGCTTTAAGTTATGTCTGAAATTAATCTTGTTTTATGCAGCAAATAAACGTAGTGTTGTGCCAAATCAGTTGTGTGTTAGAATTTTGAGTACACCTTGCTTCAGAAATTTAAGGCAATCAGTTTCCACAGATTCTTCTAGTAAAATGAACAAATAGGCATGTTAAAAGAACTGTTTTGTTTGAGTTCTGCCTATAAAGCTCAACTTAAAAATATAAGTTAGCTGAACTTTTGAAATTTAGTTACCTGTACTCAAGTTTTATGGTAATCTCTACAAATACATAAGTTAACTCTACAAAGTTGAGGTAAGTAATATCAAGTCAAAAAATATGACCTAATTTGCTTGAAAATTTTGAGGCAATCAGTTTCCATAGCTTTTCTAAGTAAAGTCAACTTGTTACATTTTACAGTGTGTGTTAACCTTATTTATCTGAAATAATGTAAAATAACAGATGTTTTCAAAAATGACCACTATCAAACCTAGTTATTTGAAATGTGGATATGAAACAGAGAAAAAAAATCCAATGTTTTTTGGTGTGTTCCTTGAAATAACAAACAATATTTAACAGTTTAAACTTTAACAATATTTTGTTCCCTATTTCAATTCAATATACTCTATACCTTTTATGTATTTAATAAAATGGAAAGGCAAAAAAAACATTCCATGGCAATCATGTAACAAAAACATTTATTGCACAGTAAAGGTAACACAAGTGTTGTCTATTGTGTTTTGTTCAAGTACCAAATAAGTACCAAACCAGGTGGGTTTAATGTTGTGACCCTGACAGGTCTGTAGCTACACCACCCCATACACAGCACACTGCCAAGCACTGTAGCTATAATCGGAAGGCTTTAGAACCCACAGTGTATTGTTGCTTGCTCCATATGAGACTGTGTATCATCACACCCATCAGAGCCACATTAAAACCACCTAATAAATTTTAATGATATGGTTGATCAGTGTATGAACATGTACATTGAAAAGTATACTATAAAGTGCACCAATGTTTGACAGAAATGAAAATAACATTTTACACAAACAAAACAACTTACAATAATTTTCTTTCCTACACTCTAAGAAATTGCTGTTAATTTACGACGGAATTTCAACAGTATATTCCTGTTATGTTTAAAATCAGTTAATTTCTGTTTTTGTTCATTTTATTGACAAAATATAACGGCATATAACTGTATTTAAAACCCGAAGGAAAAAAAATTACCATCCAGTATTTTTTTGTAAAATACACAGAACATACGTGGGTTTTTAACCGTCCTCATACTTTTATTAGGTGAGTTTTGCACAATATCATAAACAAAATGCATTAAATTTGCTTCAGCGACTGTTGTGTATACTGAAACTGAAAATATATTTAATTTTCTCTTTCAGTGAGAAACTCTGATGGTGTGGATTTTTTGGATTGTCATTTACAATTACAGCGTGAGTTGCATGCATTAAGTTTTAATACCGTTGTGCTTGTTTGGTTATTTTTATGTTATTTATCCTTTTTTTTCTTTTGCATCAATCAGAAATTGCTGTTAATTTACTGCGGAATTTCTTATATTCCTGTTATTTTTAAAAGCAGACATTTTTGTATGTTTTATAGACAAAATATAATGGCATTTAACTGTATTTAAAACCGGAAGGGAAAAAAAAAAAAAAAACATTACTAGCCAGTATTTTTTGTAAACCACAGAGCACATGTGGACTTTTAACCATCTTCATACTTTTGTGAGTTTCGCACAATATCATTAACAAAACCTTTTTTTTGTGCAGCTCATCCATGGAACCTCAATTCAATTCAATTTTATTTCTATAGCGCTTTTAACAATGGTCATTGTCTCAAAGCAGCAACCTCCAGAGAAGCTGCATGCACACCAGAATTTATTCAAAGGTAAGATACTTTGACTTATACTTTCAATTCATTTTACATTTTATTAGTA
The DNA here is from genome assembly GCA_013621035.1 of Clarias magur. Lineage (NCBI taxonomy): Eukaryota > Metazoa > Chordata > Actinopteri > Siluriformes > Clariidae > Clarias > Clarias magur. The sequence continues at coordinate 360,879 of QNUK01000546.1, read as the reverse complement.
TATTACCATACATATACATTAAAAGCAGCTTTACAGAATAACATTTCATTTTTTCATTTAAACACTTTGCTCTAATAAACAGGGAATAAATATGGAATTTCCTATCAAATGTTTGAGCCCGCCTGGCGCCTTACACCCTGGGCAACTCCGGAGAAGAACAAAGTCCAACCCCTATCCAGGAGTACGGTTCCCGAGCCGAGGCTGTGTGTCGAGGTAAGCCCCACCTGTTCTAACTGATAACGCTCCACCTCCCGCACAAGCTCCGGCTCCTTCCCCCACAGAGAAGTAACGTTCCACGTCCCTAGAGCCAACTTCTGCCGCCCGGGTCTGGTCCGTCGAGGCCCTCTGCTTTCACTGCTACCCAAATAGCAGCGCACCCTGCTGAGTGCCATGACATTGGAGTTTACCCCAGTGGACGAGAGGGTCGCCTCTCTGCGCCTGAAGGCCATGGAGGGGAAGACTCTCACTGTTGTCTGTGCTTATGCACCAAACAGCAGTTCAGAATACTCTTCCTTCTTGGACACTCTGAATGGAGTATTGCTTTGGGCCCCAGTAGGGGATTCTATAGTCTTGCTGGGGGACTTCAATGCACATGTGGGCAATGATGGAGATACTTGGAGGGGCGTGATTGGGAGGAACGGCCTCCCTGGTCTAAACCCGAGCGGTGTTTTGTTATTGGATTTCTGTGCTAGTCATGGATTGTCAATAACAAATACCATGTTCGAGCATAGGGATGCTCATAAGGGTACTTGGTACCAGAGCACCTTAGGCCGAAGGTCATTGATCGATTTTGTGATCGTATCATCTGACCTGAGGCCATATGTCTTGGACACTTGGGTAAAGAGAGGGGCAGAGCTGTCAACTGATCACCATCTGGTGGTGAGTTGGGTCAGGTGGCAGGGGAGGCCACTGGTAAGACCTGGTAAGCCCAAACATGTAGTGCGGGTGAATTGGTTATGTCTAGGGGAGGCCCCTGTCCAAGAGGCCTTCAACTCCCACCTCCAGAAAAGCTTTTCCAGCATCCCTGTAGGAGCTGGGGATATTGAATCAGAGTGGTCAATGTTCAAAGCTTCTATTGCTGAAGCTGCAGCTGTAAGTTGTGGTCTTAAGGTTCTGGGTGCCTCAAGGGGCGGTAACCCTCGAACAGCGTGGTGGACACCTGGGGTTAGGGAAGCTGTCCGACTGAAAAAGGAGTTCTTCAGGGATATATGTTATCCCAGGGGACTCTAGAGACAATTACAAGGTACCGGCAGGCTCGAAGGACAGCAGCTACAGCGGTAGCAGAGGCAAAGCAGCGGGTGTGGGAACAGCTCTGAGAATCCATGGAGAAGGACTTTCGTGCGGCACCAAGGTGCTTCTGGAAGACCATCCGGCACCTCAGGAGGGGGAAACGGGGAACCACCCAAGCTGTGTACAGCAAGGATGGGACGCTGCTGACCTCGACTGAGGAGGTAATCAGGTGGTGGAAAGAGCACTTTGAGGAACTGAATCCGACTAAGCCACCCTCTGTTGCAGAGACAGAGCTAGAGGATGATGGGGGGGCGACGTTGATTTCCCTGGGTGAGGTCACTTAGGTAGTCAAACAACTCCACGGTGTTAAAGCCCCGGGAATTTACGAGATCCGTCCGGAAATGCTGAAGGCTCTGGGTGTTGAGGGGCTGTCTTGGTTGACACGCCTCTTCAACATTGCGTGGAAGTCGGGGACTAAGGAGTGGCAGACGGGGGTGGTCGTGCCACTACAGGGGCATTACACTACTCAGCCTCCCTGGGAAAGTCTACTCAAAGGTGCTGGAAAGGAGGGTTGGGCCGATTGTCGAACCACAGATTGAAGAGGAACAATGTGGTTTTCGTCCTTGTCATGGAACAGTGGACCAGCTTTTTACTCTTGCAGGAATCCTGGAGGGGGCGTGGGAATATGCTCATCCAGTCTACATGTGTTTTGTGGATTTGGAGAAGGCATATGATCGCGTCCCTCAGAATTTCCTGTGGGAGGTACTGCAGGAGTATGAGTTGAGGGGGTCACTTCTCAGGGCCATCCAATCCCTTTACACCCAAAGTGAAAGCTGTGTTCGGATTCTCGGCAGTAAGTCAGACTTGTTTCCAGTGGGTGTTCGCCTCCGCCAGGGCTGTGCTCTGTCACCAATCTTGTTTGTGATTTTCATGGACAGGATATCAAAGCGCAGCCGTGGAGGAGAGGGTATCCAGTTTGGTGAGCTAAGGATTGCATCGCTGCTTTTTGCAGATGATGTGGTCCTGATGTCATCATCAGTATGTGACCTGCAGCGCTTGCTGGATTGGTTTGTAGCTGAGTGTTAAACGGTGGGGATGAGGATCAGTACCTCGAAATCTGTGGCCATGGTTCTCAGCAGGAAACCGATGGAATGTATACTCCAGGTAGGGAGCGAGTCATTACCCCAAGTGAAGGAGTTCAAGTATCTCGGGGTCTTGTTTACGAGTGATGGCATATTGGAACGTGAGATTGGCCGCGGGGGCGGTATTGCAATTGTTTTACCGCACCGTTGTGATGAAAAGAGAGTTGAGCCAAAAGGCAAAGCTCTCAATTTACCGGTCGATCTTCGTTCCAACCCTCACCTATGGTCATGAGCGTTGGGTCATGACCGAAAGGACAAGATCACGAATACAAGTGGCCGAAATGGGGTTTCTCAGAAGGGTAGCTGGCCTTTCTCTTAGAGATAGGATAAGAAGCTCAGTTATCCGTGAGAAGCTCGGAGTAGAGCCGCTATTTCTTTGCGTGGAAAGGAGTCAGTTGAGGTGGTTCGGGCATCTAGTAAGGATGTCTTCCTAGGGAGGTGTTCTTGGCACGTCCAGCTGGGAGGAGACCACGGGGCAGACCAAGGACTAGATGGAGAGATTATATCTGCACACTGGCCCGGGAATGCCTCGGGATTCCCCAGTCAGAGTTAGCGATGTGGCTGGGGAAAGGGAATTTTGGGGTTCCCTGCTGGAACTGCTACACCCGCGACCCGATTTTGGATAAGCGACCCGATTTTGAAGATGGATGGATGGATGTTTGAGCCCTAATAAGTTGCCAAAATTGACTGGAAATAAAATGTCCATTGGGGGTGAGTTGTCGGTGGAAACCTTGGAAGAGAACCTCATCCAGGACTCTATTTTAGGGTTAAAATAATGACTGTGTTCATTTGTTGTCATAATTTTTCAGTCATCACTAGAATATGATATGTGTATATTATGTTATTTCAGTGATTGTACAAAGAGATCTCTTTGGGGATCTCTTAATCTAGACTGAAAAACATCATTCAGCCCAACATATCTGAATGCTGGAGTTTTATCCTCTCTTCAAAAGCACAGTGTTCTTGATAAAATAATTGACTTGCTCTATGTTTATATGCTTCACATTAAATCTGTAAATTTGTTGTGCAAGCGGTTCATTGAGATCAATCTAGAAAAGGACACCAAGACTGGAGGAGAAAAAAAATATCCAGTTTGCTCAAAAAACTGATGGATTTTGAGTGGGACTTTGAGAACTACACACCACAGACCACACATTGTACACACACACACGCACATTTATTCGCACACTATGTCTTTTGATCTCCATTCTTTAAGGTGTTAAAGAACAAATATTTATGTTAAAAATAGCTTAAGTGTTTCACTAAATTGCTGTGTCCACAGTTCATATATTGGACAGCTTGGATGACTTGGATAGTGATCTGAAACATTTTTTTTATTCATTTTGTCTGATTTGGGGAATATTTTATGTTTATTCATGTTAACAAATTCTTCCCCAAAAATAGCTGAAATTGCAGTACTTTATTTATCCTTTTCAAAGTTTATTCAAAAGTGTAATAAATCAAGCCATGTGTCACGAGCAACCGAGGGATGAACAGAAAAGCCTTAGCAGTTAGCCCGTGTAGCGTGGATGGTAAACCCAAACGCGGAAGCAGCGCGAGTAGGCAGGATAACCACGCGATTAGTTTCAGAACTCTCTTACACAAAGAGCAAGGATCTACACAAATAAACCCGCGTTCTAGCAACACACACTCAATCAAAGAAGCAACCAGAATTTGTGAGTACTCACAGAATAGTCGGCGAAGCGTCAGACAAGGCATGGGCGAACTCAATGACTGAGCAATGTGAAGCGCCATTTTGTCTCCTTTTATGCTTCCTGAAAACCCGACCGTATTACTCCCGGGTCCTAGTGCCGGTCGTGTTACGAGTGTGCATGACAGTACCCCCCTGTCCAGGATCGACTCTCGACGGTCCTGGGGTGGAGGATACCCGACGACGGTAGTCCCGGATGAGTTCGGGGTCTAGGACAAACCGAGCCGGAATCCAAGATCGCTCCTCGGGACCGTAACCTTCCCAATCCACCAGGTACTGGAGCCCTCTGCCCCGAGGACGTGAGTCAAGGATCCGGCGAACGGTGTAGGTGGGACCACCCTCAATGATACGGGGAGGAGGAGCAGGGTGGGTGGGTGGAACCATTGGTGAAGTGATGAAGGGTTTGTGCTGGGAGGTGTGGAATACCGGATGGATCCGGAGCGCCGCAGGCAGCTGGAGCTGGTAGGTGACAGGATTGATATGGAGGGTGATGCGGTATGGACCAAGGAACCTGGGTGATAGCTTCTTGGATTCTGTATGGAGGTGCAGGTTTTTCGTAGACAGCCATACTTTTTCACCTACATTGTACAACCGTCCTGGAGGGTGTCGACGGCGATGTTGCGTGGTGTAGCGGTGGTTGGCACGGTGAATGGCAGTGTTGGCTTGACTCCATAGCCGTCGACACCTTCGGACCAACTGTTGGGCTGACGGAACATCGACCTCCGGTTCTTGGTGTTCGAACATCGGAGGCTGGAAACCGTGGCATATCTCAAAAGGGCTTAGGTTGGTAGCAGAGGAGATGTGGAGATTATGTGAAAGTTCTGCCCAAATGAGATAGCGGGCCCAGGAGCGCTGACGATCGGCGACGAAGCACCTCAGGTAGCGCTCCAGTTGTTGGTTGGTCCGTTCCGTCTGACCATTAGTTTGAGGATGGTATCCAGATGACAAACTGCAGGTGGAATTGATCAGACGGCAGAAGGCCTTCCAGAACCGTGCCGTGAACTGAGGCCCCCTGTCCGAGACGATGTCCTTGGGGAACCCATGCAGACGGACTACGTGTTCTAAAATCAGCTCGGCTGTCCTTTTAGCTGACGGGAGTCCGGGGAGGGCCACCAGATGCACAGCTTTGGAGAACCGATCTACGATGGTCAGAATGGTGTTTTTTCCCTCGGCGGCCGACAGGCCCGTGATGAAGTCGAGGGCAATGTGCGTCCAGGGCCGACGGGAGACGGGGAGTGGTTGGAGCTCCCCGGCTGTTGGTTGGTTGGTGTTCTTCGCCCTGGCGCACACTGGGCACGCCTGGACGAACTCTTTGATGTCCTTTGTCATTGTGGGCCACCAAAAGGCATGCTGTATAAATGTTTGGGTGCGCCCCACGCCCGGGTGGCCGGAGAATGGAGTGGAGTGGCCCCATTGGAGGAACTCGCTTCTTAGGGCGTGGGGGATGTAGAGTCGTCCAGGTGGCACACGTGCCGGTTCGGTCTCCGTGGCCTGTGCCTGGCGGACCCTCGTCTCCAAATCCCAACAGAGTGGTGCGATGATTTTGGATGGTGAGAGAACAGGCGCGGGAACCGCCCGGGGGCCGTCTTCCTCATGTTGTCGGGAGAGGGCATCGGCCTTGGTGTTCTTCGACCCCGGACGGTAAGACAGATGGAAATTATATTGTTCAAAGAACAGTGCCCACCGCGCCTGTCTTGGATTAAGCTGTTTCAAACTCCAGATAGTGATTAGATTTTGGTGATCGGTCCAGACGATGAATGGTTCTCTGGCGCCCTGGAGCCAGTGTCGCCATTCCTCCAAAGCCCACTTTATGGCCAGCAGCTCGCGGTCCCCTACTCCGTATCGCTGCTGAGTGGGATCAAATTTTTTGGAGAAGAAGCTACAAGGGTGTAGCTTCTGATCTGGACCTTGCTGGGAGAGAACCGCCCCGGCGCCCACGTCCGAAGCGTCCACCTCCACAACGAATGGTTTGGTGGCGTCGGGGTGAAGGAGAATCGGAGCAGTGGTGAATCAGTGGCAGAGTTCATGAAATGCAGAGATGGCAGTCAAGTTAAGGTGAAAGTGATTTGAAGATGGTCAGGTCAGGGCGGTTAAGGGAGCTGCAACTGTACTGTAGTCCCGGATAAAGCGACGATAGAAATTCGTAAACCCGAGAAACCTTTGAAGTTGCTTAAGTGTCTTGGGTAGGGGCCAATGACGCACAACTTCTAGCTTCTGCGGGTCCATGGCCACACCCTGGGACGAGATGACAAAACCCAGGAACGTGGTGGAGCGCTTGTGAAAAGCGCACTTCTCCAACTTACAGTACAATTGATGGGCGAGCAATCTCTTAAGTACCGCTCTGACATGCTGGATGTGTTCATTGACGGAGCGGGAGTAGATGAGAATATCGTCCAGGTAGACGAAGACCCATCTACCTAGCATGTCTCTCAGGACGTCGTTAATGAACTGTTGAAAAACTGCAGGTGCATTGCAAAGTCCAAATGGAATGACCAGGCTCTCATAATGTCCAGTAGGTGTGATGAAGGCCATCTTCCACTCATCACCCTCTCTGATGCGCACCAAGTTGTAGGCGCTCCGGAGGTCCAACTTTGTGAAAATGGTGGCACCAGAGGGGGCGTCCAGGGCAGAGTTGGTAAGAGGCAGAGGATGACGATTCTTGACAGTGATGTTGTTAAGCCCCCGATAGTCAACACAGGGGCGTAAATCACCATCCCCCTTCTTCACAAAGAAGAACCCCGTGGCGGCAGGCGAAGAGGAGGGCCGGATGGTACCTTGGCGGAGGGCATTGGAAACATATTCCTCCATCGCCTGCATCTCGGTGGTGGAGAGTGAGTAGAGATGGCCGCGAGGAGAGATGGAACCAGGCTGAAGGTCAATCGCCAGGTCGTAAGGGCGATGAGGAGGCAGGTGAGTACAGAATACTTCAGCCAGGTCCCGATAGGTGGCCGGGATGGCGTTGGTGTTGACATCAGGGGCCTCGGACTCCCTAGAACACGTCCCAGCCGGAGCCTGTAGGCAAAGCTCGGTACAAGCCGGCCCCCATTGAAGGATCCGATTCTGTGTCCAGGAGATGAGCGGGTCGTGCTGAAGGAGCCAAGGATGTCCAAGGATGATGGGAGGGGAGGAAATGGAGGTGAGGTAGAATCAGATCTGCTCCTGATGTTTGTCGATTGTGACGGTGATCGGTTGGGTCTGGGAGGTGATGAGACTGGAGGAGAGGGGCCGACCATCTACAGAGGTGATCCGAACCGGCTGGGATAACGCCTCGACTTCCACCCCCAGTTCTTTGGCGTAAGAAGAGTCAATGAAGTTACCTGCAGCACCAGAATCGATGAACGCGGTACTTCTGACCCGTGTGTGGCCAAACTGGCGAGTTCATCTTTAATACGTGAAACCAGTCCCTTATAGTAGGCTGTCCGGAGGGCGGCGTCTCCCCAGGTGGTCTGTACGGCGAGAGTGCGAAAATCCGCTGTGTATCGGCTCACGGACGACCCTCCCTGCCGCAGATGATACAATTTCATGTTGGTCTCCACCTCAGCAGCAGGATGTTCGAATGTGAGCTTTAGTTGACGGGTGAATTCTCCATATGAATAAGCAGTATCTGAATCTGATCAGAGAACCGCCGTGGCCCACTCAGCTGCCTGCCCGGATAGCAACGAGACGAGAAGCGCAATGCGCAGTCGGTCTGTGGAGTATCTGGTGGAATTGAACTCAAACACAAGATCCAACGCGGTTAGAAAAACACTGCATTTCCCATCTGTGCCATCCCACTTATCCGGTAGAGCTATAAACACATCAGAAGGGGGGGGGGGGCTGTGACGGGCGTGGCAACAGCCGACTGAGTAGCCACCCTGCGGAGGATCGCGTTCTCCTGCCATAGCTCCACCACCTCGCGGCGCAAGGCCGCAACGTCTTGGAGGTCCTTTTGGAGAGACGCGTCTTCACCACGGAGCTTATTGATCAGTTCGGCATGCTGGTCAACCACATCACGAGGTGAGCAAACTCCGCTGGGTTTACTGCTTTGGGCTTAGTCATTCTGTCACAAGCAACCGAGGGATGAACAGAAAAGCCTTAGCAGTTAGCCCGTGTAGCGTGGATGGTAAACCCAAACGCGGAAGCAGCGCGAGTAGGCAGGATAACCACGCGATTAGTTTCAGAACTCTCTTACACAAAGAGCAAGGATCTACACAAATAAACCCGCGTTCTAGCAACACACACTCAATCAAAGAAGCAACCAGAATTGGTGAGTACTCACAGAATAGTCGGTGTAGCGTCAGCAAAGGCATGGGCAAACTCAATGACTGAGCAATGTGAAGCGCCATTTTGTCTCCTTTTATGCTTCCTGAAAACCCGACCGTATTACTCCCGGGTCCTAGTGCCGGTCGTGTTACGAGTGTGCATGACACCATGATTTGAAAAACAATACTTTAAGCTGCCTTTCTTCTGCTACATTTTTAAGTCACTGTTTCAAAGGGTACATTTATATACTACTAACACTGTTTATTTTTGTATGAATGTTTATTTATGTACAGTATATTGACACACACACACACACACACACACACACACACACACACACAATTATCCTGTATTTGCAAAAACAGTCTTTAACTGTAAATTTCACCAACAGTAAGACAAAGGTAATTTAACAGAACTTTGCTGGCAACCATGCTGCCAGTTCTTTACTGTTTAAAAAAAAAACAGTAGATACCTGTAACTCTAATTAACAGTAAAACATCTGTAATTTTACAGCGAATTGCTGGCAACCGTGCTGCCAGTCCTTTACTGTTTTTTTTCCCCCAAAACAGTAGATACCTGTAATTATAATTAACAGTAAAACATCTGTAATTTTACAGCGAATTGCTGGCAACCGTGCTGCCAGTTCTTTATTGCTTTTTAACAGGGAAATTTTTTTACAGTGTAGGCCTGCAGTGATCACCTATGGTATGTGGGACCAAGTGCGGGTAGACCATGGAAAGGAGTTTTACTTGACACTGTTCATGCAGGAGATGCTGTCACACCATCGCTTCAATCAGGAGAGACTGCTTTATCTACAGACTTCATCCACAAGAGTAAGATTTCTGTACTATTAACAAAAGAAACTGAAATTCTTTCAAATCTATACTTGTAATTAATTCAGGCCGTGTTTTTTTTTTTTTTAAATCAGAACCACACAGTTGAACGGCTTTGGCCTAAGATCAACAATCGTGTCAACTATCCCTTGAAAACAGCCCTTCTCCAGCTGGTGGACCAAAAGGAGATTGATATGGAGGACAGCCTTGTAAGATACTGCGTGTCCAACCTGACTTGTAGGCTGTGCAACATTGGTCTTGCAAGTGTGGCAGAATCATGGAATGCTCATAGGATTCCAGGTAAATTATATAGTAGGCAGAATACCTTGAGCAAACTTCTTATGTTAACAGGAAAAGGCATACCAAATCACCTTGCAGAACCTGGGTGTAAACAAAGAATTACATCAGAACTCTTGCCACATTCACTTGGAGCTGCAGACCTTTAAAGACAGCATGTGGGATCTACACTGACAACATACTCCATGTTTGGAGTTGATCCCTTTACAACAGAACAGGACAAGCTAAGAACGGAGAATCATTTCTCTACAAAATATCCCGACATTTCACATTTGTTTCATAGAGCAGTAAACAACAACTTTGCTCCATACAAAAAAGCCTTGCTTTATCTAATAAACATAACCCGGAGAAATGCATAAACTGGTGCATTAGCAATTTACAGAACATACTGAACAAAAACAATACATAGATGTAAAGGTTTACATTTCTGTGCATAATCAAAACATTACTCTTCCATAAAAAATGATTTAAAAACTGAAAAAGCAGCAGTTAGACCTGCAACTTCTATTGCACAGTTGTTGACTTCTCTACATTTTGCACAGTGTGGAGAAGTCTCCTTCCATTGCTCCACACATGTCTTGCAGCCAATAATGCTTCTGCAGCACAGTGACAGCATTGGCTCTTCCATAATATCTGCAAAAGTAATGTGACAGAAGACTGTTATGATTAGAGGATATTTTCTTTTCTCCATGAATACTTATATGCCGATACATGTTTGGTCATGCCAGTTATCCCACATACAGTATTTATATTAATTTATAAACATTCATCTATTAACTCAGTTTGATTGTATGTGAAAGGTAACTAAATCAAGTCATCTCTGCACAAAGGCTCTTTTAAGTTCAATATCCTAATTGAGGCTTCAGCTGTTTTTTTTTTTGTTATATGTCTTTGCTGGTGAGTGGTCTGTGGTTAGTATACAGTACTGTAAAAAACTAATTTGCCCCATTTCTTGATTCAAGAGGTCTGGCAGCCCTGGATGTGGCAAGTCAAATTTAACTCACCTTTCCAAACATTGGGGCAAATACTGTTTCATAGCACAGTACTCCAAAGAGTATTGATAGAAAAAGAAAAGGAATACAAAATGTGTACTAAAATGATGAATTTTCACTTGATTCAACTAAACCAAATTCTCTATGTGTAGTCTCTAAACTGAAACTGACAAATAAAGAGCCCCACTGTTGAAAGATTAAATTTTCCAAAATATTCCTTGAATGCAATGAAAAAACAGTTATTCATTAAATGATTTTACAAATGTAGGAAATAATTGGATTAAAGCAGTGGATTAAAGCAGTGGTTCCCAACCTTGGTCCTTGAGAAGTTCCTGCCCTGCACATTTTCATATTTTCCCTGCTCCCAGCACACCTGGTACCACTGATCAGGTAATTAACAGCATTCTCTGAAAAGAAATGTGTGTGATAGAGCAAGGAAAACACTAAAATGTATTGGGCAGGGGGATCTCCAGGACTATGCTTGCTAACCACAGGTCAGTAGTGAAGAAAAATTAAGTCCCTTTTCCACTGCATATTACTGACTCAACTCTACTCACAATTATAGTATTCTTTATAGCAAAACCAACTGGAATGTCGCCATCACATACAGCATCACTATAACTACCAATCTAGTAAGTGGATACCATAGAGTATCTGCAGCGGACCCAGTAACACTTCGAGAACGGTTGAGTCAAATTGAGCTGGTACTATGTGGTGGAAATAGAGCTATAGTATCGGTTTTGTACACACTTCTACAAACCACACAGCTAAATCCTTCCTTGATGGTCTGTAACTCGGGGGCAGTGAGAAGGACTCTTTGGGTAACAGCAAGATCAGTGAGCTCTTTGATTGCTGCTGTAACAGCTGGCAGATTTTGAGATGCCATCACCAACTCTTCTATTTTGTCACTGACTTCTCCCAAGCCAGCTGTATCGTCATCTTTACGGCTGCTACAAGCACAAAACATGAGCAATAAGGTAAAAACCAACTGTTTATGGGTAGTGACTAACATAACAAATTACTGCATATTACTATTCCAAGACACATCCTACATTACAGTTCTAGTTGGGACTGTAATCTTAAAGTATGTACATTTTTTGCAGTTTGTTGCACTGCAAAGTGATCATTTGAATGCATACCTCAATCTCTTCCTCTTTGTTCCCTGGAGACTATTAAAATCCTGCTCTGGTACAGCAAGAATTTTTTCGAGCATTTTGTTTCCAGTATTGTGACCCTAAAGATGAAGAATTTATGTACTGACATTTAAAATAAGGTGAACTGTTCACAAGCAAATGCTTATAACAAGGTTTAATTTTACAAACAACTTTATATGACAGGTGTTACACCATGTTTTTGTAACAACCCATGTAACATTTATTTATTTAAATAAAGGTTTCTGTGACTCACCTGTTGTACCTTCTGACTCCAGAATGGCATTGCCTTGGGCATCTCTCAAAATTATAGGGTTTTAATTCCAATGGCATCTTGCACTTTTCCTACTATCCCCTGAAGGGAAGCTTCACACTCCAGAAAGCGTACCACCACCATTCTATTGGGAATCCAACCACCTCAGCAAGGTAAACTGATCTGAAAGATAACACATGATTTCACAATTATTGCAATAGTAGTTGTGTTATTCTTAACTATTCACATTAGCTATCCATGTCTTGCCCGAGAGATTATTTATGGCCTCTTTTTGCTTTTTCTATTATCCAAACTACAAAAACATTGAAAAGAACAATACTCCTACCTCTGAAATGTTTTGGTGGCCGTGGAGGGACTTGGAGTAACCCGCTGTGAAGCAGAACCAGCAGAAGCCGCTGCTGGTGTACGCATGAATGCAAAGCGCTGGCTGGTAGAGCCTGCTGGGGTCGAATCCATGTCTTCGCCATGGACCTCATAGTGACCCTTAGGTGTAAGGTCTAATGTGGTGAAAACACCAGAGACTCCTCCAGGGAACAGGGCCACATTTGAATCATCAGTGAGGTAAACCGTACTAGCTGAAACCTGGTTGAGAAAGAAAAAAAAACATTGAATCATTTTACTCACCTAAAAGTGTGACATAATATTGTGCCGAGGTAACATTAATTGGGAAAGTAAATAACTGTTATCACCTTATGAGAACTTAAATATACACAACGTTAAATTCTTAACCTGGGGCATTTGCTGGACATAAAGCTCAGATGCACTGGGGCACAGAGCGCCCGCACACCCCAAACTCATGTTACAACTTTTCTCTAGAACATCTGACGAATATTTGAAATGTTCTAATGTGCTGCATGAACTGAAACATGTTCCGATGTCCAATTACAGGAGTGAAGAAGGCTTGAGTTGAAATAAGATCACCTGCATTATTTATTTCCATTATTTTTCCCATCGTCGTATTATACATCAATCCCGATAGTTGATTGGGGCGGATACATGGTTAGGTGCGGGGTGATTAATTACACTGCGTCTCGTGGACATTTAACTTTAAAAAACCTCCTTACTGTTATCAACCTAAATTAATCCACTGCCAAATACAGGAGCTTGTTAAATCTCAGGTTGGAGATTTTACTGGGGCATGTGCTCCAATAAAGAAGGTCTAGCCATGCCCATGTACTTCAAGTTACATAAAGTAAAAATATATTTGCAAGACTACCGATAACCACCAAATGTGAACGAAGCTGTCAAATGAAAGTTTGCACCCTAGCTAAGGCTAACTTTAAATTAGAGGTGAAATTTAAGTTAACTGGTAACATTTTGTTGGCAGTAATGGACGGTAATTAAAATGACATGGTAAATATTAAAGTAACGTTAAAAAAAAAAAGTTTTCTTACCTGAAATATGCGACTTAACTTTTCAGCCGTCATGTCCTCGTCCCTAAGTGACACTCTTTTATTATTTCTGAAAACTACGTAGTGGTCCATGTTTTGTGTCATCCAGGTGAATGTAGTAGCGCCAAGAAGACGACACGTTGCCACAAACAACAGAAGAAGAGATACTTCCGGTTTTAGAGAATGAAGATGCAGCTGTTTTTTTTCGTTTCTAAGCTGTAGAACTTTCTTTATTCAAAGAATGAATAAGGAAAGAAAATCAGGTGTAATTTTAAAACGGTGTCTGACGTTTTAAAATAAAAAACAAATATAACTTTAATTTTAATTTTTTTTATTCTTGTTTATAAAAAGAAACATCAAATACCGAAAAGTACACGGACTGCTGCCCTCCGCCAGCACGGTGAAGCTCTTTCTCCTGCACGTCTGTTCTGTCTTCTAGCTAGTCACTGGGAGCCGGTATCGAAGACGCCCGCTTCCCTGGGTCACGTGACTGACATTCCGTTCTGGCTCAATTGCTTTTCCTGTATCGAATTTGTACGTGAATTTCCAAGCTTGAAATGGACTGTTGAACATTTCATGTGACATTCAGAGCTCTTAAATTCAAATATCAGACATTCAGAGCGCTTAAATTAAAAAAATGTAAAATATTTTTTTTTTTGGTTTAGACATTTTTTGTTTAGAAAGGACATGATTATGATTAATGCTGTAATTCACACCAGAGAAAACAAAGAGAGCGTTTCAGTCAGGTATGTGATAGCTCAGGTATGTAATAGCTCCAGGTGGTCCCGACGGCGGGTCCGCCAACTCCTTTTTATACCATTAATAGGTACATTATTGAACAGCAGTTACCTTGCTCCAGGTGATGACTGGCATTCTACAGGCACAGGCACGAGTGATAATGTCACTGTCTTTATCTGCTGAACAAATCAGTGGAACTTTGCTAGCTTTTTAAATTATACAGCAAAGAGGAATTAAATCAATTCATTCATTCGAGGAATTTAAATCAAAAATTAAATTGTTTCAGTCAGTCCAATTTCAACACTTTCTCCATCCACGTCATTGTCTATAATAATAAAAAGATATTAGAAATTACAATTTAATTACTCATTAAACAAAAGCATGCTGTCAGGGATAACCTCTAGAGGGCGCCAAAACGCCCTGAGTCTTTTTTGTTTGTAGTTTGTTTTGTTACTTCATTTTCCGTTATGCATCTCAGTCAGGTGACGTGGGCGCTCACCTGAACCGAGTTGATCATTAGTTTCATTATAAATAGAGGGTTTTCAGTTTAATTACTTGTCTTGCATCTGTTGATTTAACCCAGTATATGTCAGTGAGTTGAGTTTGTGTATTCCGTGTCTTTATTCGTGTTTTGGTTTGTTCCTACTTAAAGTTACCTGTTTGTTTGATTTCCCTGGCTGTTCGTTTAATAAACCTCATTCATTTGAAACACCTGGACCTCTGCAGTTATGCCTCCCACAGATATGTTCTGTAGAGCTAATGCACATTTAGGCCAGAACTGGTCCAGCTCAGACCCAGGGATCATTATGACATCTGGCCCAAGTCTAATCAGTCTGGGTCTCCCATCATCAATCTTAAGCAAAATAGTGCAGCTCAATGGAGAATAAACGAGAAGTTGCATAAGTTGCTTAAAATAATGTCATGGTGAATGTACCATAATCAAAGCTAAAGATTATCAAACAAATTATCAGACTACGCAACTTTCTTTTGGCCAAGCAGTGTATGCGCTTTAACATGTATTAAATTCAAAACTAAAACAATCAAGCAATTCCTAATGTAGGCCCGGAGAAAAAGTGTGTGTATCATTGAAAGAGTATGGAAACAAATTAGCATCATAATTATTTGAATTGTATCAGCCTTTGAAAAATACATTTTGAAATTTAATCACTGTTGAATTGTTAATTTTTAAATTTAAATACTCCTGAATGTATTAAACTGAAATAGTTGACGTTAAAAAGCAACATCTTTGAATTTAAGAGCTCTGAATGTCACACGAAATTTTCAACAATCTATTTCAAGCTGTGAAATTCAGATAGAAAAATCCAAGCTTGGAAATTCAAGGACAAATTCAATACAGGAAAAGCAATCGAGTCAGAACGGAATCCAGGGAAGCAGACTTCTTCAAAGTCAGAGTTTAGTTAAAGTTGGGCTAAATTTAAAGTTACAGTTAAACTTTGACTAAATTCCTTTATCACAGTAAAATTACTAGAACATCTGACAGTATATAATTAATGTAACACACTGCAGGTGCACTTACTGGGCCGCTGCCCTCCGCCATCACAGTCTTCTAGCTAGGCTCACTGGGAGCCGGTATTGAAGACGTCTGCTTCCCTGGGTCACGTGACTGACTCTGCAGGTTATGTTTGCACAAAACAAAAATAAATCCTGACAGATAAGTGTTTCCGTTTGTGCATGCAGGCTGTGTATGTGTGTGTGTTTTTGTATGTGTGTGTGTTTGTGTATGTGTGTGAAGCTAAGGTAAGAGGAGAGGAGGAAAGAGCCCATCCCTCTACTCATCTTACACAGTAACTCATCCTCCTCTCTTATTTGAGTTTCACACACACACGCACACACAAAGGAAACACTGTTTTATCGGCTTTACATAAAAGAAATGAAAATAATCATAAAATGAAATAGAAAATAACAATAAAAAATGAAAATTTGATTTAAAATAAAAATAAAAACAGTTTGCAATGAAGCTTTTAAAATGAATTAAAATGTAATTTAAAATAAAAATAGAAAACTAATTTAAATGTGACTTTAATTTAAAATAAAACAGTTAAAAATATTAAACATAAAATAGTGCGGTCAGTTCAGACGTAGCACAGTGCACATTCAATAAATGCACAGCTAAACAGATGAGTTTTAAATCTAGATTTAAATGTGACTAGTGTTTTTGCACATCTGATATCATCTGGAAGCTGGTTCCAACTGCAGGTAGCATAATAGCTAAAAGCGGACTCCCCTTGTTTTCTGTGAACCCTTGGTATTTCTAACTGGCTCGATCCTAATGATCTGAGTGATCTGTTAGGTTTATATTCAGTGAGCAGATCTGCAATGTATTTAGGTCCTAGGCCATTGAGTGATTTATAAACAAGTAAAAGTACTTTAAAATCTATCCTGAATGTTACAGGCAGCCAGTGTAATGACCTGAGGACTGGTGTGATGTGCTCAGATTTTTTGGTTCTGGCGGCAGCGTTCTGCATGAGCTGCAGCTGTCTAATCGTCTTCTTGGGAAGGACAGTGAGGAGACCATTACAATAATCCACCCTGCTGGGGATAAAGGCATGGACAAGTTTCTCCAAGTTTTGATTGGAACCGGAAACATTTAATTCTTGCAATGTTTTTGAGATGATAGTATGCTGATTTAGTTACTGCTTTGACATGGCTACTGAAACTAAGGTCTGACTCCAGAATCACCCCAAGATTCTTGACTTCATTTTTAGTTGTCTGACCCCTAGAGTGAAGGTATGCATTCACCTTCAGAGCTTCATCTTTGTTTCCAAATGCAATGACTCTCATTGTTTAACTGAAGACAATTTTGGCACATCCAACTGTTAATTTTATCAATGCATTGGCAGAGGGAGTCTATGGGGCTATAATCATTTGGAGATAAGGCTAGGTAAAGCTGGATATCATCAGCATAGCTGTGATAGGCAATTTGGTTCTTTCTCATTATCTGACTTAGTGGGAGCATATACAGGCTACATAGGAGCGGTGCAAGAATTGAGCCTTGTGGGACTCCTCATGTCATGGACGTCCGGAAACCAGATTGAAAACTGTCTAGGTATCCATTTGAGTTTAAGTGGTTGTTCACCTGATGAAAAACAACCTTTTCAATAATCTTGCCTATAAAAGGAAGATTTGATATTGGTCTGTAGTTATTTAATATGGAATTACAGTGGAACCTCAGATTGTGAGTAACGCGGTTTACGAGTGTTCCGCAAGACAAGCAAAGATTTTTAATAAATTTTTAATTGGAAACCGAGTGAAAGTATTGGTTTACGAGTGCCGAGTATCATGTATCACGTATGCGCCTCTTATTTTGACACCGAGCGGCAAGTGATCACAACTGAGCCAATGATTTTTCTCTCTCTTGCGCTGCGAAATTGTGGGTAATCGTCTCCCCTGCTCCCCTGGGTCTTAGTGCTCGTCTCTTACTGGTATGATCAACGTCTACCTCTCTGATTCATCGTGTCTCATATGTATGTGCGCGTGCCTAATTTGACACCAACACACACACACACACCGACTCACACACTCTCTCGCCTGTGAGAACGTGTAATTTGACACTGACACACACATCGACACACGCACACGCAGACACTCTCTGCTTTTTTTGCTAATAATTTTCCTTTCACATGACCTGCCAAAATTAAAAGCTACTATAGTTAACAAGTGCTTAAAGTATCTTTAAGTAACGGAAGTCACGTTAATGCTAAAGTTAAGTTAACTTATTGGTGCTGAATTTGCGGAAAACAAAGTAATTGCATTCTGTTTGTGTGTTGTAACAGAGGATTGTGACGGACATCTTGATTTGATTCAGGACATGGTTAGGACTGAGGAAGGCTGTCTAACTATATAAATCTGTGAAGAACTTACACCCTTCTAATTTAAAATTACAAAGCATGACACTAATGTCCCCTACTATATTTGACCAGTTCTGTCGTGGCAGCCTTGTATCTCTTTCCCCTCGTCAAAGTATGATTAGCAAAATTGACACATGAGAGACTACAAAATGCACAATACAGTCAGGGTTAATTTTTGGCGATTTTTATATTTTATTTAATGACTACATTTTAACAATGTTAATAAAATTAAAAAAAATATATATATATTTCCATTTCAACGCGCTCAAGTTTATCTTTTTCAAGCAATCATTTGCATTTGTCCGTTTGAAACGTGCAAATCCTCTCTCTCTCTCTCTCATTGGACGAGAATCTCTCCAGCACGTCAGCTCTTCTTAACCCGGACACCTGTTAGCAGCTAACCGAGTTAAAGATGTTTAAGTCCGACAAAATGCTGAGCATTTTGAAGTTGAGACACGGCAGCCTCAACTTCGCCGGCGGTTTGTCAGGTGGGAAGAAAGAGTAGAGATGATGTGGTGTTTGTATAACGTTAGGGTAAATGTTCTTGTGTTTTAGTGACCGCTTCGCCTTTGAACCCAGTGATAATCACCTCAGAGCGGCTCTCTCACTCTGTGTGTCCGGGTGTCGTGAGGTAACGTTAGTTACAGGTAATATTAGCCACCGCAGACCTCTCGGTAGTAATTAGCATAGGCGCTATTCCTGTGGTGTGTGTTGGATGCCACAAGTGGGAACTAACTGTATCTGACTGACATTTACTAACATGACAAGCTTTCTAAAATATCGACATGACATACAGAACCAGTCACATTTAACTGAATGTGAAAGTGTGTCATAACTTTTGACTGGTACTGTATCTGAATCTAACATGTTTTAAATATATTTTGTTATAAAGTCTTTAACATTTGACTGAGTTAATTCTGATAAGTTCCCTGTTACGTGTTTTTTACTATTAGTCACTATAATTTGAATGTATGAACAAGAACATATAATTTGCACACTTTTACAGGTGCATGCAGCCTCTGACTGACTGAAATGTATCAACAGGTATTTATATACTGTAACGGGTTTGACCCAAAGTTGCATGGGCGGCACCATGAAACACAGACACGAGGTGAGATCTTAGGGGAAAAGGGTAATTTATTGGGAATAAATAGGGGAAGGAAAGGGTAAAAGGAGGGAGGACAGAGAGAAAGGGAAGGAATGAAGTGTGCACGTGCATATTCCGAGGCAGTGCCCAGCTGGCATACGGGGAGAGAAAGGTATTATAGTAACTACAGTATTAATTACAGTAAGATGATATTGAAGTTTTTCTTTTCTTTTTTCTGCCATTTCAGGCCCCAAACAACCCAAGCATCAACATGACGTGCTGCTTGATGGAGTACATAGTGGAACTAGATCAACTCATCAAAGAGTATGATGTAAGTGAAATACAAATGTCAAATCAGTAAAAAAGTACTCTCTCGCTCTTGCTGGCTCTTGAAAAGGGCATACAGATTTTTATTAAGCCATAACTAAATTTCTCTTAAATAAATGGAAAATGATTGTGTTTTAGCATGTAATCATTCAATTGTCAAAAGTTAAGGCTGTTTGGCATTTTCATTAAGGGATGTTAAGGACGGCTGCAGTAATATGTTACCTGCAAAATGTTTTTTTTTTTTTGGAAAGTGATATTTCTCTTACTATTTCTGTTCATACATTGCTAAAAACAACTTTATTTTTATATACATATTTTATTACTTGCCAATTTGACATATTTGTATATGAGATTTTACACTGAGCAACTGAGACAAGATGCATACTTGATTATGATAGAGATCATGTTATTAAATTTAAATAAATTATTTAATGGATTGTACTCAATAATTCGGCACTTAAAATCTACTATGTATTTTAAGTGTCACTTTGTTGCCTCAATTTATTTGAGTAACCAATGGTCAAATTTTTTAGAGTGTACCTCACTTTCTTCTGTTTAAACCTGCTTTGGTCTGCGTTTCCTCCTTAAAGTGTCTGAATGAATCAAGCAGACTCACGGTTCAGTCGATTCCCAACAACAGCAACAACAATTTATTTGATTTGCAACAAGTTCAACAAACTCAGAAATTTATAGTTTACTTAAAATTGGAACCATTATTACTTAAAAAATGAATGTAACTGATTACCTCAAATTTTTTGAGTTTTGCCAACTTAATCGGGTTTACGGAGTGTGTAAAAAGTGTTTAAGTGCCAGACATACTGTGTGAACGGCTCTACACACAGTTGCCTTTCCCACATGCTCTACATAACCCACATTGTACAAAAGATGCCCTAAGGAAAAAAAAAAAAAAGAAGGAAGTGCTATGTGCACTGTAATGAGTTGCATAATTTTTTTAAGTGATGATGTTTTCAATTTTAAGTAAACAGAACTATACATTTTTGAGTTTGTTGAACTTGTTGCAAATCAAATAAATAGTTGCTGCTGTCACCACATCAGACAAGACAGCCCAGGGATCGACCCCGGGCCGTTTACATGGCAGGCGAAACACTTACCACTTGTCAGGGATAACCCCTAGAGGGCGCCAAAGCGCCCTAAGACATTTTTGTGTAGTTCATTTATTTACTTCATTTCCCAGTTCTCAACTCGGTCAGGTCACGTGGGCGCGCACCTGATCCGAGTTGATCATTAATTTCATTATAAAAGGTGTGTTTAAGTTCTAGTTTTTGTCTTGCATTTGTTACAATGAGTTTAAAGTGTATGTCGTGTCTTAATTCGTGTTTTGGTTTCGTTTTATTTTAAAGTATATCTGTTTCTGTTTATTTCCATGTTTTTTTGTTTATGATCAATAAACATCGTTTCCCTGAACCACCTGGATCCTCTGCGTTTATGCCTCACACCCAGAGACGGGACACCACTGAGCCACCAGCGCTCTATAGAGTTTTACTTGGTGGAATTTTAAGGTGACGGTTACTGTTACTTACGTACTCACAATTACTTAAATTATCAAAAAGTTCTGAATACTCAAAAAGGTCTATTAATTTGACCTAATTGTAATTATTTAAGTTAACAGTACTCAATGTGTTTAATTACTTTGAGCATTAGCAATATGCGGTTACAAGAGATAAAACCGATAACACTCTTTCAAATAATCATTAGGAAATTAAAATACATCAATACGCGGTCTTATAACTCTCTCCCGGCAAAAAAAAATCTTGTATAATTTGTCCACAGGATCTTCATTAAAAGCACACGTCATGCTCAATAAACCTCTGAAACAAACTTACCCTGGAACATAACCTGCTACCGAGCAGGCTATCTTCAGAGAGAAAGTTGCTATGGTTACAAACATACCCAGTGTCACAAACAAACGGAGACGGACCAGAAGACTAGCAGTTAGTCCTGTAGGATGGTAAACCCAAACGCGGAAGTAGCGCGAACAGGCAGGATAACCACGCTGTTTATTTTTAGAACACTCCCGGAGAGAGAGCAAGAGTTTACACAAATAAACCCGCATTCTAATAACACACAATCGAAGCGAAACCCAAGAAAGTGAGTACTCATGGTTAGACGGACAGAGCGTCGGTGATAGCATGGGCAAACTCAATGACTGAGCGATATGTGGAACCATCTTGTCTCCTTTTATGCTTCCTGAATAGCGACCGTACTACTTCCAGGTCCTAGTGCCGGTCGTGTTAGGAGCGCGCATGACACCCAGAAAGTTACCTCAGTTTTTGGAACCGAAAGTTGAGGATATCCACTAACTTACTCGGGTATGTCACATAACCTGCTTTCTGGAATACCCCCCTGGCGTGTAAATTTTATTTATTTATTTTTTCTGTTTGTTCCATTTCCAATTTTTGTTCCTTGAACCTGTTCAAACACTTGCATGCCATATATACATAAATTTAAAGTTCTTCCAGTTATGGTTAGGAAACAGGGTGGACACACTGAAATGTAGCTAAAAACTACATTTATGACCCATTTAAAACAAAGAAAAAGCTTTGAGATCACATTTTGCATGAATCCAGACGAAACGCTTGAGGGTTTTTTAATAATAGTAATCATCATGCTTTTTTGCTGTTTGTGTCCAGTGTTTTAATCAAAATCCTAATAAATGCGTGCGCATATTTACGAATAAAAATGCAGACATTCGTGCAGAGATTTATTGATAAAATTCAGACATACTCCCCTGAAATGCAACAAACACAGTATATATATATATATATATATATATATATATATATATATATATATATACACACACACTGTAATGGGATCGACCCAAAGTTGCACGGGCGGCACCATGAAACTCAGACACGAGGCGAGATCTAAGAGGAAAAGGGTAATTTATTAAGAATAAATATGGGAAGGAAAGGGAAAAAGGAGGGCGGATGGAGAGAAAGGGAAGGAATGATGTGTGCACGTGCATGGTCCGAGGCAGTGCCCAGCTGGCATGCGGGCACGCGGATGGTGGCGGTGGGCGGAGTGGCCAACGGAGCATGTGAGGCAGCGCTCCTGCACGCGTCCTGGATGGTTCCTCCCCGCTGTCGATGGCCGGCCTGGCCCCTCCCAGGTCTCTGTGGGCGCGGCCTCATGTGAGAGTCTCGCTCGGACGTCCATCGGCTGGGCGGCTTTCCCTGCTGGGATCGGTGGCCTTAACGCTGTCCTCCTCGCGGCCTTTTCCTCCGTGGAGGAAGGATGCCGTGGGAGCTCATGCAGCTCTTTCCCGCGCTGTCCTCAGCGCGGAGATCAAAGGGCGGAAATCCAATGTCCTTTTAAGTCTCTGGGGCATGTTCCATTTTTCCACTCGCTTGCCACTCTCGAACTCCACCACGTTACGCTCTTCTCGGAACCCTGGACTAAACTCTGCGCCTTGCTTTTATAATGCGCAGCAAGCCCGAGATCCTATTAACGTTTATCAATGCCAGCCGGCCCGCATAGGCGGCCCCGTCCCTTCGCACACCTGCAGAAGGGGTGCCGCCTACTTAGGGAGCCTACGAAGTAAGCGAGGGGCGATAATAGATTTGGGCGCACGCCGTGACAACATACATACATACATACATACATACATACACCCACAATAAATATATAAGCTACTCGCTAAATGTAGTCTATAATTCCAGATACTGTATATTTATTATTCTCCTATTTCTCTGTACTGTGGGTTTGGTGAGCTGTACTAAAAGAAAACAAATGGAGTTTGTTGTGTGTTTGGAAACCAGCGAAAATTGCAGCATAAAACATAATACACCTGTCCATAAATAAAAAGGAATATTTAGGCCTATACACACAATATACTTCTCTTGAATATTACCGATTACAGGGAAGAAGACATGCTGAGCTTCAGTTCATTGTGATGCGGACAAAAGGTTTAGAAAGTAAACTGAGACATTTAGTTTTTTGCATTGAGCTTAATCATGTAGCACTTTTTATAATTATTTAATAATAATAAAAAATTCACAGCACTGCTACTACTACTACTACTACTACTACTACTACTACTACTACTACTAATAATAATAATAATAATGAATGGAGAAACTGCAGTCAAAGAAGCATCATTATTGATATTGAAGGTCGTTATTGATTCTCACAGTCAGCCTCATGAGGTAGTTATTTGGACTGCTTTTCCAACAATTATAACGGAGCTCCCATGAGTGTTGAGTACGTGCGGGCTGCTTTTCCTCTACTTTCTGGTCCAACCCATCCCAAACATCTCAACTGGATTCAGATCAGGTGATTGTAGAGGCCAGGGCATCTGACACACCGTCACTCTCTTTCTTGGACAAATAGTTCATAATAGTCAATAACCTATAGGTTTCTTTCGAGACATTGTCCTGAAACAAATGATGGCCCCACTATCAAACCTCCTTCTCCATGCCTTAAAGTGGAAACCACACATTCAGTAGTTGGAAATCTCTTCCATCTGGGCTGAAGATTTGATGACAGAGCACCCCTTCACGTTCCATCAAGCTGCCCTACTCCCTCATTACTTACTGGAAGCTGTCTCTAAAGGGCATCACAATTACTGTTACTCTTGCCTGGCCTATAACTTCAAAGTCAAGAATAGCAAGCTGGGCAGCCCAACGCTGTTCTGTGGCCCCCAGTTTTGCTGACGCCAGGTGACTCTGGGGACAAAAAAACAATGCACTTATGCCCCAGCAAATACTCTCGAAATCTTTCTATCATTGCCCACTTAGGTGCCACAAATTCCAGTTCTATTGAGTTGTAATTATACAGATTTTGCTCAGTGGGCTGCAAACTACAAGTGGCAAAAGCAATAGGTCGAACGTTTCCCTTTTGCTCTTGGGAGAAAACTGCCCCCAACCCACGGTGACTTGCTTTTACTTCAAGAATGAAAGGCAATGAAAAGTCAGCATAGGCAAGAATAGGTGAAGTTGTAAGCATCTCTTTTAAAACGTCAAAACTCCCTTGACACTGCTCCATCCAAGCACTGCCAAAATATTGTCCCAGCGCTCACATATGCCTATCTCCAACCCACCAGCTTATGTAGAGGGACTGCCAACTTGGCAAGCAACCCAACTTGGCCACCAGATTATGTAGAGGGACTGCCAACTTGGCAAACAACTCCACAAAGCAGCGATAATAACTAGCAAAGCCTATAAATGAGCAAAGCTCTAACATTTCCCAGATGCGCCTAATGGCTACTACCTCCACCTTGCTTAGATCTCTGGCATCTCCCTGGGAGAATACCACATGACCTAGGTACCTAACCTAGAATGCACATTTTCTCAGCAAGGCCCTCTGCATTAATCAACCCAAGACCATCTTCAAACGTTCCAGATGTTGAGTCCCTGAAGAAGAGAATGCCACAATGTTGTCCAAGCACAACAGCCTTTCCATTAAATACTAGAAAGTACTGGGAGCATTACAAAGCCCAAACGGCATCCTTTTCCATTCAAATAACCCAAATGGTGTATAGAGCACAGTTTTGTGCTCATCCCCCTCCATGACAGGAACCTGGATGTACCCACTGGCCAAATCCAAAGTGTAAAACCAGCGGGCCCCGGTCAATGCATCTAAAGTTTCCTCTATATGATGTAGCGGAAATGCATCCTTTCTGGTCCTTGAGTTCAACTGAATGTAGTCAATGCACATGCACACTTTCTTCACGAGAACAATGGGTGATGCATAGGGATTGCAATTCTCTCAAATAATCTGAGCCTTAAGCAGCTGGTTAATGTGCATCTTCACCACATAATACATAAAAAGTAAGTGTTACTCCCTGGCTCAGGGGGTGCAACATAAAGGACATCAACAAAAGGTTTAACCAAAGAAATAAATAATTTATTAAAGTCTAGGGTAAATAAAAATAACAAGACAAATGTAAGGGAAAGATGAATAGGTGGTGGAGAGGATCCATACTTCTGGTCTGCCTGCCAGGCCGAAGAGAGAGAGAGAGGGTGGAGCTTAGGCCAGCTTTTAAAGGTCTCCAAATCATAACAGGACAGACTGGAAAACCTGGAACTGGGGACTGAAATACATAACACACAACACCCCCACAGATAAACAGGTTGATCCCAATCAACATGCAATATTCGACAAACCACATAGTTTATGACCTTGAGAGGGCATCTGCAAGGACATTATCACAACCCCGAATATGGCAAATGTTCAGGGTAAAACCTTGCAGGAACAAGCTCCATCTCATAAGGCGTTGGTTGGAGTTCTTCATACGATTGAGGGCTACCAGTGGATTATGGTCAGTGTAGACCACGACCGGTTGGCTGGAAGACAAATAGACCTTAAAATGCTCCAAAGCTAAGATAAGAGCTAAAGCTTCCTTTTCAATAGTGGAATATCTGCACTGATGAACACTAAACTTTCTTGAAAAGTAGCAGACCGGATGCTCTACTCCCAATCTGTCTTGGAGAAAAACTGCTTCAGCACCAACTGCACTTGTGTTCACTGCAATCTTAAATGGCACACTAAAATTAGGGGCTATTAAAACAGGGACACTGGCCAACAAGGCTTTCAGTCTTTCAAATGCCACCTGACATTCCTCAGACCAAACAAATGCAACCTTGAGACTGAGCAGATTAGTCAAAGGAGCTGCAAAATTTTTGCAAAAACTCCTATAATTCTCCGCCATTCCAAGAAAACGTTTAAGATCACGCCTGGTATTGGGAACACAAAATTTAACAATAGCCTCAATCTTGGCTCCAACTGGACAAACTTTACCACAGCCCACAACTTTTCCCAAATATGTGACCGTAGCTTGCCCAAATTCACACTTCGCACGATTCAATGTCAAATTGGCAGCAACTAATCTAGAAAAAACTTCATTTAATCTAGACAGATGATCAAACCAAGTAGAACTCCAGATTACAGGATCATCCAGATATGCTTCACAGCCATCAACACCTCTCAACACTGTGTTAACAAGCTTCTGAAAAGTGGCTGGAGCATTCCTCATTCCAAATGCCATTACATTGTACTGGCAAAAATCATCAGGAGTTACAAAGGCTGAAATTTCACAAGCTCTGGGGGTCAAAGGTACTTGCCAATAACCTTTCAAGAGGTCAAGTTTTGTAATAAAAGTGGCAGACCCTACATTGTCAATACAGTCATCCAAACGTGGTAAAGGAAAACAATTGGGCTTAGTGGCCGAGTTAACTTTGCGGAAATCTGTACAAAAAACGAGGTGTCTTATCAGATTTCTCCACCAACAGACATGGTGAGCTCCATGAGCTGAAGCTAGGTTGAGCAGTACCATGCTGCAACATGTATTGTACTTCATTCTGCATAATCTGGCGCTTCTCAGGATTTACTCTATATAGATCTTGTTTAACAGGGGGAGCATCACCCACATCTATGTCATGCTGTAAGAAATTGGTACAAGTTGGTACATTTGAGAAGAGCTCAGGATGCCCATGAATGACAGAAATCACATCAGCACTGTTACGTCCCGTAGTATTTTGTGGGATGTCTTGTCTTTTGGCTCCCGTATTTTTCAGGTCCTGGGATTGGACATCGCCCCTGCCAATCACTGTTCCCAGCGCGACAGCGAATCCCATGGGAACCAATGGGGCGGCCCCAGTTGCGTATAAGGACCCGGAAGTAACGCAGCCAGAGGCGCGGCTTCTTTCTTTCATTCATACATATTGTTACGCCGATTCTGGAATTATTACTTCCGGTATTTCAAACATTGTGGCAGCGATTTGTAACACTAGGATACTAGCTGTGTGTGTTTTTTGTTCGTCTACGCCCAGCGTGAGTTCGTGGGCGCATCTCCAATTCGCAGTGTGGAGTCAAGGTTAGTAGGCCCTAGGGTGTACATACGCAGCATGTAGAAGATTGCCCTGTTTAGGCACACTAGTTAGGAGCGAGAGCTATTTGTTGTATTTATGTTTTGGTTAGCCAGTGTAGTTACCGGGCATCTTACGCCGTAGTTTTGTTTTCGTTTTGTTTGTTAGGTAAGACTGACTGCCGCGCATTAGTTAGAAGGTGTTTTGTTTTATTTATTTCTTTGCTTTAAGCTCGGGTCGTGGCTCCCACTGTCGAATTTGTCATTCCATCTGTTATATATATATATTGTAAATATCATTTATGTCTGTTTGTACTTTTGGTCTCCACGGTAACTATGGAGCAATTGGGTGTGTGTGTTTGTGCTTCATTCACTAAAGTTTATTGAAGCTCATTGCCATTGTTGAGTATGCCTAATTTTTTTTTTTATTAGTGACAGTGTTAATTATATTCATATTTCTTTTTTTATTACTTTTCTTATGTCGGTTTCCTATCCCCCCTTGGAATTAAGTGATTTGTGTGTTGTTCGGTGCTAAGGCAGCTTTAAGCAGCTTGAACATGTAATTTAACCTGCAAACCTTTATTGACAATCCCTCATGGGAGGTAATTGAAAAATGTAGAAAAGATGACTTGTTGATAATAGCTACCCACTATCAGATTCCTGTTTCAAAGCAATCACTAAAGAAACAAATTAAAGCCGAAGTGATAGATCGGCTATGCGAATTGGGTGTCTTGAAATTAGCTGAGGTGGATAGAGAGACCGATCCTCGTGGCGAGGGGCAAGAGGTGCTTGGGGCAGGTAAAGAGGAGGTAGAAACGGCTGAGTCGGACACTAACGTGGACGTCGGAGCTGTTTTGCCACCCTTTGAACCCTTCTCGCCAGGTACTCCCAGTTCGAGGGAGGAGTTGCATACAAAGGTGAGACTGGCACGGCTTCGCCTGGAGGCGGAGGAGCGAGCACAAGCCCGCCAAGCAGAGTTCGATCTGCGTCTTGAAGTCCGCAAGCTCGAAATTCAGGCTGATAAGGAAGTGAGGCTGCGTAAGTTGGATATTGAAGCAGCTATGAGCGCTTCGATCTCTTCTGCGCAGCCAAACCCCTCATCAGCGAGTGATAATTTGACTTATTCTGGTTCCAATACATTTGACGTGGGCAAGCATATTGCTTTGCTACCCAATTTTAGAGAATCGGAAGTGGACAGCTATTTTAACGCTTTCGAACAAATAGCGACTTCTTTGGGTTGGCCCAGAGATGTGTGGTCATTGCTACTGCAATGCAAATTAGTCGGCAAGGCTTTGGAAGGGTACTCTACTTTGTCGTTGGAAGATGGCTTGAAATATGACGTGGTTAAATCGGCCATACTTAGAGCATACAAGTTGGTTCCAGAGGCTTACAGGCAACGATTTTGCAATCGCAAGAAAAATGCTACTCAAACTTTCGTAGAATTTGCAAGTGAGAAGTCAATCCTTTTTGACAAATGGTGCACTGCTAGTAAGTCTGATGACTTTACTTTACTTAGGGAGATAATGCTACTTGAGGAGTTCAAACAACTCCTCAAGTAGCATTTGTCCTCAAGTAGCACCATCCTCTCTGTCTTCCAGAGAGGATGGTACGCTACTTGAATGAGCAGAAAGTGACAACGTTATCGCAAGCTGCAGTCTTGGCAGACAAGTTTGTGCTTACACATAAAAACGTATTTCAGACAATAGGAGTTGAAATGGGTTCAGTCCCTTGGGCCGTAGCAAACGTTCAGCCGCCCAAACAAAATGGTGAGCAGTCTAAGGAGACTCGAGAATGTTTTTTTTGCCATAAGAAGGGACATGTAATAGCTAATTGTTTAACCCTGAAGCGTAAGCAACAATCTCAAAGAAAGGAAGTTGCGTTGATTAACTCTGCTAACGTGTGTTCATTGCCTGGACAAGAAAAGCAACTGCCAGACCCTACTTATTTGCCTTTCTTGTTTAAAGGTTTTGTTTCTTTGACTGGTAAGAAGGATGACCAAGTTGAGGTCCAGATATTGCATGATACAGGTGCCGCACAGTCCTTCATATGCGCTAATGTCCTCCCCTTTTCAAGTCAATCATCAGTTGGATCCAGTAGACTAGTACAGAGCTTCAGTATGGAAGTTATGAAAGTACCCATACATCGCATTCACATTCAGTCTGACATGATTACTGATTTTGTAGAGGTAGGAGTTTGTACTGCATTACCAGTAAAGGGTGTATCTTTCATCTTGGGTAACGACCTAGCTGGTGGGAAGGTGATACCTTCACTAGAGGTAGTAGATGAGCTACCGACTCAAATTAATGCAGATGAGTTGTTCCAAAAATACCCAAGTACATTTCCTGCATGCGCGGTTACACGTTCACAAGCAAAAAAAGATACTGACATATCTTTATCAGACTCTTTCTTGGGTATACATGCTGACTTTGGGGAACTTGCAGGACCTGAGGTTAGTGTCGGTGACCATGTGAGGGAAGTTGTAATGGGTGACATTTTACCCTTGACAGTCACTCGCGAAAAACTTATCGAAGCTCAAAAGAATAACCCTTCGTTGACAATGTTTTAAATCAGTTGAGAACTGTAAATTGCATAATGTTTCATTCTTTGTTAAAGATGGGTTACTCATGCGAAAATGGCATAAGGGTACTTCTACCGAGGATGGGTGGAATATAGTGTATCAAGTGGTAGTTCCCACTGTCTTTCGTCCAAAAGTTTTGTCATTGGGACATGACCATGTGTTATCAGGACACTTGGGGATAACCAAGACCTACAATCGTATCTTGCAACACTTTTTTGGCATGGTCTTAAGCGAGATGTAATACAGTATTGTAAGACTTGCCACATTTGTCAGTATGTGGGTAAACCTAATCAGGTGATCCCACCAGCTCCGTTAGTTCCGATCCCCATTCTGGGCGAACCTTTTGAGCATGTTATAGTAGACTGCGTGGGGCCTTTGCCAAAGTCTAAATCTGGTAATCAGTTTTTGCTCACAATTATGTGTGCCACTACCAGATATTCCGAGGCTATTCCACTGCGCAAGGTTACTGCTAAAGCAGTAGTCAAAACTTTGATATAAAGTTTTTTACTACGTTCGGCTTACCTAAAGTTATACAAACAGATCGAGGTACTAATTTTCTGTCCAAGTTGTGTTCCCAAGTTTTTAACGCAGTAAACATTACACACCGTACATCTAGTGCTTACCATCCTGAAAGTCAGGGGATGTTGGAAAGATTCCACCAGACATTAAAGGCAATGCTAAGAAAGTATTGTATTGAGACGGGCAATGAATGGGATGAAGGAGTTCCTTTACTTCTATTTTCAATTCGAGAGACAGTGCAAGAATCCCTCAGGTTTAGTCCATCGGAACTGGTTTTTGGGCATACCGTGAGGGGACCATTAAAAGCTTTAAAAGAAAGAATGTTGGGTATTGAGACAGGTGAGAAAACCAATGTGTTAGATTATGTAAGTAAGTTTCGTGAAAAGCTACAGAAATCTTGTGCTTCAGCTCGTGAATCTTTGTCCAAAGTTCAGGGGAAAATGAAAGCACGCTATCATAAAAGTGCCGTAACCAGATCTTTTGCAGTTGGTGACCAAGTACTGGTCCTACTTCCTATTCCAGGATCTACGTTGTCCGCGCAATTTTCTGGGCCGTACGGAATACTAGAGAAAGAGTGAGACGGATTATGTGGTCAAGACTCCCGATAGAAAGCGGCAAAAGCGAATGTGTCATGTTAATATGTTGAAAGCTTATTATTCTAGAGATGCTATAGAACCTCTCACTACTGGCAAGGGAAAGGATGTAGTTTCCCCAGTAAGTATTGCTTGTGACGAGGGTCTAGTTGTGCAGAAGGAGAATGGTGACTGGAATGGTTTTGTGAAGTCTGATGTAACCCCGTTGTCTGCCAGGCTACCAAACTCCGAAACGCTAGCAAACTTGGCAAATTTTTTACACTACCTTGATGCTGATCAAAGGCAAGATATAGTTAATCTCCTTAACAGGTTTCCTTCTATTTTGGGGGATGTTCCCACGATAACAAACGTGTTACACCATGACATTATAATAAGCAACCCACAGCCCATTAAACAGTATCCTTATAGACTTAATGCTTTTAAAAGAGATTTAATGAAGCGGGAAACGCAGTACTTGTTGGAGAAGGGGCTAGCTAAGCCCAGCAGTAGTCCTTGGAGCTCCCCATGTGTGTTAGTCGAAAAATCCGATGGTTCTAAGCGTTTTTGTACTGACTAACGGCGTGTGAATGCCGTGACGATACCCGATTGCTTTCCAATGCCAAGAATGGAGGATTGTGTTGACAGCGTGGAGTCAGCTAAATTTGTCAGTAAGTTGGACCTCCTTAAAAGATACTGGCAAGTTCCGTTGACCGCTAGAGCATCTGAGATTTCAGCCTTCGTAACCCCAGGCTGTTTCTTGCAGTATAACGTTATGCCTTTTGGGTTGCGAAATGCTGCTGCAACATTTCAAAGACTGGTGAATTTGGTGCTTGCAGACGTTCCTAACTGCAATGCTTATCTCGACGATTTGGTTGTTTATTCACAGACTTGGCCTGAGCATGTATCGTTGTTGGAGACTGTACTCAAGCGACTAGAAAGAGCATTTTTGACTTTAAATGTTGCGAAATGTGAAATTGGCAAAGCAACAGTGCCCTATTTAGGTAAACAGGTAGGACAAAGCAAAGTGCGACCGATAACAGCAACAGTTACAGCAATTAATGAGTTTCCTATGCCAAAAACCAGGCGAGAATTACGCAGATTTCTGGGTATGGCTGGTTACTATCGGTGCTTTTGTCGGAACTTTTCATCCGTTGCGGTTCCACTGACGGCCTTACTTAGCCCTTTAGCACCTTTTGTGTGGTCACCCAAATGTCAGACTGCCTTTGATAATATTAAAGCTCTGTTGTGCAGTGAGCCGGTGTTGTCTGCCCCAGATTTCAACCTCGGATTTAAACTGGAGGTCGATGCAAGCGAAGTAGGAACTGGTGCTGTTCTGTTACAGGAAGACAAGGATGGAATCAACCACCCGTTTTGTTACTTTTCAAAAAAGTTCAGTAAAAGTCAGCGCAATTATTCAACGATAGAGAAAGAGGCTCTGGCCTTGCTGTTAGCGCTGCAGCACTTTGAGGTGTATGTTGGTTCTTCTACCCATCCTGTTGTTGTGTATACAGATCACAACCCGCTAACTTTTATTTCTCGCATGTGCAATCAGAACCAGAGGTTGATGAGATGGTCTCTTATCATTCAAGACTACAATCTTGACATTAAGTATAAAAGAGGTATGGATAACGTGGTGGCAGATGCATTGTCTCGAGCCTAAACATTTCTATATTGTTTTGGTTTTGTCAAACATGTATGTTTGTTCTTAAGGGGGTGGGTGTTATGTCCCGTAGTATTTTGTGGGATGTCTTGTCTTTTGGCTCCCGTATTTTTCAGGTCCTGGGATTGGACATCGCCCCTGCCAATCACTGTTCCCAGCGCGACAGCGAATCCCATGGGAACCAATTAGGCGGCCCCAGTCGAGTATAAGGACCCGGAAGTGACGCAGCGAGGCGCGGCTTCTTTCTTTCATTCATACATATTGTTACGGAGATTCTGGAATAATTACTTCCGGTATTTCAAACATTGTGGCAGCGATTTGTTACGCTAGGATACTAGCTGTGTGTGTTTTTTGTTCGTCTACGCCCAGCGTGAGTTCGTGGGCGCATCTCCAATTCGCGGTGTGGAGTCAAGGTTAGTAGGCCCTAGGGTGTACATACGCAGCACGTAGAAGATTGCCCTGTTTAGGCACACTAGTTAGGAGCGAGAGCTATTTGTTGTATTTATGTTTTGGTTAGCCAGTGTAGTTAGCGGGCATCTTACGCCCTAGTTTTGTTTTCGTTTTGTTTGTTAGGTAAGACTGACTGCCGCGCATTAGTTAGAAGGTGTTTTGTTTTATTTATTTCTTTGCTTTAAGCTCGGCTCGTGGCTCCCACTGTCGAATTTGTCATTCCATCTGTTATATATATATATTGTAAATATCATTTATGTCTGTTTGTACTTTTGGTCTCCATGGTAACTACGGAGCAATTGGGTGTGTGTGTTTGTGCTTCATTCACTAAAGTTTATTGAAGCTCATTGCCATTGTTGAGTATGCCTCATTTTTTTTGTAATTAGTGACAGTGTTAATTATATTTATATTTCTTTTTTTATTATTTTTCTTATGTCGGTTTCCTATCCCCCCTAGACACCTAGAGCTACCCTACCATCTGCGTAGGAAACCGTAACAAGCACGCTTAACAGAGTCTAAATAAGAAAAATTAGCATTCAGTTTAGACAGAAGTTCAGAGTTTGATAACCATCTTTCAGGAATCTTTGACTTCCCAACCATGTCAACCAGGTCCGAGTCTGGTTTTACCAACACAGTAACAGAATGTTAACATGGCACAGGCGCATTTTCTGTTTTCTGTGGAGAGTTGTACACTCACTAACTTGACGCTCAATCACATAAGGCCCACTATACTGAGCCTGTAACGTAGACCCAGGAAGTGGCAGGAGAACCAGCACCTGTTCTCCTGGTGAGAAAACTCTGTGCTTAGCTTTCTGATCAAACCTCTGTTTCATTTGGGCTTTTTCCAAATTTGCCTTAGCAAGCTCGCATGCCCTCTCAAGCTTAGACCTGAAACTACACACAAAATGCAAAAGATTATGACAGAAATGCAAAAAAACAGGATGACTCTTCCAACCATCTCTCTTTTAACAGTTTCAAAGGTCCCCACACTGTATGACCAAACACTAATTCAGCAGGACTGAATCCTAGTGACTCTTGTGTCACCTCTCGGGCTGCAAAGAGGAGTAATGGAACCCCCTCATCCCACCCTCTCTCAATCTCTCTGCAGTAAACATGCAACATTTTCAGAGTCTGATCAAATCTCTCCAGGGCTCCCTGCGACTCTGGATGGTACGCAGATGATGTACAATGCTGAATAGACAGCTGCTGAAGCACCTGAGAGAAAACGCAAGACATGAAATTAAATCCTTGGTCAGTTTGAACAATTTTTGGAAGGCCAAACACTGTAAAAAACTTAACAAGGGCCTGTGAAACAGTTTTTGCTGTAATTCTTCTTAAAGGAACCACCTCTGGAAGCCACACACATGATAGTCAATAAATATTCATTTCCAGACTTCCACACAGTCAACTAGAATGTGTTCAAAAGGTTCCCCAATAACAGGAATGGGATGAAAATGTGCCTTGGTAATAGTCTGATTAGGTTTCCCCACAACTTGACAAAATTTACAATGTTGTGCAACATCAGACTTTACACCAGGCCAATAAAAATGTCTTCTCACTCGATCTAGAGTTTTCCTTACACCCATATGACCTGCTAGACTATGATCATGAGCATGTTTGAGGATTTCTGAACGATAAATCTCTGCAACAACTATCTGATAGATACTGCTCCAATCATCCTCACAGGTTAGCTCAGAGAAAGTCCATTTTCTCATCAGCACACCATTACTGATCAAATAAGCACATGGGAGGTCTTTGACTTCATCCTCGGAAACAGCATTTTCAAACAAAGCAGATAGACCACCATCCTGACTTTGTGCAGTTTTGAACTCCGCATGAGAAGGAAAATAGTCACTAAAGCCAAAAGTATCACCTTTAACAAAAAAGGTATCTGAGAGATCAATATCTGCATCATTCTTAACCGAGGACTTCCTAGATATGGCATGTGTGACTGCACACACTGGGAATGTATCTGGGTACTGCCGCTACATTTTATCTGGATGTTCAGACACAACAGGAGTGGAAACAACTACAGGAGCAGCTACAATTTTATCACCAGCCAGGTCATTCCCTAAAATGAAAGACACCCCTTCAATGGGAATGTTTCAACACACAGCCACAGGAACAACTCCAGAAACTAAATCAGTTTCTAAATTAACAATGTGCATAGGCAGAGTTAAGTAACCCCCAAAACCTTGCACCATGGCGCTACACTGTAAATCAGACTGCTCAGAAAATGGAAGAACATTCTGCAAAATAAAAAGTGAAAAGCTGAAACTGAAAAACACCACTGTCCCTCCAGATTTTGACTGGATATTTAGCAGTTGGATCAGACGCAAGTGAAACAGACCCTTCCATCAAAAGTGAGGATGAACAAGCTACTTCACTGCTTGACTTTAGCTCTTGACAGAAATCTGGGCACTTCTCTGTCTTAAGAAAAGCTACAGGTTTAGATTTCTGCTTTTTACTCTGTGTAGGACAGTCAGCAATAATATGCTCTGGCTTTCTATAATAGAAACAAACTTTTTCATTTGAACTATTGTGAACAGATGACTTTTTAAAACTAGGACTATAGGATGAATATGGCTTGTAAGATTTTACTTTTAACTCATCCTGTACTCTATTAAAGTTAACCCTGTGTGTCAATGTAAATTCATCTGCAAGAACAGCTGCCTTATCCAAAGTTTTAACTTTTCGTTAATTTAAGTAAGGGCAAATAACATCAGGAAGACAGTTTTTAAACTCTTCAAGAAGAATTTATTCTTTCAAATCCTGTACTGACTCAGCCTTCAAAGACACACACCATCGGTTGAAAAGGGTTTCTTTCTCTTTAGCAAACTCCACATACGATTGTTTCTCAAGTTTGGTGAGGCCTTGAAACCGCTGATGATAGGCCTCAGGAACCAACTCATAGGCCTTGAGGATAGCACTCTTATCGGTCTCATAATCCTCACTATCTCGCAATATTAAAGTGGAATATGCTTCCTGTGTCTTTCCAACCAAAACACTCCGCAAAAGCAGTGGCCAAGACTGTTTAGGCCATTTAGAAGTAGTAGCCACTCGCTCAAAATGTGGAAAATACTTCTCAACATCTTTTTCAACAAAGGGAGGAACCAATCTAATGTGTTTTATAACATCAAACTCTGCTGGGTCAGGCTTTATGTTTATTGAAGCTCTTTTGAACTCTAGTTCTTTAAGAAAACATTCATGCTCCAACATCATTTGCTTTTCTCTTAACTTTAATTCCATTCCCTGCACCCTCAGTTCTTCAAGTCTTACCTCCATATTGGTATTAGAAGAACCTGGTACAGATACATCAGCTGGTTCAGGAATGGTCACAGTCATACTTGCAGTCGTAGGAGGGGTCAAAACCTTTGAAGGATGAAGTAAACCGCTCTCAATAAAAAAAAAAAATTAATACTGTCTCTAATTTGTTCTTTTCAGACATTTGTTCCAACCAGAAGTATCGATTTTATATTGATCAGCTAAACTAAGCTATTTCTCAAGCAACTCCACTGAAGGAGACTCAAGAAAATCTGCAAGAGAAGCCATAACATATACTTCAAGCTATAGATCAAACAATGAGGAACTTAAAAGAAACACAAATTGCACTCTGCATGCAATACCAAGTGTCCCCACACACAAATCAGCCAAACAATATATACATATATGCTCTCTCTATACAAGTAGGCCCAAAACTCAACCAACTAGCCCAATAGCAGCAACAAAGTAGTCTACATCGGTAAAAAACTACCAGACCACAACACAATTTGGCCTACACAAATACTGTATAAAGTTAGGTTCAAGGACACAAACAACACTCACCTAACTTGTACTAAGCTCCCAACATTCAACCAGCTTGAGTGCAAAATACACAAAATGATCCCCCTGGTACCTACCTAAACCTATTTTATGTTCTTGAGGCGTGCCAGGCTTGAGGCGACTTTAAAAGCAAAACGTCAAAAGCCATGAGGCCTTGACATGCTTACCCCTGACAGGGACTGAACTCCCCACCCAGAGTTACAGTGGAACCTTGGATTACAAGCATAATTCGTTCCAGAAGTGGAAGTATTCCAAAACACTCATAAACCAAATCATCATTTCCCATAAGAAATAATGGAACCTCAAATTATTTGTTCCACAGCCTCCAAAAATAAATACATAAAAATAATGAATACAATCTATAAAATGAAAATGAAACAAATTAATCTGCACTTTACCTTTAAAAAAAGTAAAAATAACTCCTGACAGATAAGTGTTTCCGTTGTTGGTGCATGCAGGCGCCGTGTGTGTGTGTGTGTGTGTGTGTGTGTGTGTGTGTGTGTGTGTGTGTGGAATTAGCCCCTTCCCTCGCCTTGTTTTACACAGTAACAATCCTCCTCCCTCTCCCCACCTCGCTTTTTAAGATTCACAACAAACACACACACACACAACGGAAACACCGTTTTAACAGAAAAAAAAGAAATCTTTCGGGGACTGGCATGAGCGTATATTAACAGATTCACTTTGTAAGTTTTACAACAAGCGTACAAACACAGCGGAAACACCGTTTTAACGGAAAAAAGCGGGACTGGCATGAGCGGATACTAAATGAATCACTTAAGTTTCACAACAAATGGACACACACAAACACTGAAAAACCGTTTTAACAGGAAAAAAAAAAGAAATCTCTCTGACCTGGTGTGAGCGCATACTAAGGGTATCACTGCTGTAAAGTAATGGCTGCCTGTGAGTACCACGTATTATTAAAACCACAGCAGGGGGCAGAGCTTTTTCTTACAAAGCCCCAAAGTGGAATGGAATAGTCTTCCTATTAATGTTCGGGACTCAGACACAGGCTCAGTGTTTAAGTCTAGGCTAAAAACCTATTTATTTACCCAAGCATTTTTGTAAATAGATTAGCCTTAGGTAAAAGAGCAGATCTGGGGGACTCATGGACGTAGAGTATTCTGGTGAACTGGTATGTTTAGATGCTGTCTTCTCCACTCTCATTGATCACTCAGGTTTGTTGACGGTGAGGTGATTGGTTGCTTTACATCACAAGGAGCCCTCATGTCTGTGTTTCCTTCTGGCTCTCCCTTTTAGTTATGCTGTTATAGTTAGTCCTGCCGGAGTCCCTGCTTGCACTTTGCACTAATATACATTCACCTTATACATGTTGACTGTGACCATACCTAACTGCCATCTCTCCTTATTTTCTGTTCTCTCCTCTTCTGCTCTCTCCTCTCTCTCTCTCCCTCTCTCCTTTCCCTCTCCCTGTCTCTCTGTCGAGCTATAATGTCGCTCCTGAGTTGCCAGTGTTCAAGAGCCCTCTGCTCTCTGGACCCGTCTAACCCGTCCTGGAGTCCTGCTTCTGGTTGGAGATCTCGTCGCATGGATGCCCTGTGTGGTCTGCCTGGATTCGTGTAATGGCTGGGATGGTTTCCACGAAGAGTGTCCTGTCCTCGATTGATGCTGACAGCTGTTCTCTGGGGACCTGTGACTTCAGTTGTTTGATAGCTCAGAACTGGAATTTCCTACAGTCTACCTGAACCTCCAGGAACAAACTGGAGTCCTTTGAATTTTAATTTTAATTTTAACACATCTCCTGTTATACTAAACTTCCAGTACACATGATTATGCTGATCAATCCCTGCTATCCGTTATCACCCAGATGAGGATGGGTTCCCTATTGAGTCTAGTTCCTCTCAAGGTTTCTTCCCATTACAATCTCAGGGAGTTTTTCTTTGCCACCGTCGCCCTCGGCTTGCTTATCAGAGACAATCTTATCATTTTGATTCATACACATAGTATACAAACTTACTTCTTTTGATTGTGTAAAGCTGCTTTGTGGCAATGTCAATTGTTAAAAGCGCTATATAAATAAAATTGACTTGATTTGATCCGAACCTGCGAATGAGCCCCCAATATGTTACACCCTGGCTCAGGGGGTGCAACATAAAGGACACCAACAAAAGGTTTAACCAAAGAAATAAATAATTTATTAAAGTCTAGGGTGAATAAAAACAACAAGACAAACGTAAGGGAAAGCTGAATAGGTGGTGGAGAGGATCCATACTGCTGGTCTGCCTGCCAGGCCAAAGAGAGAGAGAGGGTGGAGCTTAGGCCAGCTTTTAAAGGTCTCCAAATCAGAACAGGACAGGCTGGAAAACTTGGAACTGGAGACTGAAATACATAACACACATAACCGATAACGCTGCTGAATGGGGACATAGTCGATACAAGGAATGTCAAGAGAGATCAGGTCAGTACATCCCAAATCATTGTCATGGACCAAAAACACTGACTGATAACACCGTAACAGGTTCTTAACCTGATTTTGTTTCTCCGCCTCCTAAGCAGATAACTTCGCCGATTCTATCTTCTCCGGCAGAGAAGATTCAACCACACAACCCTACTGTAGCAATCTCATCATCAGGTAAGCCCATGACATATACTCCCTGGAGGGTGCCTAACAGCATATTTGGGTAGAGCACTGCATCTAATGTTCCTACATTCCTCACAGGGATATAGACTGTATTTCGAATCCTGGTCATACTCGCCGAAGAGTTCCTGGTAGCACCTGATCAGTACATTCATTCCCGGTACCCTAGGGACCTGAGCACACAGGCCACCAGGAGGATCCCTGACCACCAAGATTCCACTCTCTGGCACTTTCTTACCGTACAACTCCATGTAGCCAATATACGGAATTTCGAGCCTATTCCCCGCACATAATTGGAGCCACACCATTTTAACTGCTCTCGGCCACATTTTATATAAGGTTACAAAAAACAGCTTTCAGTTATTGTAGAAACCATGGAGCCCATATCAACCAAACATGTGACCCGTACTCCACCAATACTGACCACCAATTGTGGACCACCCAATGCTGCCCCTTCACAGGCAATGACACTGCAGAGACAAAAGACGAGCATTGCACTCCTTGGGAAAATGATCAGGCTCATGGCACCGCCTACATACAATGGGCCCATGATGTTGAAAATGACCTTAGCTCTGACACCAAGGAGCCACCTGTATTTAGATGTTTGTACTCTAAGATTTACACTTACTTACTCATCGTCTTTACCGCTTTCTCCTGTATCCATCTCTCCAAGATGGCAGCGCGGCAGTAGCATGCAGCGGCCGCTCCGAAGCCAAAATGGTGCTACTTTGTTTACTTAGTGTTGTAGCGCATTTATTTTACCCAGTATATGGACATTGGCGCAAACAGTGTTTGTACTTACCACCGCCAGACACTTTTGCAACTCAATAAACGGGTAAATTTAATTCAAGATGAGCTGCGTGAGCTGCGTGCTTCGGGAACCAGGCCTCCAGTCCTCGGTGTTGTCTGATGCCGGTAGCCGGAGGAGGGGACATCATAAGCAGTGCGAGAGGAAGCGAAAGCGCGGCAAGTGGGCGGAAGTCTGTGCTAGGCTAAAAACAAACCCTAGCT
Organism: Clarias magur; assembly: GCA_013621035.1. Lineage (NCBI taxonomy): Eukaryota > Metazoa > Chordata > Actinopteri > Siluriformes > Clariidae > Clarias > Clarias magur. The sequence continues at coordinate 320,553 of QNUK01000546.1, read as the reverse complement.
GGCCGGCTCTTCCGTCCATCATCTTATCAAATGTCTGCTCTCTGAACAATAAACTGGACTACATCCGACTTCAGCATGATACACAGCGTGAGGTGAGGGACTGCTGTGTCTTTGTTTTCATGGAGACATGGCTCAGAGTACCGGACGCCGCCATTCAACTAGACGGGCTAGCCTCATTTTGCGCCGACAGAAACGCAGCTCTGTGCGGTAAGACTCACGGCGGTGGCTTGTGTGTTTACATCAACATGAAACGGTGCAAGAACTCTGTGTTAGTTTCTAGCTTTTGCTCATCGTTGCTGGAGATTGTGACTGTTAGATGTAGACCTTTTTATTTACCACGGGAATTCACCACTGTTTTCATTATCAGAGTGTACATTCCACCTAGTGCTAATGCTAAGGAAGCGCTCTGTGAACTGTATGCTAAGATCAGTAATCTGCAGAACACACACCCCGATGGACTGTTTATTGTCGCTGGAGATTTCAACCATGCAAATCTCAAGTCAGTGCTTCCTAAATTCCATCAGTATGTGGACTTTGCAACTAGAGAGGAAAACACGCTGGATCTTGTTTATACAAACATCCCTGGCGTATATCGGGCAGAGCCCCGCCCCCACCTTGGCTACTCAGACCACATCTCTGTTATGCTAATTCCAGCATACAGACCACTCGTCAGGCGTTCAAAACCGGTTCTGAAGCAGGTGAAAGCCTGGCAAGCAGGAGCCATCTCTGCTCTTCAGGACTGTTTCGAGAACACTGACTGGAACATGTTTAGGGTCGCTGCGACTTACCTACACTGACTTGGAGGAGTACACGTCATCAGTGACCAGCTACATCAACAAGTGCACCAATGACGTCACTGTCTCCAAGAATATCATCTCACGACCCAACCAGAAACCGTGGATCACTGCGGAGGTACGTGCACTTCTGAAGACCAGAGACTCTGCCTTCAGAATGGGAGACAAGGTGGCCCTAAGAACAGCAAGGACCAAACTGTCCCGGGCCATCAGAGAGTCGAAGCGTGCACACGCCCAGAGAATCCACAATCACTTCAGAGACAGCGGTGACACACGGTGCATGTGGCAGGGCATACAAGCCATCACCAACTACAGGACTTCATCACCTGCCTGTGACAGTGACGGCTCCCTTCCAGATGTGCTGAACAACTTCTACGCACGGTTCGATGGCGTGGAAGACTGTCCCTCTGCCGAACGACCAGGTGCTGTGTCTCACCACGGCTGATGTGAGGAAAACTCTGCGAAGAGTCAACCCTTGTAAAGCTGCTGGACCAGACAACATCCCAGGCAGAGTGCTCACAGAATGTGCAGAACAGCTGGCAGATGTTCTCACCAACATCTTCAACATCTCTCTGAGCAGCGCAATCGTTCCCACATGCTTCAAGTCTACCACCATCGTCCCCGTGCCCAAGAAGTCTTCTGTGTCCTGTCTCAATGACTACCGCCCTGTTGCACTCACACCCATCATCATGAAGTGCTTTGAGCGGCTCGTCATGAGACATATCAAGACGCTGCCTCCCTCACTGGACCCCCTGCAGTTTGCGTATCGTCCAAACCACTCGACGGACGAAGCCATCTCCACCACACTCCACCTGGCACTGACACACCTGGACAAGAAGGACACTTACGTCAGAATGCTGTACATAGATTTCAGTTCAGCATTCAATACAATCATCCCCCAACAACTGATCGGGAAGCTGAGCCTGTTGGGCCTGAACACCTCCGTCTGTAAATGGATCCTGGACTTCCTGATCGAAAGACCTCAGGCAGTGCGGATCGGGAACTATACCTCCAGCACCACCACACTGAGCACTGGGGCCCCCCAGGGCTGCGTGCTCAGTCCCCTGCTGTTCTCACTGCTGACTCATGATTGTGTAGCGACACACAGCTCCAATCATATCATCAAGTTTGCTAATGACACGACCGTGGTGGGTCTCATCAGCAAGAACGACGAGTCGGCGTACAGAGAGGAAGTGCAGAGGCTAACGGACTGGTGTACAGACAACAACCTGGCTCTGAACATTGATCAGACAAAAGAGATGATTGTTGACTTCAGGAGAACACGGAGCGATCACTCTCCGCTCAGCATCGACGGCTCTTCTGTGGACATCGTCAAGAGCACAAAATTCCTGGGTGTCCACCTGGAGGAGAACCTCACCTGGTCCCTCAACACCAGCTCTCTGCATAAGAAAGTCCAACAACGTCTTTTCTTCCTGAGAAGGCTGAGAAAGGCACAGCTTCCACCACCAATCCTCACCACCTTCTATAGAGGAACCATCGAGAGCATCCTGAGCAGCTGCATCACTGTCTGGTTTGGGAATTGTTCCATATCAAACCGCAAGTCCCTACAGCAGATAGTGAGGACAGCTGAGAAGATCATCGGGGTCTCTCTCCCTTCTATCGAAGACATCTACACCACATGCTCCATCCGCAAAGCCACCAGCATTGTGGCTGACCGGACACATCCATCATACACACTCTTCACTCTCCTACCATCTGGAAAAAGGTACCGAAGTATTCGGGCACTCACATCCAGACTATGTAACAGTTTTTACCCACAAGCCATCCGTCTCCTCAACACAAAGAGACTGGACTGATAAACACAAACGCGCGCACACACACACACACACACACACACACACACACACACAAATCACTAAAACAGACGAACTAAATAACATCCGGACTGAACTGATAAACACACATATGCACAATCACACTGATTTACAACCACCTAAATTTGTTCATACCCACCTAACTGAACTGCTCTTTGCAATATTTGCACAATATTTTATTTCACTTTGCGATTTGCACACAATATTTTTTAACACAATGTAAATTGTTTACTTGCTGCTCTCTCCACTACCTCAACCCATACCTTATCACTAAAAAGGTATTTCTTAACTGTAACATGTTACGTTGTTGTGTTGTCATGTAGCTCTTCGTTTGCACATTGCACGTGCACTTTGTTGTCTGTTGTCTTTGTTGTCTCTTTTTTGTATAGAGATTGATAGTTTTTTAGGTTAACTTAAAAATGTAAAAATCTGCGTTGTTAAATTTATGTTGTGTTGTTAATTTATGTCGTTGCATGTATGTAGCACCTTGGTCCTGGAGGAACGTTGTTTCGTTTCACTGTGTACTGAACTGTATATGGTTGAAATGACAATAAAAGCCTACTTGACTTGACTTGACTTGACTAAGGTCGTGGGAACCTGGAGCCTATCGCAGGAGGGTTAGGGCACGAGGCGGGGTACACCTTCACATACTTACTCATTCACACACTACGGGCAATTTGGGAATGCCAATTAGCCTAATCTGCATGTCTTTGTACTGTGGGAGGAAACTCACCAAGCACAAGGAGAACATGCAAACTCCTAAGATTTACAGTATCATTCAAAAGTTTGGACAGACAACCCAGATTCAGTGTTTTTTTTTTTTTTTTTTTTTTTGTGATACATTTGCTACATTATAGAACAATACTGGAGATTTCAAAAATATTTCATAACACATATGGCATTAGGTAATTAAATGACACCACCACTAACAGTCAGCAGTTATTTTATGAAAGGAAGGTCAGCTGTTCTGGAACAGTTTTTGCAAGAACAGTGTCAAGTGCATTTGAAAAACCCATCAAGGCAGCATGATAAAACTGGCTCTTATGAAGACCATCTCAGAATTAAAAAAAAAAAAAATACCGAGCTACATGAACATGGCCTGACAGCACTTCAGATTAGAGCCATCATGCGTCCACATTTTGGCAAATCCAACACTGAACCATTTTCACGAAACTTAACAAGCAGTTTGCTAACTGCAGCATGGGAGATGGGTGGTCTCGTAGGGTGTCTTGCATTGAAATCTGCTGCAATGACCCGGTTACTATGTTCACCAAATATCAACACAATTTCGATCCGCTCATCACGTGTTAACCTCTTCGACATGTCAATGGCTGTGAACAAAGAGAAACTTGTAAATAACTCATGGAAGAATAAAGTTACGTTAAAACCAAGCACACCAATGTTTTTCTTGTGAAATTGCCAATCAGTTTGATGTGTCACATGACCCTCTTCCTATTGAAAAAACAAAAGTTGGATCCAAGATGGCCGACTTCCAAATGGCCACCATGGTCACCACCCATCTTGAAAAGTTTGCCCCCTCACATATACTAATGTGCCACAAACAGGACATTAATATCACCAAATATTCCCATTTTATTAAGGTGTATCCATATAAATGGCCCACCCTGTATATACATACTTATATATATATATATATATATATATATATATAGATATACACATACATTATATATATATATATATTATATATACATACATATATATATATATACATACATATATATATTATTATATATATATATTATATAATACATACATACATACATATACATACATACATACATACATACATACATACATGCATACACATATATATATATATATATATATATATATATATATATATATATATACATATATACGCATACACGGTGGAAAACGAGCAAGTCTTGGTTTACCAGTGTCGAGTATCACGTATCACGCATGCGCCGCGGAATTGTGGGTAATCATCACCCCTGCTGGGTCTTAGTGCTCGTCTCTTACTTGTATAATCAACATCTCCCTCTCTGTTTCAGCATCTCCTATGCGTGTGCTGGCGTGTAATTTGACACCGACACACACACACACACAACACGCACACACACACTCACTTTTTCACCCCCTTTCCCCAGCTTCGCAAACACACAAAAACTCTGCTCATCTCTTACTTGTATAATCAACATCTCCCTCTCTGTTTCAGTGCCTCTTATGTGTGTGCGCGCGCATAATTTGATACTGACACACACACACACCGACACACGCACAGGCACTCTCTCACCTTTTCACCCCCTCCCCTGCTTCACAAACACACAGAAACTCTGCTCTGTTGCGATTCTTTTCAAAGGTAAGGTGCTGGTTCATTTGTTTTGATGAACCACTTTTTTTACTTTACAGAAGTGATTCTGTTAGTATGCGCTGACTCCAGTGTCAGAGAGATTTCTTTTTTTTCCTGTTAAAACGGTCTTTCCATTGCGTGTGTGTGTTTTTGTTGTGAAACTTAAAAAGCAAGGTGGGGAGAAGGAGGAGGAGTGTTACTGTGTAAAACGAGGCAAGGGAAGGGGCTAATTACACACACACACGTTTTTTTTGTACTTTTTTTTTTAAAGGTAGAAGATTGTATTAATAATTTTTATGTATTTATTTTTTGGGGCTGTGGAACGATTAATTTGAGTTTTCATTATTTTTTATGGGAATATACACACGTGGACAAAATTGTTGGTACCCTTCGGTCAATGAAAGAAGAACTCACAATGGTCACAGAAATAACTTTAATCTGACAAAAGTAATAATAAAAAAGAATCCTATGAATGTTAACAAATGAAAGTCAGACATTGCTTTTCAACCATGCTTCAACGGAATTATAAAAAAAATGAACTCATGGAACAGGCCTGGACAAAAATTATGGTACCCGCAACTTAATAGTTTGTTGCACAACCTTTTGAGGCAATCACTGCAATCAAACGATTCCTGTAGCTGTTAATGAGACTTCTGCACCTCTCTGCAGGTATTTTGGCCCACTCCTCATGAGCAAGCTGCTCCAGTTGTTTCCGGTTTGAAGGGTGCCTTTTCCAGACAGCATGTTTCAGCTCCTTCCAAAGATGCTCAATAGGATTGAGGTCAGGGCTCATAGAAGGCCACTTTAGAATAGTCCAATGTTTTCCTCTTAGCCATGCTTGGGTGTTTTTAGCTGTGTGTTTTGGGTCATTGTCCTGTTGCAAGACCCATGACCTGCGACTGAGACCCAGCTTTCTGACACTGGCCAGCACATTTCTCTCTAGAATCCCTTGAAAGTCTTGAGATTTCATTGTACCCTGTACAGATTCAAGACACCCTGTGCCAGATGCAGCAAAGCAGTCCCAGAACATAACAGAGCCTCCTCCATGTTTCACAGTAGGGACAGTGTTCTTTTCTTGATGTGCTTCATTTTTCCGTCTGTGAACATAGAGCTGATGTGCCTTGGCAAAAAGTTCCATTTTTGTTTCATCTGTCCATAGGACATTCTCCCAGAAGCTTTGTGGCTTGTCAACATGTAGTTTGGCATATTCCACTCTGGCTTTTTTCTGATTTGTTTTCAACAATGCTGTCCTCCTTGGTCGTCTCCCATGTAGTCCACTTTGGCTCAAACAACAACAGATGGTGCGATCTGACACTGATGTTCCCTGAGCATGAAGTTCACCTTGGATCTCTTTAGAAGTCTTTCTGGGCTCTTTTGTTACCATTGGGATTATTCGTCTCTTTGATTTGTCATGAATTTTCCTCGTGCGGCCACGTCCAGGGAGGTTGGCTACAGTCCCATGGATCTTAAATTTCTGAATAATATGTGCAACTGTAGTCACAGGAACATCTAGCTGCTTGGAAAATGTCTTATAGCCTTTAACATGCTTGTCTATAATTTTCTTTTGAATCTCCTGAGACAACTCTTTCCTTCGCTTCCTCTGGTCCATGTTGAGTGTGGTACATACCATGTCACCAAACAACACAGTGACGACCTGGAGCCCTATATATAGGCCCACTGACTGATTACAAGATTGTAGACACCTGTGATGCTAATTAGTGGACACACCATGAATTAACATGTCCCTTCGGTCACATTATTTTCAGTATTTTCTAGGGGTACCATCATTTTTGTCCAGGCCTGTTCCATGAGTTTATTTTTTAAAATAATTCTGTTGAAGCATGGTTGAAAAGCAATGTCTGACTTTCATTGGTTAACATTCATAGAATTTTTTTTAATTATTACTTTTGTCAGATTAAAGTTATTTATGTGAGTTTTTCTTTCATTGACCGAAGGGTATACCAACAATTTTGTCCATGTGTGTACATCACTGTTTGACATGTCGAAAGCTCAGGAGACCCACCGAAGAACAAAGAATGGCCGACCTACCTTCAGAGCGCACAGGTTCATCCCCACCATTCACATACTGTGGTATGGACTGCTTTGGTCCCTTCATCAATAAACAGGGTCGAAAAGAGCACAAGGGCTACGGCCTCCTCTTCACGTGTTTCAGCCCCAGAGCTATTCATATAGAAATGCTAGATAGCATGACCACAGATGCCTTTATCAATACCCTGCGCTGTTTCATTGCTTTATGAGGAGCAGTACGCCAAATCAAATGCGATCAAGGGACCAACTTTGTAGAAGCCAAAAATGAGCTGACAAATGCTCTCAAGGAAATTGATGCGGATTGTTTGACATTGTTCTTAGCTGAAAGGCAGTGCGACTTTGTTCTAAATGCACCCCATTCAAGTCATGCAGGTGCGGTATGAGAAAGGCAGATCAGGACAGTGAGGAATATTCTTCGCTCAACTCTTTCACTCTCTTCTGACAGACTAGATGATGCATCACTGCGAACACTGTTTAATGAAGCTATGACAATTGTAAACAGTAGACCACTCTCAGTTGACAACCTAAACGACCCCAACAGTTTTGTACCTCTCACCCCTAATAACTTGCTCTCTATGAAGTCTGTTCCAGCATTAGCACCACCAAGCAGATTTGTTAGAGAAGAAATCTATGCAAGGAAAAGGTGGCGTCATGTTCAGTACCTTGCAGAGCAGTTTTGGAGTCGTTGGCGAAGGGAATATCTATCTAACACTGCCACCAGACAGCGCAGGCACACAGCAAAGAGAAACCTGTAAGTAGGAGATATCATCATGGAAAAGGCTGATGACCTTCCCAGAAATGAGTGGTGGCTGGCCAGAGTTACAGAGACAAAAAACTGATAAAGATGGGCTTGTGAGGAGAGTCAAGGTATGCTTTGGTGACCGGAATCTGAAAAAGGATGGTCGTTGCCTCAACAAGCTGTCTGTCATAGAACACCCAGTCCAGAAGCTGATCCTGAGGCCATCTAGCTGAAACAAGTGTATCCTTATCATACTACTTAAATTTTAGTATTACCATGGTAAGGACACTTTTGTCCGTTTCAGAGATAAAGGTTATTTTTTCTAGATTTATTTAAAAATTTGTATTCCTTAACGTCACACAAATCCCTCATGATTTGGTGAGAGTGTAAATGACCATGAAACCTCCCAAGCACAGAAGTGGGAAGTCATCTTTACCTCCAGCAATAGAGGGCAGTGTTGTCATAGATGGCTTATAAAAATTTTACGAATAACTTTAGTTAAGAAAATACTTTTATTTTGAAGTTCATAAAAGGATGTGCAGTGGCGCTGTTTGTGAATTGTGAATGTTTTCGCACTTTCCACTTTATAAGCGTCTGGCTGGTGTGCACAAAGGAGCATATGTTAACTTTTATGATTTAAAAGCTTTCTCCTACCTCTGAGCTCCTGGCTGATAAAGGGCACAAGGTACAGTTTTTGGCAGTTATATTGTGCGGCAGACTTGATTGTTTAAACATATTACCTTGTCAGCACTGTAGTTTTCCCTTATGAGTTATATTGTTTACAGTTGTTCATGGTTTATTTGGTTATTGGTATATTTTATGTTTCTTAATTGCACTCTAAAGGGAATTTTTTAACAGTGTTAAAATAAGTATATTTCAAATATTGTACAGTAGTAAGGCAATTATATAATTTAATGTATGTTAAAAAGGATAACGTCATGTAATTTATAGTAAATATGTATAATTTTATATGTTTATTATCAACATTGGTTATGATTCATACCATTTACAGGCAAATGTCTATTGTTTGTTTGTTTTGTTTTTATTCAGCTCTTACTTTTGGATATTAAAACCTTTTTTAAACATCAGTTAGAGAGTAAAGTGCTTATGTTCAGCCTGGAATGCTACAAGTAGCACAGAGTAATATATGGTGACATGTAAAAGTAGCAGCAACTAAAAGTTAAAAGTAAGTGTTGTAACTAATGACAGGATAGTAGACTGTTTTAGAGGACAGAAAATACCAGTGACTGAGATTATTCACATTACAGACATTGAATTTGCTGGACTGGAGTTAAAAATAAGACATCGATTCCAACAACACTCCAAAGCAATCTGGGTAATTTTAGAAATGATACTAGTGCCTCCTTATTGAGGACTCAGGAGAAACGGCCATGGTAAAGTCTATTTAGTAAACTCAAGCCACATACATTTAACTAGAATAAAGAGAGGAGACAGTATGATAAAAAGGCGTAACGCTAATCTTAGGAGATATGCTGGGAATTGGGGATGTGTTCTATCATTAGACATTGCTGATAATATGACAGATATACATAGTGGCTCGTGTTGGATATGCCATGCCATGTCCTCGAGCTGCACTGAAAAAAAAAAAAGTCTGTTGGATTTATATGAAAGAAATTTGTACATCGGTTGCACATATTAAAGTTATATTTGCTTCAAATTATTAAGTTTTTATTAACTAAAAATACATGTTTTTCATGTTAATGTAAATGGAAAGCTTTAAGCAAAGTATATTAAAAAATCTTATGTAAAACAAACATGACTTTTTCTTGTTAATCTAATATTTTGGATATTCATCCATCCATCCATCTGAACTGCTTATCCTGTTCAGGGCCTCAGGGGTTGAAGGCTATCCCAGCGGTCATTATGGGCATTTATTTACCTTATATTGAAACAACAGTGGTTTAATATGAAAAAGTACACACAGCATTGTTCTGTTAAATGAACCTACTGTATATAGCTCAATCAAGTCTCACACTATACAGTTGAAATCAGCAACATACTTTTTTTTAACTCTGTAAGATGACGCGACCAAAATGTGCAACTGCTACAATAACACAACTGAATATCCGCCAGATGGCGCATGGAAGGTCTTTATCTAAAAGCCAGACCAAGTACAACGAAGAATTGTGTATAATTAGTTATCCTAAAACAATATTGTTTCCAATGCTGAAGCAAACATGAATTTTATTTAAGCATATACACAAAATACATTTGACTTATTATTTCACAATATTAAAGATTAAGGAAAGAAGACGTGCTGGCAAAATAGATTTTAGGCAGAGACGTCTGCTCGGTCTTGTTTATTCTTTTTAAACCCCTCAATTCTGCCAATTCCCCCATCAGTGAAACCGGTTTGATACTTTCACACCCATCATGAATGAAAGGTGAGAAGAGGGATTACAGTAACTGGGAGTTCTGTGGGTGTTCACCTCGGAGCGCGATGTCACGTTCTATTCAGTGAATAGACTAAAACAAAAACAAAATCATGTTTGCTTCAGCATTGGAAACAAAATTGTTTTAGGCTAACTTTATCAAAGATTATACACTTTCGTATTCTTTGTTGTACTTCGTCTTTTTGCACACGCGTGTGCATCTTTAAATTTGAACAGAAAATAATAGTGGGCTGGGGCACTTTTTTCATGTAACTTAAACGGCTGAATGAAGTTAAATATAAATTAAAAATTGCGTTTGCTTTACATTTTAGCACTCATGTGTAAATAGCTTTTTCATTGTATATACTCCCATATCATATATGTGTGTCTAATACTGTTTTATTCATATTTTACATTGCATACAGTTTGTAATTTACTTGCAATTGTACTTTTTAAATATAACCTACGTTTCTACAGTATAAGCATATTTCTTATAAGCAACTACTTCAGCTGTGAATGAGAAATTCGGTCTGGCTTTTAGATAAAGTCCTTATTTGATATAATTTTATTATTAAATGAATTATCTTATTATAAATCCAATTCTTATTTCCTATATTCTTGTCGAATATAGTCCTTCAGAGGAAGCACGGTGTCAGAAAATTCTGCTGAATCTCTTCTCACCTTTCATTCACGATAGGTGTGAATTTATCAAACTGGGTGCGCTGTTGGCAAATACTGTAGGGGTTTTTTAGATTAATTAACAAGTCTGCTAAATTTTATTTCCCCAGCAAATTAAATCAGACTTCATAGTTGGAGTTGATACTTTGAGTGTAATTCACGAATTTACTGATTATTTTCAAATTCAGATTGACCTGTATATCAATTTGATAACTAGCAAATGCTTTAGTAAAGGGCTCTAAAACAGCGGCTATATGAATGACAATGGAATATTACAGAACATGCGAGTTGAAGCCCATGCACCGATCACAAACCATTAAAATGTTGGATTTGAATTAAAATGCCACACACAAATTCGTGTTTAATTAAATTCTTAAATCCTCATGTTCCAGTGTTTATGCAGTAATTTAGTCATGTTCACCCATGGGCTGACACTATGATGATTCATTATTTATTATTATGCTTACTTATTTGGAGAGATTCTATTTGATGCAGATTGACCTGTATATCAACTTGATAACTAGCGAATGCTATTGAATGCTGCATATGTTTAACCCATGGGTGAACATGACCAAATTACAGCATACAGTATATATCACCTGCTACTGTATGGTACCTTTACTAACATTTAAAACTATTTATTATAATAAGTGGTGCAGACGTGTATAATAAACCGAAAAGATAAACAAAAAAGATGGACAGCTATTTATTTAATTATCATTTTAAATATTTATCAACAACATCCATCCATCAATGCAGTATTGTTATCGATAAATCGCATGCGAGCTGCGGGCTGCGGGTTTGAAATGAATTGTAGATTACTTTTAAAGCACGATCTCATTTCATTATTATAAACATAATTTATGAATTACACTCGAACGGGCGATAGAGCTCTGATTAGTCTACGTATACTAGTAAATAGGCTCAACATCCCGGAGCCCAAGCCTCATTTAAAGAAAAAAAAAAAAAAAAATATTGTAAGTAAACAACAGTAGCACAAGTTAAAAAAAATATTTAGACTCTAAATAGATGCCGAATTATTTTCTAAGGTGTGCCAGCTGGCACTATTCTTATATTGCTCTTTGTCAGGGTACTGTAAATCGGTCAGTGACAACCCCGTAAAATTCCATGTACTGTAAATAGGTACAGTACAGTACTGTCCACCTGTATGAATTAACCGAGATGCCCACCCTCGTGAAAATGATACCCCGTGAAAATGGCGAATTCAGTGAAAGGCTCCTCCGCGAGGGGTTTTGTCTGGACCACTGAGCTTCTACGGATTCTAAAATTGACATTGTTACTGTTTAATACCTGCAGTGGAAGAGTCTGAGAATTTATTTACCATAAGCTTTGTTGTATTGTTTTTATGCAACCTATAATTTCACCTATGCTATTTTACAAATGGAATATTTTTATGTTACACTCTAAAACTACTGGGTTAAATGTTAAAGTGCTGGGTAATTTTATCTATTTATTATTATTTAGTAGATTGCCTGTTCGAAATACCCCAAATGAAATTAATCCGCTGTTTTAACCATTGCAGAGACAGTTAATCAGCGGTAGTTATCACTACTACTACTAATGATAATAATACTGTATGGAGAAAGCGCAGTCAAAGAAGTATCATCATTGCAGGAGAGAAGAAAACGAAGAATAAATACATATCAGTATTTAAAGTTTGAGCTTGACACGTTTATGAGCTCTGTCACTTCCTGTCAATGAGCGCCTCACGAGAGAGAACACATTTTTGGCTTCAGTAGACACACAATACTTCAGATTGAAACACGACTGCCCCCTACAGGCAATGAACGGCATTTTCACAGCTTCCCGCGAGCTGCCGCGGAAGCGCGCCTGATCCCTTTTCAAGAAACGTGCGTTCTTAATGGCGGGATCTGTATAGTCTGAAAACATTTAAATGCATAACCTTTAACTAAACAATCACTATACACATCCCCATCAAAAAAACAAACTAAGAGGAGGCAGTCCTTAAGCTCTCAGCTTTTCTACATTTAAATGAAATGTGAGGTAGCATAATTATAGTGTATTCAATAAGTGAAATATATGAAATATGCTTGTTCAAAAGGTGTCCATCCAGACATGAAATCCACAATTTGTTCTGGTCATGTTGGACAGGGTGTACAACACTTTCCTATGCCTTCTTAAAAAATGTACTATTGTTCTTTCATTGCACAAATTGTGGATTCCATGTCTTGATGTGCACCTTTGGACAAGCACTTATAGAATACACTACGACTTGTATGCTACCTTATATCATCATCAAAAAACAAACTAAGAGGAGGCAGTATTTAAGCATAGTTTTCCACAAATGTTTTACATTTAAGTAAAATGTGAGGTAGCATACACATTGTAGTGTATTCAACAAGTGCTTCTTCAAAGGTGTCCATCCAGACATGAAATCCACAATTGGTGCCTTGAAAGTGCAACAACAGTCCATTTTTCCGAAGTGGCAAATGTGGGAAACTACTGTAGAGTCTGTCCACTTTACCATAACCTGCCACAGTTCACTGACAGAGTCTGTTTTTGAGAGTTTGGGCTTAGTTCAAGTTCAAAGCATACATTAGGCCAAACAACATGGCAGTGGCTAATGCAACATTATCCAGATCTTGTAATGCTGTCTGGCCTTCAAGAATGCAGCACTTGATTTGCCCTCAGGTTTGTGAGAGTTCAGCATCACCTTGGGGCCCCCCAACTTTCTCAACTGAGTGTGGTAGATCGCCATTTTAGTCTTCAAGCTAGCTTTCCATCCAGCGTATGCAGTAACCGAACCCTTTTCCTTCAGGCAGGGATGCTTTGAGATGAGGGCCTCTCCAGCAGTGTTAAACTCTTTATCAGTGACATAAATCTTATAGCGGACTATTTCTTGCACCAAGCCATTAAGAATGTTTGACTTTACTTTAGGATCTGGAATAAGCAACGCACCCTTGTCTCTGTATGCTGCATTGCCTCTCTCTAGTTTCAGCTCAGCATCATAACTAAACTGAGGAACACAGAACATGGAAGACCAAGATGATCTGATAAAGACAATATGTCAGTATCAACACATCCACTAGATAGGGATGAATATTCATCAAAAGGGTGATGGCGAATAGCAGATGACGACATTGAAGGACCATCATCAGACAGAGGAGTTGAAGGTTCAGCAATGGGGATTACTCTGATTGTCCCTCTCTTGTACTTCATCGATTGAGGTGAGGTTCATAAACTAATTTCCAAATAGTTCATCCATAAACTGAAGTTTGAAGTTAGACTTAAGGCTACACTGTCCAACAAGTTCAACAACAGATCCAGGAAGTCCATTTTTAAAAGTCAACCTTTGGCTGCTGTTGTCACTCAGAGGATGGAGAAGAAAAAAAAATAGACTGTTGCATAGTACTTAGTAAAGGCATTTTTCTTTACACACACACACACACACACACACACACACACACACACCTCAGGTTTCACAATTACTCAATCAGATAGAATTAGAATTCAGCCAGAGTTGTTGTTGAGTTGTTAATCTTGAGTCTCACAGTTAACTAACCTTTTACCAGGATATGCCTTTTTAAGGTCACCATGCGGGTTGCTCCAACCATATAATCGGCCAATGGATAGATGTCACTGAGTTCAGTGACTGCCACAAGCTTTAATTCTCTTGATGGTGATGAGCTTAGTTCAAAAGCTCTTGTCATGGACCTCAAGGTGAGGGTGTTGTGGGCGAGGCATAAATGCAGAGGTTAAGATGGTGTAGATGGTTTTTTAACGATAATAATAACAAAGAAAATAAACAAACACTTTTAACTTAAGAATAAATCAAACCGAAAACAAATGTCACACACAAATTATCGTTCAACAGATAAGTTTACTTTAACAACACACAAGTTTAATTTCAACAAACGCAAGACAAACAGCATAACTAAAATAGATTATACACACATGGACAAAATTGTTGGTACCCTTCGGTCAATGAAAAAAAAAAAAACTCACAATGGTCACAAATAACTTTAATCTGACAAAAGTAATCATTTAAAAAAATTCTATGAATGTTAACCAATGAAAGTCAGACATTGCTTTTCAACCATGCTTCAACAGAATTATTTAAAAAAATTAACTCATGGAACAGGCCTGGACAAAAATTATGGTACCCCTAGAAAATACTGAAAAATAATGTGACCAAAGGGACATGTTAATTCAAGGTGTGTCCACTAATTAGCATCACAGGTGTCTACAATCTTGTAATCAGTCAGTGGGCCTATATATAGTGTGAGCATATTTTAATTAAATATACTATGTGCATGCAAATCTAGTGATAGAAACTATTAATCTTAATAGAAGAACATAGAGGTAAGGTAAGGAGACAGAGGTGAGCTAAGGACAATGTGATGTCACAGTAGCAAGAACAGGCAGCATGAACTCAAACGAACTCTAGACAGGTAGCCATCTTGGATTTGAGATGCTTAGGGGACAGTGTGTACCAAACAGACCCTAGGGATGATGTAATCTTTGTACCCGGAGCATCCAAATGTACCTGATGTCCCTAGACATGATGTAATGTCAGCTGATATTAGCCCTAGACATTATGTAATGCCAATAGCCCCAGACATGAGGTAATCTCCTCAGACATGGGGTGATCTTAACTGTGATGTAACAGGGGCTGGATACATGTGCAGACATGTCAAATTTAAAGGGACACAGACAAATAACCAAAAGACACACACTCAGCTTAATGAATAATAAGTTTAATAAGAGTAGGCACAAAATAAAATGACATGTGCGTCTACATAGTGAATACAATAAGAATACAAAGTATAAGGCCCAACATTAAATATCAAGCCTTCTCTGACCCAGAACCACATTGATGGGAAGATCAGTGTGAGGAATAAAAACAGAAATACCACGATTCAAAAGTGGTGTAGGCGCTTCAGGAAAATCAGTTTGGGTACCAACAGACATTTTAAAATCAGTCTGAGTACTGACGCTTCTTAGACCAACAGGCCTTAAAAGAGAATGGGCTGGAGTATGTCATGGAAAAATATATAAGAACAGTATTATTTGAGCAAGAAAGATCAATCAAGTCACAGCAACAGTAAAACAATTCCTTTATTGCAATAAAGTAATGACACTCGTCTACCACACACTCAACAGTATGCAGAAGAGAAGTGTGTCATTCCTCTTCTCCTCCCTCCTTATATACCTACAAGATAGATTTTCAAATGGGCCTCTTTGCCCTGTTGTAAATAGATAAGGAGAAGGGGGTTACAGACCAGGAAACAAGGAAGTAACAGATAACAGTTTACTACTCCCTAAGATGTTGAAAGATAACCTTTTGCAAGATCTGGAGTTTTTCACACAGATCCACAAAGAGAAAGGAAATGTTCATTCTTAAGGAAATGAGTAGCATTCTAACTTTAAATGCACATATCAGCACATGGAAACCCTTAACAAAAAAGGTCACATAATCTACAGACATATGGAAAGGATAAAATTTACCATCACAGTCCCTCCTTTTATCCTAACAGGATAACTTAATGCACAGCATTTTATCCCAGAAAACATGTAAATACTTTCGATGTAGTCCATAAAACATCAGACACATATATTCTTCTAATGAATTTTCAACATGGCCATCATTAGCAAGATTACACACAGAAGTTAATCTACACTGCTTTTCATAAGGAATATGCTGTACATTCATCACCCAGTTCAATCGGATCCAAATTGGATCATAGGTCGTAGGATCAGGAAGCCAGTCCAGAATAAGAATCATCTGAAACATCCTGGAAAGGAAAAATCCATTGATCTTTAAGCTCAATAATGTCATCTTCTTTACACTTTAGCATCTGATAACTCAAGTTCTTAACAATTAACCCCTGTATACATTGAAACACACAGGGCCCAAAAATACAGAGTATTATCAATATTACAATAACTGGTAGTACTAGGGACAGGTAGGGTGCCCAATTATTCCCACTCCAAAAAGTAAGCTAATCAAAAAGAACTGCATCATTAAGAGAACTATTATGCCCTGCGCCATAGCGCTGACCTTCCCTTCGGTGAGCCTTTGCCTTTTCTTGACGTATATTGGTGCTCGGAGTGCAGGCACGCCCGTTTACGCACTCGTCCCACCTCACCGAGACTCAAGCACACCAAATGGGATCTAGTCACATCGGGCTTAATTTTATTCCTGTATTGGTTGGTTATCTTCTGGGCCAAGGCTCTTCGCCTTCCAACTTTTCCTGCGGAAGTCCTTCACCACCACCCAATCTCCTGGCTTTAGATCATGCAGAAGCGTCTGAGCAGGACTCGGTAGGGCGTCTTTCACCTGCCTGTGGACCTCATACAACACAGAAGACAAATTTGCACAATAATTTAACATTTCGTCTTCACATTCACCAGTTTGCTGTCGTGGAATTCCTGTGGGACCTATTCCTGTGTTGGCAGGACGTCCAAACAGTATCTCAAATGGGCTCAAGTTTGATCTTTTCCTTACCCTAGTCCTCATGTGCAGGAGGACAATAGGAAGTGCTTTTACCCACGACAAGCCTGTTTGTGCACAGCCTTTTGCTAGTTTATTTTTGAGAGTGCTATTTTCTCTTTCAATTGCTCCTCCACTAGCAGGATGGTAAGCACAGTGCTGTTTTAAGTCAAATCCTAAATATTCGCCTACGTTCCGTAAGGCATGATTTACAAATGGTGTTCCATTGTCGCTTCCTATTTTGTCTGGTATTCCCCATCTAGGAATAATTTCAGTCAGCAAGGCTTTGGCTACTGCACTTGCGTCCTGTTTTGATGTAGGAAAAGCTTCTACCCATTTTGAGAACATGTCTACTATAACCAGACAATATCGTTTTCCTTCGCTGGGTGTCAATTCAATAAAATCCATTTGTAAATGTTCAAATGGCCTTTGTGGTGGAGGGTGAGCACTCTGAGAGGTTTTAACACCTCGACCTACATTATTAGTGGCACAAATCACACATTTTTCACAAAATTTTTGGGAGTAATTAGTAAAGCCCTTAGTGTACCAATGTCTAGAGATACTGTTGTACATCCCTCCTTTTGACACATGGTCATAACCGTGTGTCAACTTCGCATAAAAAGGAAACAGTTTCTTTGGAAGACAAGGTTTACCGTTGGAGCCATACCAAACACCATCCTTTGTGATACAACCCGCCTTTCTCCACTGTACTTTCTCCTCCGATGTGATCATACTCTGTAAATCCTGTATACTTGCTGTTGAGGAAGGAATGTTAGACATATATAGTGTGTGTGTTTTCTGTGGTGTTTGACGTGCTGCAGCTTTCGCAGCTGCATCTGCTCTTGCATTACCCTGTGAAACAAGATCATCATTTTTAGTATGTGCTTCACATTTACATACTGCAATAGATTTTGGAAGAAGGATTACTTCCAGAAGTTCAGCGATCAGGCCTTGATGTGTTATTGGCTTACCAGAGGATGTTAAAAACCCTCTATGTTTCCATAATGTGCCAAAATCATGTACTACACCAAATGCATACCTACTGTCAGTATAAATAGTCACAGTTTTGTCTTTAGCTAACTTGCATGCCTCAATTAAAGCTACGAGTTCTGCATCCTGTGCAGAGAGATGTGAAGGAAGTGGTTGTGCAATTAGTGTCTCATGTTGTGTTACTACGGCAAAGCCAACACAGTTCTTGCCCGTCACCGAATCTCTGGATGCTGATCCATCTACAAATAATTCCAGGTCCGGGTTTGTCAGCGGGGTTTCCTGTAGATCTGGCCTAGGACTACAGATTTCATTAACAACATCAACACAATTATGTTCTTCACCATCATTCTCAGTAGGTAATAAAGTAGCTGGATTTAAGACAGTACACCGTTTTACAGTGATATTAGGCATCTCCAATAACACTGTGTTGTATCGTAACCACCTAGCTGCGGTCATGTGAGCTGTTTTCTGTTCCAATAATAATTGTGAAACTGCATGAGGAACCAAAAGGGTAAGATCACCATATCCCACTATGTCTCGTGAAGCATTAACAGCTTTTTCAGCCGAAGCGACAGCTCTAAGACACATTGGTAAACCTGCTGCTACCGGATCTAGTTTTGCAGAAAAATATGCTACTGGTCTTAGTTTTCCCCCATGGTCCTGTAATAGTACTGATGTCATGCAGCCCTCTTTTTCATCTACTGTCTGAATGAATGGTCTATTTGCATCTGGAATTCCTAAAGTGGGTGTGGTTTGTAAGGCCTTTTTCAGACTTTCAAATGCTTGCTCAGCATCTGTTGTCCAACTAAGTGCACTGTGGGCCAGTAAGCCCTTCCCATGAGCTATTGCACTCAAGGGAGCCTCGAGGATTGCATAATCCGGAATAAACATTCTGCAGTATGAACACATGCCTAAAAAAGACATTAACTGCTTTTTAGTGATTGGTTTAGGAATTTTCTGAATTGCCTCTATCCTATTTAACTCTAATCTTTTATCTTCTGCAGAAATCAAGTGGCCTAAAAATTTAACTTGTTGTTGAACAAATTGTAATTTGGAGAGGCTAGCCTTATGTCCCTCTTTTGCCAGGTGACATAGCAGGACCACTGTATCCTTTTCACACTGTTCCTTTGTAGGTGCAGCTAACAAGCAGTCATCTACATACTGCAAAAGAACAGACCCCGGGGTGAGCTCAAGATCTTCTAAGCTAGCTTTAAGCGCTTCATTATAGATTGTTGGTGACTCACAATACCCTTTTGCAAGTGACACATGTGGCAAACTATGATTCATTTGAAAAGGATGTGGTTTCCCGGCCCTTGCGCATATTTGAGATAAATCAACTTCTGCAACACATCTATGCTCATCCCATATCAGCCTAGTAAGGAGCAAAAGCTCCGGTTCACATAACTTCCTAAACCATTCCATTTCATAATCTTCATCTGGCCCGTCTCTACTGATGTTTGTTGTGCAGTGCAATGCATCTGGTGTCATATATTCAGTGTGTTCTGTGGAGGTTAGTTGATGTGCCTTGTCAACGAGCGCTTGATTTACTGCATTCAATGAAAAGGAGCAAATTTTCCATTTATATATGTATAAAAATGGCCAGAGGTCATATCTGACTTCCTGAAATGTTTCACCAGCATAGGAAACCTTTAATCCCTCTGGATCACTTGCAATAATTATTCCTAATCTACACATCAAATCTCGTCCTAATATATTTATTGGACAACAATCCGAGATAAGAAAGGAAAATTTGAAATTTGATTTACCTTCAATGTGGCACCTTAGTGGTGTAGAAAATTTTTCAGTCACTGTTACACCTGATGCTCCTAATGAATGCAGAAATCTCCCACTCAACTTGGGTGGTTCTTTAAATTCACCCTTTCGAATAACAGAATGCCCTGCCCCTGAATCCACTAAAATTCTACTGGTTTTCCTTCTACCAACAGTGTAAGTAAAGGCATTTTAGAATATACATGTGTGGTGTACTTAGTATATGTTCCTTCAATTATCTGGATAGCTTTATCTATGTCTGAGAAAGGTATAGTTTGCTGAAGCAGATCTTCATTGCAAGGCAGGAAAGATTGTGACTCACCCGATCCTTCTGGCCTGCCCTCCTCAGACTCCGCCGATCCTCAGTCCCCACCATCGTGTTGGTTTTGATTGTCTGCTCCTTGCGGGCAGTCCTTCATCCAATGATCATCTTTGCCACAAATATAGCAGCCATTGGATCTTTGTCCATCCCTTCTGCCTCGTCCTCTACCACGACCTCGACCTCGTCCTCGGCCCCTTCCTCTACCACGTCCTTTGAAATCCCTTTGGAATTGGTCAGAAACCATTTGGAGCATGGTGAGCTGGGCCTTGTGCGTCTGATCATCCTTTCTCTTGATCTTTTTTTGGTTTTCTTGATGTAGCAACTTCTCAGCGTGTACAGCATACTGTTCAACCAAGCTCAGTTTTCCAGTGTCCCATGTAATGCATGTCTGTTTAACCTTTTGTGCAATGTCCTCTTTTAGTCCATTAATGAAGCTATTCCTCAAATGAGCTTCATACATCCCAACCTGATTGTTAGCATCCATATTTTCAGGTTGTTCTAGTCCACTATGTGCATCATGAACCTCAGTGAGTCGAGCTAGATATTGTATCACTGACTCACCATCATACTGTTTACACATTGAAATCTTTGTCATGTCCATCCGCACCGGAAACGCAGCTTGACAGGCATCCCGTAATTCAGTGACAAAAGTCCTATACCTTGCGTTGCTCGAATTAGCCCAGTCTGGATCAAGCATAATGACGTTGGCATCCAGCCACTGGTATCGTATTCTAGAAATATCCACACTCACTTTCTGCATTAGTAAGCGTCTCAATTCATGTGAAGTGGGTCGAAACTCTCTGCAGAATCGAACAAGTTCTTTACTGAACTTATCACCCCCGACTTCACGAGGGTCCGGAAGTTGCCGGTGTGCATCTTCTATGTCTTTTGTTGTCCAGGGTCGATGCACCAGGACCGCTGCTCCATCTGGGCCTGCCACTTCCACCATCGGCATTTGTGGGCTGTTCTCATCATAGTTCAAATCCCTTTTTCCTTCGTCGGACGTTTCTGCCGTGCTCACTTTTTCGAGTTCTTGCTTCTTTTCCTTTCTTGGCCTGAGCTTTCGCCGCATCTCGTTGGCTTCCTCTTCTTCTAGACTCGGATACATAGAAGCATACTGGGGGGGAGGAGGCGGACACTGCTTATCTGTCTGCTCAGGAGGTGAAGGTTCAGGCTTCGGTAGATCTGCTTGGGATGGGGGTGTTTGCGGAGACGGAGGAACCAGCGGTCTGAGAGGGCAGTCATCCAGATCAGGATCTACAAGAAACTTAGAACACTGAAGAGAAGAATTAGCTTTTGTGTTAGTATTAAGTGGTGGTTGTGATCTCTGTGCACGAACACGTGATTCGCTCTGCCACATCTTAAACGCAACCCAATCTATATCAACTTTCTTTTTTTTTCCCGCTTATCACTTTCATATTCCTTAAGAGCTTCTCCCAACATACGTATCTGTCTTTCACTAAAACTACCTCTATCAGGGAAACCACAATCCTCGACCCACATTCTGAATTGGCTCAAACTACGAGCCCCATAATTAGTTAACATAAACTTAACATTAGGATGTTTATATGGTTGCAGATTATCTTCCCCCTTATTTGTTTTACTCTTGCTGTTCCCCATGATCACTCAGTGTTCCCCTTTTTATCACTACTTGTGTTAGCTTTGACTTGAGTCTTCTTTTTCCCTTTTACCTCGACGCGCACTTGTTTTCACCTCCGGAGGTTTCCACGCTCAGCTCGTCAGCTGCAGCGGCGGCTTTTTCCGTTAAGCTCGCAAAACTAAGTTACTTGATCATCTAACCACGTTAGACGATTCCCCTTTGTAACCCTTGCCGGTCCCTGACCGTCGACAAAATCCAAGTCTAAATTTTGCCTCTGTAAGAACCACTCAGTCCCTAACACAAGCAGTGATATGCACCATTAAACAAAAACCAGGGAACTTCTCACCTTTTGTTCGAGGATCCTGTCGCTGGGGTGGCCCCGCTGTTTCCCCAAGTCTCCTTCCACTTAATTTTGTGTTTTGTGGTTGGACGAAGTCAAGGGCTTCGGGCTGTTGCTGCAGTCAGACCCACTTGGGAAAACCTCGGGACCGATCCCAGCTGAGAAGGACCCTGCTCGCAGCGCCAAAAACTGTCATGGAAAAATATATAAGAACAGTATTATTTGAGCAAGAAAGATCAATCAAGTCACAGCAACAGTAAAACAATTCCTTTATTGCAATAAAGTAATGACACTCGTCTACCACACACTCAACAGTATGCAGAAGAGAAGTGTGTCATTCCTCTTCTCCTCCCTCCTTATATACCTACAAGATAGATTTTCAAATGGGCCTCTTTGCCCTGTTGTAAATAGATAAGGAGAAGGGGGTTACAGACCAGGAAACAAGGAAGTAACAGATAACAGTTTACTACTCCCTAAGATGTTGAAAGATAACCTTTTGCAAGATCTGGAGTTTTTCACACAGATCCACAAAGAGAAAGGAAATGTTCATTCTTAAGGAAATGAGTAGCATTCTAACTTTAAATGCACATATCAGCACATGGAAACCCTTAACAAAAAAGGTCACATAATCTACAGACATATGGAAAGGATAAAATTTACCATCACAAGTACTAGACTCTGGTCGCACGGGCCTGAAGGAAAGTAAAGGGGAGCTTTGTGCCTCCGGACGTGGTCTCTTAGAAGGACCAGGCCCGGAGTCATCTTTCCTGGCATAAGTAAGACCGTTCTTATGAAGAAATTGTGTCAATGATCCATCAGACTCATTTTGGCAAAAACTCACTGAGGCTCGGTCAGCAACAGGTTCAGTAGGAGTGTAATCCTCAAAGGAGTTGTGCTCTGGACTGTCCTGGCTGTCCGAATCGTCCAAAGGGATGTATTCAGTGCTTGGGCAGTTGCGCTTAGCTATAACAATAAAATAAAATGCGTAAATACAACAAATTAGGAAAATAAGACAAATAATTAAAATGAGTGCGAGAGAGATGCTTACCCATGGCCTGTCTGTCGAGAACTGTAGAGTAACCCGGAAGAACTAAGAATATATAGTAAAATAAGCGCCGCCCCTATATTTTTTAATAATAAACAAACTTAGTGTAAAGATAATGGAAAATAATTTGAAAGAAAAATAGACTATAATGGGGAAAAGATATGGAGTCAGATGACGAGGTATATGACGTAAGCAAACAAGATAAGAGAAAATGTAATTACAATGGGTGACAATACTTGGAAAAAGTTGGATTACAATGGGTTAATAATTTGATAAGAAATAAGAAAAAATGTACAGGGGAGGGGGCTAGGTGAGCGCTCCTCCCCTTGAAAACTGTATAAAAGAAGTGCCCATGTCACAGTACTGCAGTCAGGTCTTGGAGGTGCTTGGGACTACAACCTAGGCATTGCTAAGCTGGCTCACTTGGTTTTATTGCTGCAATAAATCCTGCCTTACTTCATCCAGATCTACAAGGAGTCCGGAGTCTTTTCTTTGGTTCTTTTTAAAGTTAAAGTTTTTGTGTAATATTTGTAATTAAGGCAACTGTAACTAGTGTAGGAGAAAAATCTCCCACATTTATTGGTGACCCTGCCGACGTGATTGCCTCTACGGAGGGCTCCTCCGGGGACCTGGGACCAGCGCGGGCTGACAGACCATCAACTTTTGCCGGCATAAGAAAAGGTAAGCAGAAAACCTGTTTGATCAAATTTCTGCATTAGAAGTTCATGGTCTGTTAGTGTGCGTGTTTCCAGCTGGAGAGAGGTACTCCTAAGGTATATTGAACAAAGTAAAATTTAAGTTGCCAAAATTGATAAATTAATTACTATATTTAAATTGATTGTAAAATTTATGTTAACAAGTAAAAGACTGGATGAAGTAACGAAGTATTAAGAGATCTCCATAAGTCTTATTTTGTTTTGTGATTTTTGTTTTATATTCTCTTTATTACTATTTTATACGTTGTGTGATAAGTGAGGTAACGCCACTGTGTTGGGTCAAGCCCTGACGAGGAAACTTGCCAACCAGTGGGGCTGGACCCACGAAAAATTCCTGCAATACACTAAGTAGGAGCTGCGGCTCCAGACGTGGTAGGTGAAAAATTCCTGAGTCCGCCGTTAGGCACAGAACATATAGGTGACTCACCGTTCTGAGACGCGTGTGCAGCCAGGTGTAGAGTGAAAATTCCTGTAGGTGAGCGCTATTTGAAAATTCCTACAGGTGGAATTGATGTTTTCTGGGCCCAGGTTGTGTGATAAAATATTTTATTGTTGAAGTTGTTCTGAGTACTCAAATTTTTGAAATTGTAGTAGAAAGCGCTTGTGTTGGTGTATTGTTCATATGTCTTGTATGTGTGTCTCTTAAATGTGAGTGTGTTATATTTATGTGAAAAGTCTGTATTGAATTTATGTATGTGTGTAAGAAAATATAAGGCCTAGTTAAGAGGGATATAGTATTAGAAATAGTCTAAAAAGAAGATAGAAGACCAAAAATTGGATTTTCTGATTTGCTATAAATTAATAATAAATTTAAATAGAAGAATCTAAGAAAATAGCATATAAGTGATAGATAATATCTCTAATATTAAAGGAATTGTTTGGCTGAGGTACATGCCACTAGACATAGAGCTTACTGTGACATAGGTCTTGTCTGTGACATAGAGCTTACTGTGACATAGTCTTGTCTGTGACATAATCAGTGATGCGCTACCAGACACAGACCTCACTGTGACATCAGCTTCTTCTGTGACACAGGAGTGGTACAGGTACTGAACGTACCAGCCTAGTAGTATTATAACATAATTTCTTTGGACTAGTGTACACATGCGCAGCAACATATAAGTTATTAAAGATAAGCTTAAGTAAGATACAAAAGGTACCTTTACGTGTAGTGTAGTCGACGACACAACACTAATGATAATAAATATAGTGCATGAAATGATGAATGCACCTAGGTTATAAATATTAAATATATATATTATATAAAAACAAATGTTAAGCGGATTCAGAGTAATTAACTGGGACGAGCAGATAAGTGAAGAAGGAGTCACAACCAAGTGTGAACGAGAGTTTAGAATTTCAGAATCGGATCAGAGTGAAACAAATAGATGGTTGTTGAATAATCCAGGAAAAGACCTACTTAAAAACATAGAGTGTGACAAGAGAGAGTGGACGCTTAGGCTTTCATTAATACCTGACGTATTAGACCTCAACTGTAACACACACACTCTAATACTTACATCATATTTTAGAATGAAGAAATGAGCTCCTTCCTAGGGTTAATTCCTAGAGAGGTTGGTTTAAGAGTAATAAATAGTACGCTAGAATTTGGAGGACTAGGAGGACCCCCTGGTTTAACTCCGCTCATTTCACTGCTGCGACAATACCCAGTTTTTGACATATTGCGTTTAGAGGAAGGAACGGGAGGACGGAAAGTAAAAAGATATAGATTAATTGATCACGAGAGCGGTCCGGTAGTGCTGTATCGTGAGTGGGTGATAAATAATAATAGTGAATTTACGCTGATACCTATAGGCCCAGACGGTAGAATAATTTTTCAGACCCTTGACAAAATAGTCACGCCTCTGATTCTGACATCATCACAAAATTAATGCGTAACAAACATATAAAGAAAAAACAATTGTTAAAGACCAGCAGCAGTCATAAGACGCACACTAAGAGAACTACAAGAAATAAGCGAGAAAAGAGGCACAAAAAATCACACTATAAGACGGGACAAAAGTGTGTGATGGGGAAGTTATTCTGCCGTGGAAAAAACGCATGGCCAAAGCCAGCGACACCCGTAGACATAATTATAGCTAAACACAAGGAAGATGAAAAGTATATCAGAAAATGCATGGTAAAATGGCATGACAGGACATCAGGAGAATTACAATGGCCTAAAGAGGGAACTTTTAAAGAAGAAAATTGTAAAGAAGTAAAGGAGATGCTCAGACACACCACTAAAGAAAAGGGCAGTAAGGGAAGGATTAAATTAGAACAAAAGCTAGAAATTGTAGAATGGTTTGAAAATGAAGGGAAAAAGAAGGAGGGAGAAACTAAAGAAGAAAAACAAGAAACAAAATCAGGAAAGAGGGATCAGAAATTGGAAGGGAGTGACAGAAAAGAGAAAACCCAGAAGGGAAGAAAAGAGAAAATAAGCTTAGAATTAGAGAGACCACCACCATACACTGAGGAACACATGCAACAGAAGGGTGGAGGAATGTACCCACTACAGAAGCTGCATGAACAAGATAAAGGTACATTTGCATTTGAAGGACAAGTATTGGGAAAAATTAAAGTAACGTCATGTGATACTGAGTGGATGAACAGACAAATGGAAGAAACACCAGAATCAACAACATCCGGAAGTGGCAGTGAGGATGGAAGGGAATGGAGTGAAGAAAGAGCGACAGAACCATATGCGTCGAGAGAATCTGACGAGCCACAAACAAAGAAAAGAGGTATGGAAAGACTGAAAGAACGGAATGCACAATTTTTGTCTGAAGTACAGGGGTTTGCAAACAAACAAGTCACACCTGAAAAAGGGATGATGGAAAGGAGGAGGAGAGACAACCCAGAAAGAACGTACAGTATAGATAAAGAAACACCCACACCATCACTGTATGAAGCAGACGAAGATACAGCAGGAACAGAAGAAAATGAAGTGATGGAGAGAAATCAGGTAAAGAGAAAAGTAAAAGGGTACATGATCATTGAACCTGAGAGAGAAGCAAGGAAAAGAATAGAAGAGAGACAGGCAAGCACTTCAAAACACAACAGACAACTACACCCAAAGAGCAGGAACCAAGTGTACAGAAATGAATATCAACATGACATTTCCAACATCGCAGAAGACAGTGATGATTCCCTTGATGAATCGTTCAAGCGACTGGAAAAGCACCTCGACAGACGTCTCAATGACTCTCTGAAGGAAGCAAGAAAGGCTGTATCTGAAATGAGACCAGCTATGAAAAGAAAATCTACAGGTTCAAAGAAACCCTCAAGCTGGCGTGTCACCTCATCCTGGCCTGATGAAGAAGACATTGGACCCATACACTTTAATGACGAACCACATATGTCAGACCCAGAAGAATATACTGCGGCTGGACACTACCCACTTGTGTCAAAAGGAAATCAGTATCACTATGTGCCATGGTCATTTATGGATATGACAGGTCTGGCTAATCAACTACCAGATTTATGTAATGGAGCACAGAAATGGATAACACAGCTAGAAGAGAAAACCACCGGACCCTCCTGGCAATAGGAGATGTAAAGGCTATTCTGGCACAGACAATTGGGAAAGTGAAAACCACGGAGATTCTCAATGAGGCTGGTCTGCAAGCAGCAACTGGACAAAGTGTAGGAAATAGCCTAGCGTTTGGACCACACAGGAACAAGGTTTGGAACGCTTTGCGAAAAGCTTACCCAACCAAAATGGATCCAGGAAAGCTGGAATCAGTAATATTGAAAGAAGATGAGAACGTTGTTAAGTTCATCAATGATTTCCAGACCAAGTGGAGAGAGGAAACTGGAGGTTCCTGGGATCAAACAGATACAAGTAAGAGCCTGTTCCGAATGATGCTGAAAAAATGCATGCCTCAAGAAGTCCAGACAGCACTAGAAGGTGTCGTGGGACTGAATACACTACCATGGGACACATTTCAAGCACACATTGTACATTATGTGGAACAATACAGGAAAAAGAAAAAAGAGGCCAAGGAAGCTGCTGAGTCAATTGCAACCCAGTTACACAAAATACAGCTAGGGGAATTTGCAGCTGCAAAGAAAAAGGAAAAAGGAAAAGTCCAAGCAGCAGTAATGGTGCCTGAAAATCAGACAACACTGCCCCCTACTGGACCAGCACAGCAAATGCAGCAACCAGTGCCACAAATGCAACAACCAACAGGGACCCAAGCCCCTCCAACATATGCGCAACCTGGAAACCAGCAAGGACAAAATCAACCCATGAGGTGGCAAAGACAGGGCCCCGGGCCTATTGGAGGCAGGGGACAAAGGGGACCATTCCAACAGCAACCAAGAAGACAGCAATTTAGAATGAATGCCCCAGGGCAAATGGGCCCGAATCAGTGCTGGCAATGCGGAGGAGTAGGACATATTAGAAGAAACTGTCCACAAATGACTTGGGGAATGCAAAATGGACCACAACCTCAAGGACCATATGGAGCAGGACAAGCACTGCAAGGGAATGTAGGACCTCCTGGTCCAAGACAACCTGTTGGAACATGGACTCAAGGACAACCCCAAAATCAGTGGGCAGGTCCCTGGATGGGACCCACCCAAAATTGGAATTGACGAGGCCCAGAGGAGCCAGAGGGGGAGCAGATGCAGTACGTCTCAACACTGCATCCACAACAAGAACCAAATGTGATGGTGTCTATAAATAATTCACAACCAATTCCATTTATGATTGACACAGGTGCTACTTATTCATGTATAGGACGTGAAAGCTCCCAGCTCCCTCTCTCAACCAATACGATAAAAACCACAGGCTTCTCGGGACAATCACAGGTATTGCATTTTACGGAGCCACAAATAATAACTTTAGAAGACACCACTGTAGCAGCACCTTTATTATTCTCACCAACTACTCCAGTTAATTTACTGGGAAGAGATTTGTTGTGCAAACTTAAAGCAAAAATTCAATGTAATGCTAAAGGACTGTATGTAACAATAGGACAGTTCTTACAGATTGCAGAAAAACCCAATAACTTGGATACAGTATATTGGCTGTTGTGCACAGGCAAGGGAGCTCAACATGCACAGAACTTATGGGAAGAATGGATCCTACAACGACGACCAGATTGTAAAAGAGCGACTTTGCCATTGCACTGTACCATGCACTATGACCAAGGAAGCCAAGATGAAGAATATGCACAATTATGGTCAGAAGTGATGGAGAACACAGTCTCTGATGTGATACTAGGAGATATAATTGTAGGCGCTCCAGGAGCAGCCATCAGTGTACATCTGACTGAACAAATAGAACACTGGCATCAAGTACCGAACACAGCACCCCACATCTCCTTACTGGTGGGGGAAAAAGCACAATCCAAAGAGCTAGGATTGATGGTCAAACAAGCGGCTGAAGTGACTAAGTGGGGACAAACTCCTAATCCTTCTGTACACATTTCACAAGATCAAAAGTTTTTGAAAATAAATTTTTCAGGAATAGAAAGAGTGAGGGCAACACACACAGAAATAGATGGGAACATGACGTTGTCAACACACCCTCAGAGGGGGATGTGTAACACTCAGTTGTCATCGCACACACAAATGTCAGTTAAGATGGTAGGGCAGATAGATGAAAAGGGATCTGCACTAGAGGAGGAACTGCTGAAAACAATTCCAGAAAAATTATGGACAAGACATTCAACAGATGTAGGATTAGTTAAGTCTGGAGGACAAGCCTTAATAAAAATAAGACCAAATGCAACATTGCCTTACCAAAGACAATATCCATTGACACCTCAAGCTGTAGCAGGGATTAAACCTACTATAGATGGTTTATTGGAAGCTGGAGTATTAACTCCTACTAAAAGTCCCTGTAACACTCCTATATTTCCTGTCAGGAAGCCCAACTCAGATAAATGGAGACTTGTGCATGATTTACGTGCTATAAATCAAATTGTAGAAGCAGAATTGCCTATAGTGCCTGATCCACACACATTGTTGTCCAATATACCAGAAGATACACAATGGTACACTGTCATAGACTTATGTTCAGCATTCTTTAGCATTCCACTACATCCAGCATCACAATACTTGTTTGCCTTTACATATGAAGGACGACAGCTGACTTACAATCGTTTACCACAGGGTTACTGTGAAAGTCCATCAATATTTAATCGAGTACTAACTCAAGATCTTGCCTCATTAAATATCGAAAGTACTATGATTCAGTACTGCGATGACCTACTGATTTGTAGCCCAACAAAAGAGCAATGCGAAACAGATTCGTTAAGAGTTTTGACGGTTCTAGCTGAGAATGGACATAAAGTTAGCAGAGAAAAGTTGCAATTCTGTAAAGAGAAGGTAGAATATCTAGGCAGAGTGTTGGAAGGAACATCTAGGCATATATCTCCTGAACACGTAGAAGCAATAATGAAAGCTCCTAAACCACGAACTGTTAAGGAGATGCTATCTTTTCTAGGCATGGTAGGATTTAGTAGGGACTGGATTTGTGACTTTGCACTAAAAACAGCACCCTTAAGAGCAATAATAAAAGTAGCTGGACAAACAAAGAATAGTGCAGTGTTAGAATGGACACCTGAAGCACTAGAAGCGTTTGAACAGCTAAAAAGAGAACTCTGTACAGCACCAGCACTTGCTAGTCCAGAGTATAATAAGCCATTCCATTTGTATGTCTCAGAGCGTGGAGGTTTTGCCACAGGGGTTCTGACGCAACAACAAGGGCCTAGTAAGCAACCAATTGCTTATTATAGTACAGCACTCGATAACATTGAAAAAGGCATGCCACCCTGCTACCGAGGTGTGGCAGCTGCCGCCTTTGCTTATCAAAAAGCCTCATCAATTACTATGGGACATCCTGTTGTGATGTACACCACCCATGCATTGCATGCACTCCTGACTAGCCCATCATTTGTAATTACAAATGCTAGAAGAACAGGATATGATGTAATACTCTCTGCACCTGAATTGACTATACGAAGGTGTCAGACAGTAAATCCAGCAGATCGCATGATGACCCCAGCAGAGGGAGATCCACACGATTGTCATCTTGTGTCAGCAGAACATCTGAAGACACGTCAAGATTTAGAGAACCAACCTCTGTCACACCCAGATTGTATATACTTTGTAGATGGGTCATGCTTTAGAGATGGGGATAGCAATAAAGCAGGCTATGCAATAGTAACGCCAGACATAGATGGGAAAGCCTTCAAAGTAGTACAAGCTGAACATGTGCCACAACCCTGTTCGGCCCAGCTAGCTGAGTTACTCGCTTTGACAGGTGCTTGTAAACTAGCAGAAGAAAAAGCATGTACAATTTACACTGACTCAGCATATGCATATGGAATATGCCATTTGTATGGCCCCATATGGGCACAAAGAGGTTACAAAAGAGCAGACGGAACACCAGTAGTACATGGAGAAGCAATTTCAGACTTGCTAGGTGCAATCAAACTACCATCCAGATTAGCTATAGTAAAATGCGCAGCACATAAGAAAGATGGTATATTTGTTAGTGACGGAAATGAAGCAGCAGATGAAGCAGTTATGAAAGCAGCAGTAAAACAGGCAAACATGATGCCAGAATCCGCAGCACAAACAGACAATGAACCAAGTTCACCAGAGTCAAGTGTTAACCCTGATGAAGGGCCAAGTTCAAGCTCAAGCTCAAGTTCAAGCTCAAGTTCAAGTTCAAGCTCAAGTCCAGAATCTGAAGAAAGATTAGTACTTATACCAGAAGATTACGCACCCCCAGCACCAGACTTATCCTCACTAGCAGACATGCAGGCAGCAGCATCAGGCGAAGAGATTCGAAAATGGTTAGCAAGAGGAGCAACAAAAGATAATGATACTAACGTGTGGCGAAGTGCAGATGGGCGTTTTGTAGCTCCACAAAGTTTTCTCATAACCTTGATAAAGCAAGCTCATGGTAACGATCACGTAGCAAGAGGAGAAGTAATAAGAAGAATCCAAAAGACATGGTGGTCACCTTATCTAGGTCCTATGGTCCATCGAACTCTGTCACAGTTTTGTGACATATGCTCTAGATATAATCTTAGAAAACACTTCACATCACCAATAGGACATATTCCGGAGCCAGATGGACCATTTAGACATATAATGTTCGACTATGTGGACATGGGGGAACCCAGGATACAAGGGAAACGATACATCCTAGTGATTGTGGATAGATTTAGCAGATGGGTAGAAGCTGTAGCAACAGCTAAGGAAGATGCAATGGCAGTAGCAAAATTCCTGTGTAGGGAAGTGATACCAAGATTTGGAATCCCAGACACAATCAGTTCAGACAATGGGAAACATTTCACAAACAAGATAGTACAGAAAGTGACTCAGTGGTTGAACATCAAGCACAGGTTTGGATGTGTGTACCACCCCCAATCTCAGGGGATGGTAGAGAGAGCAAATGGAACTCTAAAAATGAAATTGGCTAAAATATGTGCAGAAACAGGTATGAATTGGTTTCAAGCTTTGCCATTAGCCTTGATGGGTATGAGATCGCAAACTAACCGCAACACACATCTAACACCACACGAAATGCTTACTGGCAGACCTATGCTTACATCCTTTGTTCGAGGGCCTTATAAAGGCCCCACGCTTGAACAACTACAAAGTGAACTTGATCACTATGTGAAGCACTTATCTGAAATACACAAAGTTATTTTCCAACAGGTTAAGGGAGCCACAATACATGACAACACCAGACCGAGGGTAGCTGATCCAGCTGATGACGCTGAGGAAGAGGACATAGAGGAGAGAACTGTGCTACCCGGTGACTGGGTGTTTATTCGAGCATTCAAAAGAAGGTGGAACGAAGCTAGAAGGGAAGGACCATACAAGGTGGTGTTGGCACCTCCAACTGCAATAAAAGTCCAAGGTAAAGATGTATGGTACCATTTAAATCATTGCTGCAAGGCCCCAAACCCAGACCAGGTAAGGGACAGGGAACCTCAGGAAGACGCTGAAGAGTCTCCCAGAGCGGGACCTTCAGGTTTGCAATCAGTTTCCCAGGAGAGTGACACAAGGCCCAGGCAACAAGCACCAGATCCTTATGGGTATACTGAAGGGTTACCGTGGGTAGAAGAACAAGAAGGAGAACAAGGGTACTGGCCAGAGTGGCCCCAAGAAGATATACAAGATTGGGAAGCAGAGCTAGAAGAAGAAGAAGCAGTAGCAGAACAAGGAGGACCGTCCCTTAGAACAAGAGCCCAAGTTAGACAACGAGAGCACAGACGTGCTAGAATTGAAACAGCGCGTAGACAGTCAGAAGAAGATCCTACACTTAGAGTTGTAGAATACTCAGATAGTGATTAAAACAGTTAAAAGTTAACACTGGCTCAGAAAGTGATTAAATTATTTAAACCAACTACAGTTGAAAAAACATACCCAACAAAAAACCCCCCAAGAAAAATATTGTGTAGGTTATTTGGCCATAGTCCCACGTGTCACCGTTGTGATCCAGATGGAGAAACCACCCTCTTATTGCCTCCTGAAACGAAGGAGGTCTATGGGTATAGGAATCCTCTTCATGATTGGTCTAATTAACAGTGGTGCTACTAAGAATGAGAGAAACCAACCGAAATGGACAAATGAAGAGAGACAAATACGCTGTGCATTAGCTACAATAACTAGAGCTAGAATAGTAGCTGGATTGGACAGTGGGGAAAGAACAGGATTTTGGGAAGCAACCTACCAAATAGAGGTCGATAATACACAACCCCCAGAAGAAAGAGTGCGCATTTATATAGAAATGAGAAAAAAGGCATATTGGAATAAAGCACAGATGGCAACATTAGATGGACTAATAGAAGCTGTACCAAGATCCAACGGTTGGTGCGCATTTGAGAACTCAATAGACGGCGAAATTAGAGGAGTATGTGTTTCACTTGCAGGATGGAAGGGATGCTATGCAAAAGCGCCCGACCAGCCCAATATATCGAATATTGAATCAATAAAATATGTAACAATAATTCCGCAGATAACAAAGAAATTACCCAAAAATCAAGCAGAATCTGACCAGACATGGAAGAATTACATGTTCTTCCAATGGTTGAAATTTACAGCTGAGTCTGTAACCACGCGAGACTGCATTGTGTGTCATGATAGAAGCAATAGGCCCCCACGAGTGGTGATAACACATGGAACAAGAGAATGTATAGACAATCCAACATACAGTGAACAACTGTGCCCTATCAGCTGTCTTTTGCATTCAGCTGCTATACATTATGGCCCTGAATGGATGCAAAACATAAGCAAATGTTCATATCAGCCTGTAGGAACATTAGATGCTGTACAAAGAGAAATAACACCCACACAACAACGCTATCCTTTGTGCATCTACTCAAATGGGAGCATTGAAATGGGAGATCTATCACCAAGTTGCAATGAAACACAGTCGGCAACAGGATTCTTCATAAAAATGCACCAGATATGCGACAATAAAACAGATAGTCAGACATGCAGTGAGATAGTAAAAGTACAACAACCAGATTTAAGCGCTGGAACAACACCGCTGGCAGACATATTCTGGTACTGTGGAGGAACGACAGTTAGACAAAACTTACCAAATAACTGGGGTGGGTGTTGTGCTCCAGTACTATTAGAAGGAGATTTGATTGTAGTAGGACTATATGGCAAGAAACACAGACGGAATAAACGTGAAGACAAATTTGTGAAAACGATTGGAAAGGAAATATCGGCATGGAAAGAGTTTGATAGAGATGGAGGACTATCAGTGACCTGGGATGGTATTCCAGTTGGTGTACCAACTGAGCATGAGGCTATAAACAGGGTAGGAGGAGCATTCACGACAATCTTCTTGCCATGGGTTCAAATTTCAAAAAATGCAAGATGGATCAACCTACTTTATTACAATCAACAAAGATTTTGGAATCACACTTTAGGAGTCTTAGGACTGGTTCAGGAACAATTGGATAGAAATACATTAATGACTACACAGAATAGATTCGCCCTGGACACGATGCTGGCACCTCAACGAGGAGTATGTGCCTTAATTGGAGAAGAATGTTGTACATACATTCCAAGACACACAGGCCCAGATGGTAATATAACTAAGCTTTTAAGAGCCATGAGGGACATGAGAGACGAAAATGTTAAAATCATTCAAGACGTACAGAGGAATAATGCATGGACTTCCTGGTTTGATTGGCTGAATCCTTCAAATTGGTATGGATTACTTGTGAAACTAGGGACAATTATTTTGATAGTATTGGGAACTCTGCTCATATTGTCATGTTGCGTTATCCCCCTGGCGAAAGCAAGCATTCAAAGAATGGTGGGACAATATACAATGACTGTGGAATATCACGACCAAACACCACCAGATGACGACTGGGAGGCAGACTCCATTTACGTGGAAATGAAGTGAACACAAAAGATTACCGCTGCTACATGATGGACAAAATGACTATATTTATTACTCACATGTATACTGAGTTTATTTAGCATAGTATGTTAATCAAACAAACAAAAAAAAAAGTAGTATTAGAAGAAGAAATATGTTTTGTGTGTTTTTGTTGTATTTTTGTCCTGTCTCTGTTATACACGTATGTATGCAGGATGGAACCGGTACCTGACCCACGATGGATAGTTTCCTGTACAGTCTGCCGTAATGCATGGAGGGAGGTTCTGGAACAGACCCCAACAAGAAGATGGGCAGACCTAAGACATGATCTGGTTGACTGGTTCCCACACCGTCCGATGGGGACTAAGAAGTTCATCGCGATGGCCAACGTCTTGACAAGAGACTTTAAATGGATCAAGTCAATGAGACAGGAAACGTTCGACCTGGACATAAGCAGAGGACTTCGTCTGGTAACAACTTCATATCAGCTTGGAAGACATCTGAAGCTAGGCCTCTATAGAGGTATTGGGATCAAAGAGAATTGGGTTGGATATGATATCTGTGGGGTAATTGAATTTGACGATGTATACATGGCAGCAGAAAAGACCATAACTAAAGTGATGTTGGGAGATGACATTTTATGGACAAATACACCAACCACTTTGCAACGTGCGCTTGAAGCTCTTCCGAACGCTGATGAAGTCTGGCTAGACTTCTTACGTCAGGAGACGGGCAGGATAAACCGAATTCCACTATCACAGCTGATGAGCTGTAAGGACCTCCACGTAATCGAATTTACTGAAGAAGATCGCAAGGCATGGACTGAAGAAGGGAATGAAAGTCTTGACACGCTCTCCTTGATTTACAAGGACCCTAACGGAGTGCTTAAATGGCTTTAGTGGTTTCAAATGTCTTTGTCATATATGTATTGTACAGAAGTCGAGTCCTGGTGGTGAATGCACTGTCGAGCACAAAAAAGCTGGCAAGGTGGGAATTTTTCCTTCTAAATTGGCTATACGGAAGGTTTTTTCGCCCACCTCTGGACTCTTCGTATCTAACCAATTGCATACTTATTATACTCTCATATACTCATTTATGCTAAGTTTACTCATCTTTTGCTTACCTCTCTTAGACTGATGTCTGGTGAGGGGGTAATATGTGAGTTTTAAGATTGAGTTCTAAGATTCAGTTCATTGATTTATGTGAGTTTTAAGATTCAGTTCATTGATTTAGTAAGTTTCCTTTGAGTTAATGGTTTAAAATTTGATTTAGTAATTTTTGCATGCATAGTTTAAGGTTAAGTAAGGTTTCTTTTCGTAATAAGGTTCAGTATGTAGGGTTTATTTCCATTTTTTCTGTTTATATTTCTCTGTAGTAACATATAAGTTAAGTTCTATTTCCTTTGCTTTATTTTTCTTTATGTGACTTAAAAGTCACAGAGGGGGAAATATGTGAGCATATTTTAATTAAATATACTATGTGCATGCAAATCTAGTGATAGAAACTATTAATCTTAATAGAAGAACATAGAGGTAAGGTAAGGAGACAGAGGTGAGCTAAGGACAGTGTGATGTCACAGTAGCAAGAACAGGCAGCATGAACTCAAACGAACTCTAGACAGGTAGCCATCTTGGATTTGAGATGCTTAGGGGACAGTGTGTACCAAACAGACCCTAGGGATGATGTAATCTTTGTACCCTGAGCATCCAAATGTACCTGATGTCCCTAGACATGATGTAATGTCAGCTGATATTAGCCCTAGACATTATGTAATGCCAATAGCCCCAGACATGAGGTAATCTCCTCAGACATGGGGTGATCTTAACTGTGATGTAACAGGGGCTGGATACATGTGCAGACATGTCAAATTTAAAGGGATACAGACAAATAACCAAAAGACACACACTCAGCTTAATGAATAATAAGTTTAATAAGAGTAGGCACAAAATAAAATGACATGTGCACCTACATAGTGAATACAAAGTATAAGGCCCAACATATAAAAGTACAGTAAAATAGGGGGCCTGGGTAAGCATCAAATAACAAAAGGCATAAGAAATTAAATATCAAGCCTTCTCTGACCCAGAACCACATTGATGGGAAGATCAGTGTGAGGAATAAAAACAGAAATACCACGATTCAAAAGTGGTGTAGGCGCTTCAGGAAAATCAGTTTGGGTACCAACAGACATTTTAAAATCAGTCTGAGTACTGACGCTTCTTAGACCAACAGGCCTTAAAAGAGAATGGGCTGGAGTACTAGACTCTGGTCGCACGGGCCTGAAGGAAAGTAAAGGGGAGCTATGTGCCTCCGGACGTGGTCTCTTAGAAGGACCAGGCCCGGAGTCATCTTTCCTGGCATAAGTAAGACCGTTCTTATGAAGAAATTGTGTCAATGATCCATCAGACTCATTTTGGCAAAAACTCACTGAGGCTCGGTCAGCAACAGGTTCAGTAGGAGTGTAATCCTCAAAGGAGTTGTGCTCTGGACTGTCCTGGCTGTCCGAATCGTCCAAAGGGATGTATTCAGTGCTTGGGCAGTTGCGCTTAGCTATAACAATAAAATAAAATACGTAAATACAACAAATTAGGAAAATAAGACAAATAATTAAAATGAGTGCGAGAGAGATGCTTACCCATGGCCTGTCTGTCGAGAACTGTAGAGTAACCCGGAAGAACTAAGAATATATAGTAAAATAAGCGCCGCCCCTATATTTTTTAATAATAAACAAACTTAGTGTAAAGATAATGGAAAATAATTTGAAAGAAAAATAGACTATAATGGGGAAAAGATATGGAGTCAGATGACGAGGTATATGACGTAAGCAAACAAGATAAGAGAAAATGTAATTACAATGGGTGACAATACTTGGAAAAAGTTGGATTACAATGGGTTAATAATTTGATAAGAAATAAGAAAAAATGTACAGGGGAGGGGGCTAGTTGAGCGCTCCTCCCCTTGAAAACTGTATAAAAGAAGTGCCCATGTCACAGTACTGCAGTCAGGTCTTGGAGGTGCTTGGGACTACAACCTAGGCATTGCTAAGCTGGCTCACTTGGTTTTATTGCTGCAATAAATCCTGCCTTACTTCATCCAGATCTACAAGGAGTCCGGAGTCTTTTCTTTGGTTCTTTTTAAAGTTAAAGTTTTTGTGTAATATTTGTAATTAAGGCAACTGTAACTAGTGTAGGAGAAAAATCTCCCACAATAGGGCTCCAGGTAGTCACTGTTGTTTGGTGACATGGTATGTACCACACTCAACATGGACCAGAGGAAGCGAAGGAAAGAGTTATCTCAGGAGATTCAAAAGAAAATTATAGACAAGCATGTTAAAGGTAAAGGCTATAAGACCATTTCCAAGCAGACAGATGTTCCTGTGACTACAGTTGCACATATTATTCAGAAATTTAAGATCCATGGGACTGTAGCCAACCTCCCTGGACGTGGCCGCACGAGGAAAATTCATGACAAATCAAAGAGACGGATAATCCCAATGGTAACAAAAGAGCCCAGAAAGACTTCTAAAGAGATCCAAGGTGAACTTCATGCTCAAGGAACATCAGTGTCAGATCGCACCATCCGTTGTTGTTTGAGCCAAAGTGGACTACATGGGAGACGACCAAGGAGGACACCATTGTTGAAAACAAATCAGAAAAAAGCCAGACTGGAATATGCCAAACTACATGTTGACAAGCCACAAAGCTTCTGGGAGAATGTCCTATGGACAGATGAGACAAAAATGGAACTTTTTGCCAAGGCACATCAGCTCTATGTTCACAGACGGAAAAATGAAGCACATCAAGAAAAGAACACTGTCCCTACTGTGAAACATGGAGGAGGCTCTGTTATGTTCTGGGGCTGCTTTGCTGCATCTGGCACAGGGTGTCTTGAATCTGTGCAGGGTACAATGAAATCTCAAGACTATCAAGGGATTCTAGAGAGAAATGTGTTGGCCGGTGTCAGAAAGCTGGGTCTCAGTCGCAGGTCATGGGTCTTGCAACAGGACAATGACCCAAAACAAACAGCTAAAAACACCCAAGAATGGCTAAGAGGAAAACTTTGGACTATTCTAAAGTGGCCTTCTATGAGCCCTGACCTCAATCCTATTCAGCATCTTTGGAAGGAGCTGAAACATGCTGTCTGGAAAAGGCACCCTTCAAACCGGAAACAACTGGAGCAGCTTGCTCATGAGGAGTGGGCCAAAATACCTGCAGAGAGGCGCAGAAGTCTCATTGACAGTTACAGGAATCGTTTGATTGCAGTGATTGCCTCAAAAGGTTGTGCAACAAACTATTAAGTTAGGGGTACCATCATTTTTGTCCAGGCCTGTTCCATGAGTTCATTTTTTTTTATTCCGTTGAAGCATGGTTGAAAAACAATGTCTGACTTTCACTGGTTAACATTCATAGAATTCTTATTTATTATCACTTTGTGAGATTAAAGTTATTTCTGTGACCATTGTGAGTTTTCCTTTCATTGACTGAAGGGTACCAACAATTTTGTCCACGTGTGTATAAGGAAACTAATAAGCCAACTCGGTTCAGATGAGCGCTGACTTCACCTGACCGAGGTGCATCATGGGAACTGAAGTTAACTTAAGAAAACTACAACAGAAACACACAAAACGTCTCTGGGGATTATCCCTGACAGCTCTGTAATGTTCAGTGTACCACCCACACAGCATTTGCACAATGAGGAACAACTTCTCACTTATAACACACACATGCTTGATTTCAGCAAATTCTGGTAGTCCACCTACTGATCCATAAGCAACCAGCATACCTTTGCTGTAGGCTATGCCATTACTTGAAGCAGCCTTAGCCAAGTGCACTTCAGATGTGTTGGGGTATTTTGACCTAACAGCCTGAGCCACCTCCTCTTTCAGAACATCAAGTGGGAATGTGGATACATTAGATACATCTAGGCTTGATTTACCATAAGATGATGAGTTTATGTGAAAAGCGATCATCAGCTGATGTTTTGAAGCTAATGTCAGAGGTATGTTCTTAAAGCAGCTGGTGTGTTTTACAATCTGCTTAAAAAAACTGTTTTGCTTCAAATCGGATTGTCCATACTGTCACCAGAGGGCCAAAAAACCTTATCATCTGAGGATAGTGCTCAAGATAGTGGTGCTTAGGTAAAAGCCTGGCACCAGGGAACAGTTCTTGGTACCTCTGTCTGTGCTCAATTATTTTGCTTTCAAGATATGAAATGGATTCATTATTATGCACTGGAGCAACCACTAACTCAACAATATCTTTTAAATCCATCAACACAAGCCATGCTGGCTCTTTCTCTGGCACAAAATGTCCAATCAAAAATGTAAGAAACCTCAGCAAACTTAAATTTTCATGGGCATTGCCCCCAATAGTTTTTCGATAAAATAAACTCTGTGGCACAACTCTGTGGTTTATTTGTTTTATCTGACCATTTATATGGGAAATATAATATAGCCTTATTGAGGTCATCTAATGTGAATAATTTCTTTGATATTAGCGATACCAAGCAGTAGGCCAGCTCAACTGGCACAATACCCTCGAATATATCATGAGCAACATCAGGAGGAAAACC
Source organism: Clarias magur (assembly GCA_013621035.1). Taxonomy (NCBI): domain Eukaryota; kingdom Metazoa; phylum Chordata; class Actinopteri; order Siluriformes; family Clariidae; genus Clarias; species Clarias magur. The sequence goes on along the minus strand of QNUK01000546.1, from coordinate 279,524 downwards.
AGAAACATAAAAATAAGACAAATTCTTGGTAAGAACACATTCTTGCTTAATTCCAAAACAATGGGCATTATTCTCAATAGCTGCTCTTTCATGATCTCCATTGACCACTTTGGATGCAACACAGTGAAAGCTAATATCACATCTTTTTGCAATGCAAAAATGGCAGAAGTAATCACCTGAAAAATTCTCATTAAAACCAGCAATACTGTGTGCTCCCAAGTTATCAGCCACAACACACTGCACTGTTCCTTTAAGAAATGTACCTACTAAAGACACAAACACCATGATCCTCCAGTCTTTTAACATCTTGCAGGAATGGTTCTAAAACTTTGTCATAACCGTACACTTTTACATCACCACTTTTGCAAAGTACTGCAAGATAAATAGGTGATAAAGATGAGTGAGAACCTGGTGGCAAATTACCTAGTGTCCAATAAACACCACAAAGCTTATGTTTCTTCCGAGAAGTGCCAAGGGGACTGCAGGTCTCAAAATCATCAACGTACAGACGGAATGTTATTCTTAACTCTTTGCCATTCAAAAAGCTACTTTCTTTATATTGCAAACCATCTTCAGGTCCCCTTAATTCATAGGATGAGTCAATTTCAGTATCCTGCTGTCCTCTGTGATTTTCAATAACCTTATCAACAATTGTTTTGTTATTTAAAATTTGCTGCAGGGATTTTAAGATTGGGACATACTGAAAGGTGTATTTGTTTTTATGATCAAGTATGTAAGTAATTGGTTCCACAACACAGAATTGCTCCTTGTAATATTTTTTACATTGATATGAGCTGCTAAGAGGACCACCTTTGGCAATTGCCTTTGAAATCAGGTTAGACGAGCAAACTGCTGTAGTGATTTCTGTAACTACAGATTCATCAAAATGGACATTATGACACTGAAGAATATCACTAATAATACCTTTAGATAATGGGATTGATAAAGAGCTTAGTAAGTAGTTAAGTTCTTGCAAAAATTCATTAATATCTGTACCTGGTGCATGGATTAAATATTCCAACTTCAATAAGGCTACTGCAAGCTGCTTCTCTATGAGATCTGGGAGTTCCTTGTGTTGACCTCTCCAATCTAGGGATGTACTGGATGCTTCCTGTTCTACACACTCCTTGTCCTGGCTTTCTGCAAATGAGTCATCTAATGGTGGAGATGCTACTGTAGTTGTTCTCACAATACCAGGTTTAAAATCAGTTAGGCTGTAAGGTGTGTGTCGACGACTCTTATGAGATTTAAAAGTTCCATAAATACTAGTTTCAAGAGAATAGCCAACAAACATGCAAGACACATTTTCATTACTTTTAAGATGTGCATTGATATGAACAAAGTACTCTCTTTCATTAGCTAGATTCTTGCATGGACATAAGTGACAACTGAATATTGCTAACTGTTTTGGAGTCTCACCAAGATGTGTGGAATGCACTCTACTGTGATGTACTATCAAAGCATTCCATGTCTTAAATGTGCACGGGCATTCAGAATATGCACATGGATATCTGCTGGTGCGTCCAAAATGTGCTTGCGTTTGTAATGGTTAAGTACTTCAGACCTGCTTGCAGCTACAGTTGAGCACCCTTTACACTTCCACATTGACTGGGGGAAAAAGAGAAAAAAAAAACACAAAGGGTGCTGGGTCAGTCAATGTAACAAACATCCTCAGAGTAAATAAATCCTCCTAAATATTTCTTATTCTATATTGTCATTTGAATGCGGTCATTTACATGTTTATTATGTAGAGATAGATTTAAACATGTCAAGTATATCAACAAATGCATCTGAATACTCACCACTACAGAGCTTTTGTAAACAAACCCCTCACATCAAAGTGGAGTTCAGTGGTCCACAAGACGAACAGCAAATACCTATGCAATAAAACATTACATTTAAAATTAACTACTGCCACACACACTTATTGATCAAGGCAGAACCTATTATTTATCAAGCTGATTCAGCCACACACAGACAGTAAACAACTTCTTGTGGGTGGATGGAGCTTTCCGAGACCCTCAGAAAGTCTACAAAAACTGGTTAAAGTCCAACCACATGGTTGCTGGGAGACCAATTTGAAAACTAAACACACATTTTCAGTATTGTATGCTTGTTTAAGGTGTATTTAATTACTCTTGCTGTGATTACTCGTTAATGCTTTACTGCATATAACACCTTAACCAGCATACTTGTTAATGACGATTGTCACCCATTGCATGTTCTCTCTTTCTTTATGCTGTCTCCATGCTGCTAAGAGGACCACCTTTGACAGTTGCCTTTGAAATCAGGTTAGATGAGCAAACTGCTGTAGTGGTTTCTCAGGAACACTCCACTGAGCAATGTAGAGACAGACGAGGCTGTACCATGAACAAGATTAACGATTGTTCTGAAGGTTTATCTAACTCACTGTTCCCAAAGTGACAAAGAAGTGATCCTGGTCCATACTAATTTAGAACCGGTGTTGTGTCTGTAACAGAGTTAGAATTGCACTTTGTCAAAATTATAATATTTTCATATTGTATTGTGATTTTTATTTATTTAAAGATTTTATTTAATAGTTGTGAATTTTATCATTTTGAGAACACATTTTGCAGTCATTCTTATTAATTTTCTGTGGCAATTATAGACCTGCACATCGCCCCTTTTTGTCCCTCCTGTGTTTCCGTAGTTTGCCTTCCCCCCTGCCCCACCCCCTCACAATGCTGATGTGTATTGATGAGGGTAAGTTGTACAGAGAGTTGCTCCTGAGAATAATTAATTTTCTCTTGTTGTAATTCAAATGTTTGTCATTTCATGGAAACTATATTACATTATTATGGTATTTTTGTTTGGTTTTTATTACCAAATTAAGTTTGTGGCAGTTTTATGAAGTTTAACATACATGCTAAATGCACATTGGCAAGTCGCCATTTTGTATTTGTAACTCCTATTTATCAGTAAAAACAGTTATTTTTGTATGTATAGGGGTCAGATGTGCAGTGCAGTCTGAAGACAATATATATGTGTTAAATTGTCTTCTACAGGTATGTTTATTGTCCATCATTCTGTTTACATTTTATTTACCTAAACGCACACTTCTATTTGTCCATAGGGTGGCTCTGGTGTATTTAATTCTTTTTTATATACAAGTTTTGTATGTAGTTTTTAAGGTTGGTTTAAAGTTAAAAATGGAAAATGTGTTAATTCTATTGTAACTGGAAAGAAAGAAAAAATGTTTTCCTTAAAATTTTAAGATGGGTTCAGGGGGTCAGATGTGCAGTGCAGTCTGAAGACAATATATATGTGTTAAATTGTCTTCTACAGGATCGAATAAAATAGTGGAAATCAGCTCTTGGTGTTGTCTTGGTGTTTAAGGGTTTTAAGATCAAAGTGGGGTCAGAGAAAGAAAACAATACAAAAAAAAAGTTATTTGGTGTATATCGTTGTAAATCTTTAGTGTTTAGTTGAACACTTTTAATTTTAGTTGGTAATATTCTTTTGTTTTTCAAAGTGATTCATTGTTTTGTTTTATTAAGATCTTAGAAATAATATACACAACGCAAGTACAGTTTCGCACACACACACAAAAAAACTGTTTGTAAAAAGGGCAATCGATACCTATTCAAATGATTTACCAAAAGGAAGGGCAATTTGGCTAGATTGCGTTGCTGACAGCAGGGATGTAAGACATTCTAAGCCCATTGCTGATGATTACACGGATACAGGTTTGGGTCATAGCCCGGGTTCTACACCTTTTAGTGGGTTTAAGAGGGAAAATCTTCGCACCTCCACACCAGCCACTGATGATGACGCTATTCCCCATCTCAAAGACATGGTAGGACAGTTAGGGGCTCAGATTGGTGAATCCATTGTTAAAAAGCTAATGTCAGCTGGTGTAGTGAACATAGCCGGTGACCGTCAGGCTACTGCCCAAACTACGCACAGTGAACCTACCAGATATGACTCACCTCATGTGACAGTCCATGTTAAATCAGACAGAGAATTCCCAACCTTTAAAGGTGATATCACTGACAAACATTCAGTCCAGGACTGGATTCACTTGACCAAAACTCACCTCAGAAAACATGTGATTTCTGTGAATGACCAGGCAGAGGAAATTATTAGGGATGCACCGATACCACTTTTTTGGAAAACGAGTACTTGCATTTCAGTACTTACCGATACCAAGTACTTAATAAAAACATGATTTTTAACAATTTCGCTGAGGACAATTTGCAGTCCGCCTTTGTTTTGTCGTCTATATTCACTTTGAAACAATTCCACACGGCTGACATGTCTCGTTTCGCCTTGCCTTCTCCCCACTCTGAGCTGCATCCGGGGCCTGGGGGCGGGCACTCGGCGCTTGTGATTAACCCCTTACACGCCACTCAAACATAGACATTTCTCAGACCCTGGTATCGGGGGACTTTTAACGAGTACGAGTACTTTAGAAAATGTGGTATCGAGGCCGATACCAGATACTAGTATCGGTATTGGTGCATCCCTAGAAATTATGTGCCATTTAATTGGCAAAGCCAGAGATGTTGTCAAGATTGCCTTGCGTAGTGATCCAGCGATTGATCTTAAACAAACACCTGATAAAATCTATGATGTTCTCCTCCATTATTTCAGTGAAGCTTCTTTGTGTCTCCCTCTCACCGACTTTTATGCTACACTGCCCAAACACAAAGAAAATCCAGTTGATTACTGGATAAGACTGAATAAGGCAGCTGACTTGGCTCTAGAGGGCCTACGCAGACAGGGAAAAAAAAACAGAGAACATAAATAATGAAGTCGCACTCATGTTTGTCAAAAACTGCCCTGATCCTGTAAGCCCTAAAGTGTAAACCTATTCATGAATGGACCTCACGTGATGTCCAACTGAGGATTGATGATTATCAGAGAGAGTTAAGAGCTAGTGGCAGAGCCATTGGGACTGCACAGCTTAAAAACCATGTCATTGCAGTGACCCCTGCTTTGCCCAGTGTTCCTCCAATGAATGTGTCAATGCCTTCCCAATATCACACTCCAAATCTTTGTCTCCAAGCCCAGCACTCAGTGTGCTCTTCAATTTGCCCTCTTCCTACCTGTGTCCCTACAAAGGGGGGAATCCATTCACAGTCTGAGCCACTCTTCTGCGCCAGCTGTGGCACAAAATCTCCAGTCACAATCAGATGAGAGACTTCTAACCCGTATGGTTGATATCTTTCAGGATATGATGGATAAAATGCAGCAGCCTAACACCCACCATCTATCCATGGGTGGCAGATTTTGAAGCACCCCTCATGAAAGACGCTCCAATCAGACAGTTTTTAAAGTCTGTAATGACTCGAGCCACAACACCATTTCACACTGCATGTCTGAAAGATTGTGTTTTGTCTGTTTTGAATCTGGTCACACCAGACTAAATTGACCAGACTACTGACCAGTCAGTAGCTCCTCTCAGTCCCAGTCTGGGGGAAACTAGCTGACCTGTATTTGGAGGGAGGCAGTACAGGTCTCAGCAACCACTCCCACACTGTCGACACTTCTGATACTGAATCAGTTTACATATCTGCAAGAGACTCATCAGATGATTCTGAAATTGTTGTTTATCAAAATATTCACAGAGTCAGCAGTAGTGAGAGCCTTTTCCACACACCTGTGTTACTGGGTGGGACAATGAAAATTGGTTGCATGTTGGACACTGACTCTATGGCTTGCAGTATGAGTGAAGAGGCCGAGATGAAAATGAAAGAGGCTGGAGTGATAAATGACCTACACAAGGTTGATGTGAATGTGGTCCTCGTTGGATGTGGTGGGCTTTACGTTAAACCCAAGTGTGCTTTTGATGTGGACATGGAGGTGTATGGCTGTAAGATTGCTGTTCCCACGCTTGTTGTCCAGGGCTAGTGGAATGAACTAATATTGGGAACCAATGTTATAAAACATATCCTGCATCAGTCTAAGCTGTGTGAGGTTTACTGAAAAACAGTGTGAAGTCCTTGCCCAAAAAAAGATCATGAGATGGAACAGTTCTTGTCTATGTTCTCAGGTCTCAAGCCCTGGAAGGGTGATGAAGCTCCTCAGAAGGTCGGTACTGTCAGGTGCAACTCTGCCATCTGCCTTCAGTCTGGCTGTGAATATCTAACTTGGGGAAAACTAACTAGAAATACTGCTATTTCACCAGGCAGCACTGTGATGACAGAGTCAACGTCATCCCGCTCAGCTCCCAGAGGTGTTCTGCTGTCTAGAGTCGTGACTCCATTGTGGGGAGACAAGTGGGTCCCACTAAAACTCATCAATGGTTCTGACAGGCCTGTGTTGTTAGGACGCAATGCAAAGTTGGCAGATGTTTTCTCCTGCATGGCAACTGAGGATATGGACATAACTGGGTCCTTGGGCTAGCTTTTCACATTCGTTGATGCCTCAACCTCTGGCTGGTATGAAGTCCACCGAAGAAAATCTCAGGTCAGTTGGTCTCAGTAACATTGACATTGAGTCATGCAAAGTGTCTGAGGTATATAAGAGGAAGATGACTGACCTCATTTTGCAGTATGAAGATATATTTTCACGCCATCATCTGGACTGTGAAGAGGCAAAGGGTTTCGTACAACGCATTCATCTTTCAGATAAAAGACCGTTCAGGCTACCCTATAGGAAAATGCCCCCTGGACAAAAAAACTGCGCCAGGTGTTAAGTGAGATGGAGGACAAAGAAATCATCAGGAAATCAACCAGCGAATATGCATCACCACTCTTTCTCGTGTGGAAGAGGAATGGGGACCTTCGTATATGTACGGATTTTTGCTGGCTAAATAAAAGGACTCTGAAGGATGCTCACCCTCTTCCCCATCAGGCAGACTGCCTAGCTGCATTAGGAGGCAACAGTTTATTCAGCACGATGGATTTAACGTCTGGGTTCTACAATATGCCACTTCATGAGGAAGACAGGAAGTACTCAGCTTTTACAATTCCCATGGGCCTCTAGGAGTACAACCGTCTCTCTCAGGGCCTGTGTAATAGCCCAGGGAGTTTCATGCGAATGATGATGAGCATTTTTGGACACCAGAACTATCTGAGTTTGCTGTGCTATTTAGACGACCTGTTGGTGTTTGCCCCAGATGAGGAGAGTGCCTTGTTAGGCCTGAAGATGGAGTTTGAGAGACTGTGTAGCCATAATCTAAAGTTGGCTCCAAAAATTTTTTTCTTCCTCAGGATGTCTGTGAGGTTTCTTGGGCACATAGTTGGTGAAAATGGTGTTTCAACAGACCATAGTAAAGTCGAGAGCATCACAAATATGACTAGTACTGATCTCATGGATCCTGATGGTGTGACCCCATCACAGAAGAGGATTAGGTCCTTTCTAGGAATGATAAATTATTATCAGCACTGGATACTCCGCCATAGCCAAGCCACTCTTTGACCTGTTGAAGGGTGAGAAGAGGAAAAATGACAGGTCAGAAAGACAGGATAACAGGCAGAAAATTGAACTACCCAGCTCACCGTTTGGAGTTTCTGGCTTTGAAATGGTCGATTTGTGACAAGTTCAGTCACTGGCTCAAAGGTCACAAATTCACAGTCTGGACTGACAACAACCCGTTGACTCATATACTTACAAAGCCGAAGCTGGACTGTTGTGAGCAACGCTGGGTAGCCAAGTTGGCAAGTTACGACTTCAACATCAAGTATGTCCCAGGACGGCAGAACATCGTAGCTGATGCTTTGAGCCGTGTGCCTTTTGTCAAGGAGAGTGTTGGCCAAATAATTCTTACTGAGCCCTACGCAAACCTTCTGAGCAATGTTAAAGTTGTGTCATGTAATTCTGTTAAAAATGCCTTCAGGTCATCCAGTGGTCAAGTGAAACCCATTACAGTGAGTCATATTGTCTATTCAGCATGTGACTCACCCCATTTATGGGCTCAGTCTATTGGAATGAACGACGTGTCTGCGGTCCTGCAATCACATATGGTTTGGGAAGCTGGTCCCAGGGCCCGTGCAGTGCAAACATTGCAGTTCCTTCCTCAGTTAATACCATCTGGAATTAACACCTTGCCTACATACACATACATAAGACCTCCGTGACAAGCAGTTGGATGATGGAACGCTCTCTCGTGTCCTGTATTATGTTGAGAGGCGATGGAGGCCTTCTAGGAGGGCAATAGCTAAAGAGTCTGTCTTTGTCACACGATACGTGAAACACTGTGACAAATTTACCGCAAGCAATGGTGTCCTGTACAGAGTTTCAAAGAACCCTAAGACTAGAGCAAAACGGTCCCGATATGTTGTTCCTGACTCTCTCAAAGATGAAGTCCTGAAAGGAGTCATCAGGCCCAGTCCAGGACCCTTAGTTTGGTAAGAGAGAGGTTCTTTTGGACAAACATTGACAGAGATGTGAGAGACTATGTTCGCCATTGCCAGCGATGCATTGTCAGTAAGACAGCTGAACCTGCAGGGAGAGCTCCTTTGGAGAGGATAACAACAACTAGAGAGGTACATTTCCTGAAGAAAATGTGAGTCTGATTGATTGCCTGAGTAAAATGAGCCCAGCCCCATGTCTCTATGACAGTCGGATTCACAGTTAAATTCAGTTTAAAAGTTCCTGTGGAAATTTCTATTGTATGTTAATTGCCCCCTGCTGGGGCAGTTTACCACTCGCCCATTAGAAAAGTCATGTCAAGCTCCCTTTTCCCAGAATAAAACCAAATAAAATAAATCCTCAATGAACCACACAATTTGCCAACTGTTTCATGGGTGTACGACGAAGGGAAAGTGACGAGTCATGCACCAAATTCCCCATAATAAGTCAATTGGGCAAATTTGGGCACCTGTTTTTCCCCGGGGGTAAAACATATAACCTCATGTGGGGTATGTTCCAACACAGATTGCAAGCCTCTTGAAATGTGTTAAAGTTCAGATTTCTACCAAATTCCCACTCTGCGCTTCAATCCATCAAATTTGGTCTCAATGTTAAGTCTATGGGATTTTTGGGGGAGATTAATTGCCCCCTGTGGGGGCAATTTACTGCCTTCCCTCTCAAAAAAGTCTTAGCACCCAAATCCAGATTAAGCCGCATGATTTGACACCCCTTTTATGAGTGTATGACAAACGAGATAGTTCCAGTTACACTCCAAATACCCCATTATAATTCCTGGGGCAAATTTGGGAGCCTGTTGCCCCCCCCGGGGGTAAAACCTATAGCCTCTGGTGGGGTATGTTCAAACACAGCTTGCCAGCCTCTTCAAATGTGGGAAAAGATTTTTATCAAATTCTCACTCTGCATTAGAATATGTCAAAGTTGGTATGAATGTTAAGTCTATGGGATTATTTTGGGTGTTTAATTGCCCCCTGCAGGTCAGATCTAGAGTCAAAATTGTTAATAGACTGATACAATCCATGTCCAGACATGATGATGTTCAGGATAATTTAAGTGTTAAATCTGTTTGCAAGTCTATTTTTGAATCTTTTGTTGAGTAAATTCCAGAGTTGTTGCCCCGGCTTTTATGGGTGTAAGTTTTTTTTTTTTTTGGAAGTGGTGAATGACTGCTTTATGTAGTTAAATAACATGTATTGATCTCTTTCATGAGCTTGTTCTACACTGAAAATTTGGGTCTTGTGGGGTGTACAAGTCACCCTGTTTCCAGTAGCTGGATTGGGAGATAGTGCTGCTCTCATACCACTTAATTCTTATGGAATACCGTAGATGTTGGATGTGTTTTACTGACCTTTTCATTGTGAATTGTTGACGTTGTGTCTGACATGTACTATGTAGATGTAGCTCAAATTTCATAAAATTCAGTGGAGGTGAATGTAACAGAGTTAGAATTACACTTTGTCAAAATTATAATATTTTCATATTGTATTGTGATTTTTATTTATGTAAAGATTTTATTTAATATTTGTGAATTTTATCATTTTTAGAACACATTTTGCAGTCATTCTTATTCATTTTCTGTGGCAATTATAGACCTGCACATCGCCCCTTTTTGTCCCTCCTGTGTTTCCGTAGTTTGCCTTCCCCCCTCCCCCCACCCCCTCACAATGCTGATGTTGTACAGAGAGTTGCTCCTGAGAATAATTAATTTTCTCTTGTTGTAATGCAAATGTTTGTAATTTCATGGAAACTATATTACATTATTATGGTATATATTTTTTTTTTTACCAAATTAAGTTTGTGGCAGTTTTATGGAGTTTAACATGCATGCTAAATGCACGTTGGCAAATCGCCATTTTGTATTTGTAACTCCTATTTCTCAAAAATTTCTTAAACATGTAGTTTTTAAGGTTGGTTTAAAGTTAAAAATGGAAAATGTGTTAATTCTGTTGTAACTGGAAAGAAAGAAAAAAATTTTTTCCTTTAAATTTGAAGGTATCCTTATGTATGTACATGTGGGTAAATTGTCAAATTTATGAAATACCCTTACATGCATATTCGAGCAAATAATTAATCTGATCTCACAATGCTGCTGTGTATTGATGAGGGGGTCGGATGTGCAGTGCAGTCTGAAGACAATATATATGTGATAAATTGTCTTCTACAGGATCGAATAAAATAGTGGAAAGCAGCTCTTGGTGTCGTCTTGGTGTTTAAGGGTGAAAAGCAGATCCGTTACATGTCCAAGTTAGTTCTCCCATCAAGATACGTTTTCATAGCCCCACCCCCATGAAAACGGTGCAGGGAGCGTGTATTCAGGGCAAGGCTCGGCCACGAGAGATTTAGCCTGTACCACTGAGCTTCTACGGATCGCGGTAAAGGCCTAAATGGACATTATTATTTTTAATCCCTGAAATGAAAGAGACAAAAAAATAATACAGCGCATGTTATGATAAGTTTTATTTTCAAATCGGGTGAAAATCTCTGTCTCTTCCATTTCAGGGATTAAAAAAACCGTAACAATGTCCATTTTGACCTTTACTGTGCTCTGTAGAAACAAAACAAGCAGTTTACTTTGATATACAGTATATATCCATTGCATATCCATTTTGCCATTGTTGGTTTTAGCATTTCAACTCAATTTTGGGAAGATTTTGATTGTTTCTGACCCTAGTAAAAAACTGTATCCAAAACGATCCAAGTTCTCATGTTGAAAAATTTCCCTTTTAATCACCATAAAAGGATTAGAAGTAGTCTTATATTGCACTTCATGCTTACTAGTCATCGACGTATCTCCTTGCTGGATGCTTCTTCTCCCCTGTAAACCCTGTTCCAATGGTTGATCTAAAAATGTAAGCAAGTTTCATATTGTTAGCAGTAATCACAGTTTGTAATGTAAGGTAATATTAATATCACACAGAAGCAGGCAGCTACACATACATCTACGACCTGGGCAATGTGCCTGGTATCATGATAAAATGTTTAATTTCAGTCGATATTGTTAATTATTGAAAGCTTTTAATGACCTTTTTTGAATGAAAACCTGCTGAAGAAAAGGTTCCCTTCATTTTTAATGAAACTAATGTGTTTCTATACATGTAATTTTGGATATCTATTATCACTCCATAAATTATACTGTCATAATTCATATAAAATCTATTTTCACTCATACACAGAGTCAGAAATTCATACTAATATTTAATTGGACTGCCCTTTGCTTTGATTACAGCACACATTCACCATCATATTGTTTTGATAAGTCTATGCAATGTCACAACATTTATTTCAGTGCAGAGTCACATTAATTTCTCTCCAAGATCTTGTATTGATGATGAGAGAGTTGGACCGCTGTGTAAAGTCTTCACCAGCTCATCCCAAAGATCCACAATGGTGTTAAGGTCTGGAATCTGTGGTTCCCGATCCATGTGTGAACCATCATGCTCCCTGAACCACTCTTTCACAATTTGAACCCGATAAATCCCTGCATCGGCATCTCATATGTTCATGCCATCAAGGAAAAAAAAAATCAATTGATGGGAAAAACTGGTCATTCAGTACATTCATATCATCAACTGACGGCAACCCCAGATCATAACCCTGGCCCCAGAGGCTAGTACAGTAGGCCCTAGGCATGATTGGTGCATCATTTCATCTGCCTCTTCTTACCCTGACATACACATCGCTTTGGAACGGGGTCAAAAATCCAATCATCATTATTATTTTTTTCCCATGACCACATTACTTCCTTGAAGATGATGGTTCAACACTATTCTTCCAGGTTTTAATAATGTTTTGGACAGTTCCTAACCCAATTTTAGTAGTTTCATCAACCTCCGTAGTTTTCTTTGCTCAATGTAGGACAATAATTTGACCCCTCTGAAACAGAGTAACATCTTTGCCACGACCACAGGATTCAGGCATTCAGCTAGACGGGCTAGCCTTGTTTCGTGCTGACAGAAACGCAGCTCTGTGTGGTAAGACTCGCGGTGGCGGCTTGTGTGTCTACATCAACACGAAATGGTGTAAGAACTCTGTGCTAGTTTCTAGCTTTTGCTCATCGCTGGTGGAGATTGTGACTGTTTAGATGTAGACCTTTTTATTTACCGCGGGAATTCACCACCATTTTCATTATCGGAGTCTACATTCCACCTAGCGCTAATGCTAAGGAAGCGCTATGGGAACTGTATGCTAAGATCAGTAATCTGCACACACCCGGATGGACTGTTTATTGTTGCTGCAGATTTCAACCATGCAAATCTCAAGTCAGTGCTTCCTAAATTCCATCAGTATGTGGACTTTGCAACGAGAGGGGAAAACATGCTGGATCTTGTTTACACAAACATCCCCAGCGCATATCGGGCAGAGCCCCGCCCCCACCTCGGCTACTCAGACCACATCTCTGTTATGCTAATTCCAGCATACAGACCTCTCGTCAGGCGTTCAAAACCGGTTCTGAAGCAGGTGAAAACCTGGCCAGCAGGAGCCATCTCTGCTCTTCAGGACTGTTTCGAGAACACTGACTGGAACATGTTTAGGGAGGCTGCAACTTACGGCGACTTCACCGACTTGGAGGAGTACACGTCATCAGTGACCAGCTACAATCAAAGTGCACCGATGATGTCACTGTCTCCAAGAACATCATCTCACGACCCAACCAGAAACCGTGGATTACTGCAGAGGTGCGTGCCCTACTGAGAACCATAGACTCTGCCTTCAAAGTGGGGGACAAGGTGGCCCTAAGAGCAGCAAGGGCCAAACTGTCCCGGGCCATCAGAGAGGCGAAGCGCGCACACGCCCAGCGAATCCACAATCACTTCAGGGACAGCGGTGACACACGGCGCATGTGGCAGGGTATACAAGCCATCACCAACTACAGGACTTCATCACCTACCTGTGACAGTGACGGCTCCCTTCCAGATGCGCTGAATAACTTCTACGCACGGTTTGACATGCAGAACGACATGACGCCGAGGAAGACTATCCCTCCGCCGAACGACCAGGTGCTGTGTCTCACCACGGCTGATGTGAGGAAAACTCTACGCAGAGCCAACCTACGTAAAGCTGCTGGACCAGACAACATCACAGGCAGAGTGCTCAGAGAATGTGCAGAACAGCTGGCAGGTGTTCTCACCGACATCTTCAACATCTCTCTGAGCAGCGCCGTCGTTCCCACATGCTTTAAATCTACCACCATCGTCCCCGTGCCGAAGAAGTCTTCTGTGTCCTGTCTCAATGACTACCGCCCTGTTGCACTCACACCCATCATCATGAAGTGCTTTGAGCGGCTCGTCATGAGACACATCAAGACCCTGCTGCCCCCTCACTAGACCCACTGCAGTTCGGGTATCGTCCAAACCGTTCAACGGACGACGCGATCTCCACCACACTCCACCTGGCACTGTCACATCTTGAAAAGAAAGACACTTACGCCAGAATGCTGTACATAGACTTCAGTTCAGCATTCAACACAATCATCCCCCAACACCTGATTGGGAAGCTGAGTCTGTTGGGCCTGAACACCTCCCTCTGTAACTGGATCCTGAACTTTCTGACCGAAAGACCTCAGGCAGTGCGGATCGGGAGCTACACCTCCAGCACCACCACACTGAGTACTGGGGCCCCCCAGGGCTGCGTGCTCAGCCCCCTGCTGTTCACACTGCTGACTCATGATTGTGTAGCGACACACAGCTCCAATCATATCAAGTTCGCTGATGACACGACCGTGGTGGGTCTCATCAGCAAGAACGACAAGTCAGCGTACAGAGAGGAAGTGCAGAGGCTAACAGACTGGTGTAAAGACAACAACCTGGCTCTGAACGTCGAAAAGACAAAAGAGATGGTTGTTGACTTCAAGAGGACTCGGAGCGATCACTCTCTCCGCTCAGCATCGACGGCGCCTCTGTGGAGATTGTCAAGAGCACATAATTCCTGGGCGTCCACCTGGAGAAGAACCTCTCCTGGTCCCTCAACACCAGCTCTCTGCATAAGAAAGCCCAACATCTTTTCTTCCTGAGAAGGCTGAGAAAGACACAGCTTCCACCACCGATCCTCACCACCTTCTATAGATTAACTATTGAGAGCATCCTGAGCAGCTGCATCACTGTTTGGGAATTGTACCATGTCAGACCGCAAGACCCTACAGCGGATAGTGAGGACAGCTTAGAAGATCATCTGGGTCTCTCTCCCTTCTATTGAAGACATTTACACCACACGCTGCATCCGCAAAGCAGATGACCGGACACACCCCTCACACACACTCTTCACCCTCCTGCCATCTGGAAAAAGGTACCGAAGCATTCGGGCACTCACATCCAGACTGAGAAACAGTTTTTATCCGCAAGCCATCCGTCTCCTAAACACAAAGGGACTGGACTGATACACACACACACACACACACACACACACACACACACACACACACACACACACACACAAATCACTCAGACGAACTAAATAACATCTGGACTGAACTGATAAAACATACATGCACAATCACACTGATGTACACCATCTCAATCTGCTCATACCTACCTACCTCTGATGCTCCTCGCAATTTTTTGCACAATATTTATTGCTATTTGCCCACAATACTCTTGTCAAAATGTAAACTGTTTACTGCTGCTCTTCCCACTACCTCAATTCATCCTTCATCAAAAAAGTACTGTTATGTCTTACATTGTTGTGTCTGTCATGTACCACTTTGTTTGCACATTTGCACGTGCACTTTGTCTATTGTGTATTTTGTATAGATATTTGATAGTTCTTCTTTTAGAGTAACTTAAAAATGTCAAATGTATGTTGAAAATTTATGTTGTTGCATGTATGTAGCACCCTGGTCCTGGAGGAACGTTGTTTCGTTTCACTGTGTACTAACTGTATATGGTTGGAATGACAATAAAAGCCTACTTGACTTGCCTTGACTTGATGTATCTACTTACATGGTTGTTTAATAAGCAAGAAGCTTCTCATTGTATCAGTTAGGATTAAATAACTTAGTAACTTTAATAACTTCAGTTACAGCTGAACCATATTAATCACTGCAGTAATTATCCAATCATTATCCCCAAAAAATTGCTTTTTTAATTTTTTTTAATTTTTAAACTTTTTAAAAATTTCTTTTTTTTTTCATCTCTGGATGTTTTTCCTGTTTGCATACCTATCCCTGGGTTTTATTCTGTATCCCTCCATCTGGTGCCATCTTGTCACTTCTGGTTCTTCAGTGTTCTCATGGACTCAGTTGGACACAGTCAAGAATATTGTCAACTACATCTCACTAATTAACCAGGGATATTATACATGTTTTTATTCATTAATAGCTTGCATACTTTCAATATGAATAGTAATTGTACAACAGACCTTTAAAATATATATCCTCTGAGAAGCAAGCCCTGCAGCGGGTCAGCGGTGACATGGCGGAGTAATGTTAATGGTACCTAAGACGCCGCCTGCGACAGTAAAAACAATTACAGCAACGATATAAATAAAAATAACAATAAAAAAAAATATCTTACCAAAAAACAACAACATTGCAGAATCAATGGTCTTCTCCTCTGTCCAGCAGGGACTGGACTCAGTCCGCTGTCTTCCTGACCTGTAACCAGGCCAATCTTCACTACTTTGAATTTATGAAGAAACCACTGATTGGCTGCGGAGCAGACCAACTCTGCATGCTAAATATTTGAAGGACGCCTGCTTCTCATTGGCTGGTAGTACGTTACCTTTGTGTCTAATACCTGAGCAAGTAACTCAGGTTACAGAGCTTGCACGCTCATTCAAATAAGCAATCAAACGTCAGCCAAAAATGTATACACACTTCAGGAAAAGAAAAATTTGTATAAATATTTTAATACTAAATTTATTGCTATACACTGTAAAATATTTCCTGTAAAATTTACGGTAAAAAACTGGCAGCTGTGGTTGCCAGAAATCTACTGTAAAAAATATGGTAAAAATGTTCTTAAGCTAACAGTATAAGTGAATATTAAAATTAACGGTAAAAACTGGCAGCTCTAATTGTAAGAATTTACTGTAAAAAATATGGTAGTAATATTCTTAAGGTTACGGTATACTAAAGTAAACTGTAAAATATACAGTAAAAAACTGGCAGCTGTGGTTGCCAGAAATCTACTGTAAAAAATACGGCAGAAATGTTCTTTACGTTATGGTAAACTCATAAGGAAACTAAAATTTACAGTACAATATTGGCAGCTGTGGTTGCCAGAAGTACCTCAAAAATATAGTAAGCATGTTCTTCAGTTTGTTATACTTAACATATGAAGTATACCAATATCCTTATACCCTTAAATAACAACAATAACATTAATTTGTACAAAGTACTTTTATTTAAATACAAAAAAAAAAAAAAGTTAGTATATTCTCCTTAAAACAGCAGTGAAGAATATAGTCATTGTTGGCTTCATATTGCAAAATAAACAATTACAATCCAGATTACAATTTACCAGAAATCAACATGTTCAATAACCTGAGCAATACAGCACACCATTCTATTAACAGAATGAATAAAATCAAGAATCAGATATTTGCATAGCATAACCATCCATCTTTTAATCAGATTAATAAAAGAACTCGTTTCATTCAAGGAAACACAAATGTACAGTATAAATTGAAAGGACATGAAAAGTACAACCAAACAAATTTTTCAAATATGAATTATCACCTAAAAGTGCTGATATTTTACTCACCCATGGGCCATCAAAGATGTACATAACCCTTCCTCAGAAGAGAAAGTTTTTTTTTTTTTTTTTTTTGTGAAAACTAAAAATAAAGATTAAAACTTTAACTAAAACTTTGCTCAATGTAAACTCTTTGCTCAAATGTCTCACCTTTTACTGGCTGGAAATCAGGACCTTTTTCACAATTAATTTTTGTTTCACACATCAGTTTACAAGCTGATTACTGGTGGACATGAATTTGGATTACTATGTGTAAAACATCATGTACATTCTGACTGGAGTAAATATAAACATTTACTAAATTGCTCAATCAACACACACTAGAAATTCACTGTTTCGAACAGAATGGTAAGCAAAGAAATCAAAGAAAAAAGTTCTTGCAGAAAGTTTGCAAACACCAACATTGTAAAATAAGTCAGAAAAACTAAAAGACAAAATCCACATAAAGCTCTAAAGAATTATTTTAAGGTCAGGATTGCTTGACAACCTTAATCTGCTCTCCACTCATGATCAGCCAGGTCTGCTATGAGTGTAAGGACTCTGGGGTTTACAGTCAGCTGTTTCTTGTTTTTTCTCGATTCAACTTTGGTGCCCTTCTCTGGGTTTATGCTGAAGAAGCACCTAAACAACAACAAAAAAGAAGAGATTTAATATACACTAATTAAATATTAATATTAATTAAATATGCGGATTATATTAAAAGATACACTGATTAAAGAGATGGTTCACCCAAAAATGAAAATTGTCATCATTTATTCACCCTTTACTTGTGCCAAACCTGTATAAGTTGTAAAGGAACAACGTCAGGGTGTGTAAATGATGATTCATCATTTTGGATAAACTATCCTTTTAACCATATCTCTATAGCATTTATTAATCTCAGTTAAATACTAATACATTATTACAATTAATACAAAGCATCAAACCAAAGGTTCATAAATACTGTAGCAAATGTAATTCTTGTTAGTTAATACATTAATATTAACAAATGAGACCTTACTGTACAGAATTAATACAACATCTTGTAAAACAAATGGTTTAATGCCTACCTTTGCATGAACTCCAGAGTAGAAC
This sequence comes from Clarias magur, assembly GCA_013621035.1. Lineage (NCBI taxonomy): Eukaryota > Metazoa > Chordata > Actinopteri > Siluriformes > Clariidae > Clarias > Clarias magur. The sequence continues at coordinate 261,423 of QNUK01000546.1, read as the reverse complement.
CCAGTTCCAAAGAATAATGAATGTTAAAACAGTAGTAACTGCCAAACATCATGCATATTGCAGAGATGAATGTAGAAATGTGTGGAGTTGTGATCTTTTGGTCGATGCTCAGCATGAACAGGTTTGATGTGTAGCAGGAAGATCCTATAGACAAAAACATATAATGAATTTGTTTGGTATTAGTATAATAAATTTTCAAGCTTTAATTCCAGTGTGCTGACATTTACAACCAGCCATTCTTATATGTTAACTGCAAATCTGTAACTGTAACCTTCTCTATTAAATTATAAAATATGACAATAAATGTTATTAATTCCAACTTACCACAGACAATGATGCAGGGTGTTGCTGGTAACTTCTCTACCTCCACATCTTCAACAACGCAAGAATTTTCCACATAATGAAACATAATTTCTTCCTTTTCATCAAAGTAGGCAAGCAGAAGAAGCACCACATCTTTCAAATCTTCAGAACATCCTTCAATTTAAGCCCTCATAACTTCTAGTTTTGCAGCAGTTTGCAGTACTTTCTTCTTCTTTTCTGCACCAGAGGTTTTAAGAAAGTTTAGGAGCCACTGTCCCTTTTTATCCAAGCTTTTAAGGAACATCTCCTTTAGATCAATTCCAGTTAGCTGCTTGAAGTGTGGACACATACCAACCTCTTGGAATAGAAAAGGCCAATTCTCACAAAGCTGTTTTATGCTTGCTCCATTGTTTATGTCTTTGCGTTGAGAGTAGTATGTTGCTTTCAGAAGGTTACCCACTTCTTCTGGGTCGGCAGTTGTTTTAGAAATGATCTTCATCCGTTCTTGTTTATCTAACTGGCTCTCTTTAGTCTCACTGAGCGGCATAAATTTGAATTCCCAATTCACACAACCGTAAGTGTCTTGAACCGCTGCCTTTTGTTCAGCAGGAATCTCCTCTCTGTCAGAGTCTTCTGTTCTGTTGCGTTTTCTGATTTTCGGCACGCTGGGTCTCTTCACATTTTCTATTCGATTCTGAATTTGCTTGACAAGCGAATAATACCTTGAACCAACTATATCACCTTCAATGACATCCTGCAAGGATGCTGGGTACTTGACCACCATCTTTTTGGCAATTGCTGCAGAGCTTTGCTTACTGGGACTGTCACATAATTTCATCATTTCAGACACAACAATTCTGATCATATCTCGCCGTAATCTTGGACTTGGTCTTTTCGTCCTTTCAAAACACTGGATGAGTTCTTCTGGAAACTTCTGCCATGGAATCTTAAAATTGTTGCGCCAGACTGAATCAACTGTGAAAACCTTGCCACATGATGGGGATGATGAAAATGAAGATGAAAGACTGCCAAATCATGAAATGAAATGTACTTACTTATCTGGCTCCAGGCAGATAGAAGTTTTCTGGCCTGAATTGGTCGTAATACTGGCTGGAGATCTGCTTCCTGAACATATTGGAAATCTTCAGGTGTTGTTACTCCAAGTGAGTTCAGGGTCTCCACAACTGATTGCAGCACCGAAGGTGAAAGTTCTTTGAGAACCTCAGCTATTGCACTGGTTATACTGCTTTGCCCTGGTTCATCCAGAGCTAAAACAGAAATAAGTCATCAATTTGGTGTCTCTAAAATATATTAAAGAGAGTTTATCCAAAAATGAAAATCGTCATAAATTACTCACCATAAAGCAGCACCAAACCTGCTTAAATTTCTTTCTTCTGTTGACCATAAAGGAAAACATTTTGAATAATGTGAGTAACCAAACTCTTGGTTGAATGTGTGTTTGGTTACAGACATCCTTATGTTCAACCGAAGAAAGAAAATCGTACAGGTTTGGGAATAAGTAAATGACAATTTTAACTTTGGGGTAAAAATTTTTTTGTCCCTTTAACATATGACCTGTGTTTGGGTATGCAAACAAATAGTGAAATATTATGATACAAGAAATATAACATTTGGATTTGCATTATTTTAGTTTTAGCATTGATTAACAATAAAATTCAATACAACAATGCAAGATTTATAATGAGCTAATGTGACACTACGCTGTGTTTTAATGGAACTACCCTAAATCCCTGCATCACGTAAGATGTCAATGGATAAAAGTCAGGCAAGTCTTCAATGTTCAGACACTGAACCCTTTCACTGGTGTTTCTCAGTGAGTACAAATGATACTCGGCTACGAACACCCTGGTCAGCAAATCAACACGCTCCTCTGTGATAAGCAAAATTTCACCAAACTCCACTTTGTCTTCATTTCGAATGACAACCAGTTGTCCCTTTTTGAATATAGTTCCTTTATACTGTATTTCTACAGAAACCTTTGTTTGCGTTTCAGTGAAGTTGAACTGACTGACTGCATCTTTGATGATTTCACTGTAAAGCTCAGAATAAAATCGAGAACTGTCTTTCATTTGCAAGATGGGTGGACAACATCCAGCTGCCAAATAGGCCTGAAATAACTGATGCCTTTCAGAAAGGGTGCGACACAAATTCTTAAAATTGTTCAAATGTCTGGCACATCTTTTGAAGTAACTATGCTTACTCTCAAATCTCATTGTCCATAATCTGATTAACGGACCAAACTTGAGTATTAGACCTGGATAGTGTCGCAGGTAATGATGTTTTAAAACATCAATTTAAAACACAAGATTATGCTTTTTCTTATTTTGTTTTCTTAATACTAAGCAACGGCGTGGTACATATTGGTCAACTTAAAAGTAAAAAAAATATAGACTGAGTTTTAAAACACAAAATATTTTTTAGTACTAATATCATTCAATGCCACATACACTATGATGCATATGACCAATAAAACGTCATGCATCATATCAATTTAATAATAATCCCATGGCCCTACATTAGTTTAGATGTAGCACCTCTAATATCAATTCAATATTATCTTCATCTTCAATTCAATAATCTTATAATCATGAACCATCTTAAATCTTCTCTGAATCCGAAAGAGTAATTGAACTCTAAATAATTATGTAATTCCATTTATGGGAGAGACCAGGGCAGGCCAAAATGGTTTATTTCCAAAGAATATTTACACATTATTCACACACATTTTAAATGACACTGTCATTTAGTATAAAAAAGAAAAAAACACAATTTTAACAGCATGCATCCGTAAAATATACAGTGATTTACTTTATTATTGTTTCTGTGTACTTTACAGTTGATTTAAGTGTGGTGCGATTTCTAAAAAAAAATTATGCAAAAAGGATCACGTATTCTTGTATTTAAATTAACAATATTTAACTGCTACTGCAACAGTATTTTAATGTTTTATAATTTACAATTTTTTACCTTCGCCATTTTACCTTATTTCACCGTTAAAACTACAGACATTTTTTACAGTGTACGTTTTATATAATATGATGATAATATTATTAATATTATATTAATATAATATGTATCATACTATTTTTCTTTTCTTGAAGTGTGTGTGTGTGTTTGTGTGTGTAGTGTCTTGCAAAATATTCATACCCCTTGAACTTTTTCATATTTTGTCCCGTTACAACCACAAATGTATTTCATAATGTATAATGGGTTATATGTTTGTAAGGTGTGTTGGAAACTTTTCCTCCTTTGTTGAATCAGAGACCAGAAGAGGTTGGGATATCTTTCCAGCAGAAGTTATTCTTTATTGAGAACTCGCCACGCGTCGCTGCAGTCATCCAAGTCTAAATATTATAACTCAGCTCTGGAGAGTTTATACTTTACAAGAGGGAGGGATACAAAGAGGTGGAGACAATCTAAACAAAGCATAGTGTAGTACAGGAATCAGCCTGGTACTGGAAGTTCCCCAGCCCTGATCTCATCAGCATTTCAAATGCATAGGTACTAATCTAATCAGCCTGACAGTATCACCCAGACCTTCACATTATCATAGAGACAAAGGTACAGCCTGGCCTTGAGATTAGCATTCACATTTACCTTGGGACCTACCCAGTAGTCAGTAAGTACATGAAGACAAAAGGTTAATGTCTCAGACACCTGGGTTACCAGACTTGATGTCCTTAGAATGTCATAATCTTTATCTCAAAATGTAAAACCCAATGTACACAACTTTTCAGTTTATATATTATTATGTTGTAATCTATATTTAACATTTTATAAATTTGTAATCCTACAGATGGAAGGGAAAAAGATCATCCCTCAGAAGTTTGTTATAGAACATAACCATAAGTGAATAATCAGCATCATGAAGCCCAAAAAACACAAGTTGAACAAGTATGAATAATTTTACAAGGAACTGTAGCAAACACAATATCCTTATATCAGAATATTCAGGCCTATATGTAAAAAACAACAAAAAAAAGGGTGATGGCTGAATTGCTATGGTGACATCACAATTAACCTTAGCCCATAATATGTATTTTATAGCAACATTCCACAGTTTTGGTCTAAAACTAGCAAACTATCTAGTTAAAAAAATATATAAATATCTCACAAACACCAATACTCCAGCAGGCACTGGTAAAAGGATGGCAACAAGATAACTCTTGTCTTGAAATCTCTTGCCATAATAGTTAGCCACGTGGTTCTGTTAATGCTTTTCTTTCATTAGGGAACACAGAACTACATACAGTAGTGCACAGCCTGGATAGCTAGTGGGAATGACAAGTGTGTTTATCTGTTCTCCACATAACCGTGATACATCCCAATTACATTTTCCCTTTTCCTGTGCTGTAGCGTTGTACAATCTGTACATAAAATAACTCAGACCACAGCCACACTCACTCGCCAACATTTCTGTACCAGTTACAACATTTCTCTTCAGACTAATAGGAATGTATAGAGTCATTCCATTGCAAAGCCAAAACCCCACTTCTTACAGTTCTGCCAAGGTGTGCGCAGCCAAATGCAGAGTGTGTTGACTGCAGAGGTCAGCCAGCCCTGATGTGGAGCACTGTAAATACATTTTTTTTAGTTCTTTGTTTTCAGACAGACATAGCACCAGCCCTCAGGCAGCCCTCAAAAACAAGTTCCATGGCAGCATCAAACTTTGCTAGAACAAAGAAGTATTTTTAAATGTGTGACGAGCTGTTTTCTAGTTTTGTTGCTGCACCTCACGGCGACGGTATGCAGTTGCTGGCTTTTACCACTGAGTGGCGCTATATAACTATAGACCGACACGTCAGACCTTAGTTCATTCTCTCAAGGATTAATGAGGCGCAGCTCCTTTAGAGCTGCACGTAGTAGCGGATAAAATCAAGTGCAACATTGTACTTAAACGAATTCATAATCACAGTACTAAAATTATACAAATGTATATGTACAAATGTAGAATTAAATTTTATTACTATCGAATTTAAGCAAAGTAAATGTTAACACAGTGAGCCTTTAGATTTTATCATGTGTAATTAGAAAGCCTACGCGTGTACACTGTAAACCCTAATGCTCACAGTAATTAAACACATTAAGTACTGTTTACCTAAATAATTGAATGAGTAATAAGTTTGAGTACATAAGTAACAATAACTTAGGTTTTACGCTGGTGGAAGTTTTACTTATGTGGAGCAGTGGTAAGTGCCTTGCCTTCCATGCGAAAAACCCCGGGTTTGATTCCCGCGCAGGATGTTTTTTTTATTTGTTCAACAAACTCAAAAATGTATGTTTCTAATTTTAGGTAAACAGAACTATCATTAGTTGGCAAAACTCAAAATATTTGAGGTAATCAGTTACATATTTTTTGCAATTAATAATGTTTCCAATTTTAAGTAAATAGAACTATCAATTTTTTAGTTTGTTGAACCAATAAAAAAAAATATTGCAAACCATCCAACACGGGAATCGAACCGGGGGTTTTCCACATGGCAGGCGAGACACTTACCACTGCACCCCGAGTACCCTTATAGATTCAAATTCAAATTTTATTTGTCACATACACAATCCTACACAGTACGATATACAGTGAAATGCTTAGGCAACTGCCCTGACCTTAGAACAAGAAAGAAAAAAAAAAAAGTTACTTATCTAAGAAGGAATAAGAAAGAATATCTATAAAGGAAATAAATATTTGAACAAAAGTAAATTTGAGAAAAATATATATAAGTAAAAATTGACTAAGAGAATAAAATAAAATATAAAATGTATGTAAGTACAAATATACATTAATGAAGATATAATGAAATAAGAAAGTGAGAAGAACTGTACAAATAAAAAATATTGAAATGGAGTGAACCTAAGGATCGGAATGTCCAGGGGTGTGCAAATATGCAGTAAAGTGACATGTTAAAGTGGCTTGTGTGCATATTTAAAGTGTCTTATGTGCATAATGTCCATGAGTGAGCAGGTGTGCACTGAGGACTAGTGAGCGAATGACCTGAATGCCCTGAATGTCCAGAGTGAGTGCAGAAGCATGTGTGGATGTGCAAAATGGATCAGTACTGTGTGTTGTACTGATTAAGAGACCGTATCGCCTGCGGGAAGAAGCTCCTCCTCAGTCTCTCTGTGTTGGCCTTCAGGGAGCGGAATCGCTTTCCTGACCTCAACAGAGAGAACAGTCCATTGCTGGGGTGACTGAGGTCCTTCATGATCTTCCTGGCCTTGGTCCAGCACCGCTTGCTGTAGATCGAGTGTAGGTCAGGGAGCTCGGTGTGGATGATGCGCTCAGCTGATCGCACCACCCTCTGAAGAGTTCGCCTGTCCTGCATGGTGCTGTTCCCGAACCAGGTCGTTATGTTTCCCGTCAGGATGCTCTCTATGGTGAAGGAGTAGAAGTTCCTAAGCACCTTGGAGGGCAGTCTAAAGTCTCTCAGACGTCTGAGGTGGTAGAGACGCTGTCGGGCCTTCTTCACCACGGTGTTGATGTGACAGGACCAAGACAGGTCCTGCGTGATGTGTACACCGAGGTAACGGAAGCTGTCCACTCTCTCTACTGGGCTCTTGTTGATGACGGGTGTCTGGTAGTTCCTCTTCTGCTTTGTGCTGAAGTCCACTATCAACTCCTTTGTCTTGCTGAGGTTGAGAAGGAGCTTGTTCGTCTGACACCAGTTCTCCAGATTTCCAATCTCCTTCAGGTAAGCCGTCTCATCGTTGTCAGTGATCAGGCTGACCATGACAGTGTCATCAGCAAACTTGATGATGGTGGTGGAGTTGGTAGTGGCTACGCAGTCGTGAGTGTACAAAGAGTACAGCAGAGGGTTCAAAACACAACTCTGTGGGGCTCCAGTGCTGAGAGTGATGGAGGCTGAGACATGTCCACCCATCCTTACTGCCTGTGGTCTCCCAGTTAGGAAGTTGGAGATCCACTGACACAGAGATGAGTCGCAGGTGCTCCAGCTTGGTGGTGAGTGTAGAGGGAATTATAGTGTTAAATGCTGAGCTGTAGTCGATGAAATAATTCCCCCTTCTAGTGTCCAGATGAGTGAGAGCAGTATGGAGTAGATGGGCTCTGAGGACTCTACCTGAGATGCCATCCGGTCCTGCTGCTTTCCTGGTGTTCACTCTCCTGAAGGCTGTCCTCACGTCATGCTCGGAGATGATGAACGCATTTCTGGTGCTGGCAGTGACTTCCTGTCTGCAGCCGTTAGCACCACTAGCATTAGCATCGCTAGCGTCTTTAGCTGCAGCTTTGAAGCGAGCATAAAAGGTGTTCAGCTCGTCTGCCAGAGTCATGTCCGCGTTCGTCATACCGGATGTTGGTGCTTTATAGTCCGTTATCGTTCTTAGTCCCTGCCACAGGCTCCTAGAGTCACTCTGTTGGAGTTGTGACTCTAGTTTCCTTCCATAGCGCTGCTTCGCCTCCTTCACCGCCTTCTGGACGTTATAAGATGCAGCCTTGTACAGGTCCATGTCCCCCGACGCAAGTCCCGCATTGTAGGCAGCGGTGCGAGATCTCTTAGCATCGCGGATGGTTTTATCCACCCACGGCTTCTGATTGGGAAACGTTCTGATGGTCGTTTTCTGCACGGTATCATCCGCTAGTTTCCCGACGAATCCCACGACCGCTTCCGTAAACATGCTGACATCATCGGAGCTGTTCCGGAACATGTCCCAGTCTGCGTCATCGAGTGCGTCCTGAAGCGCGGCCACCGATTGGTCCGTCCAGCGCGCGACCTCCCTCTGAACCGGAAGTTCCTGTTTAAGCCTTTGTTTATATTTTGGCATCAGAAAGATGGCGGCATGGTCGGATTTCCCAAACGGTGGACGAGATTGTGCCTTGTAGCCGTCCTTGACTGTTGTATAACAATGGTCCAGTGTCCTTTCACCCCTGGTTGGGCATGTGATGTGCTGATAAAAGTTCGGCGCTGCACGTTTGAGGTTGGCACTGTTAAAGTCCCCCGCCACAATAAGCGCAGCGTCCCGGTGCTGTGTTTGGTCCTGTGTGAGTGCCTCATGCAGCTCGCATAAGGCAGTGTCCGTGTCCGCTTGTGGCGGAATATAAACGGCGCTGATTATGACCGATGTAAACTCCCGAGGAAGATAAAAAGGACGACACTTGATGGTCAATAGTTCCAGGTTGGGTATGCAGGAGCGTGCGAGAGGAACAACGCTCGCGCTGTTGCACCAGCCGCTGTTCACCATTAAACACACGCCGCCTCCCCTTGTCTTCCCCGAGTCCCTTATCCTGTCCATGTGGTGAACCGAGAAGAACTCGGCCGGCTGGATGGCGTGGTCCGGCACCGCCGGGTTCAGCCATGTCTCAGTGAAGCAGAGAAGATTGCAGTCCCGAATGTCTCTCTGGAACTTTATCCTGGCCCTGAGGTCATTGAGTTTGTTCTCCAGTGACTGGATGTTGGTGAGCAAGATACTAGGCAGAGGAGTGCGGTGTGCACGGGCTCTCAGCCTGTTCCTGACGCCGGCTCGTTTTCCTCGGGGCCGCCGCTTCGTGTCACGTCCTTTGTTTTCCCTCAGGATCTCACTCGGCCAGCTCGGATCCGGAGTCAAAAACGTCGAATTGCGAGTACATTGTAGACCAATAGAAATAAGAGTATCTCTATCGTACCTAATGCACTCAATTGTGATGAATTGGCCGGATTAAAGTTGCTAGAAATTAAATAAAAAGACGAAAACAAAGTAAAGTCGGTCGGAGCAGTCGTGACGGCAGCCGACCTCACCGGCGCCATCTTGAATACTATAAAGTATAATGTGCATTATAAATAAAATGTATTATTATTATTATTATTATTATTATTATTATTATTATTATTATTAAATGTTCCTAAGCTTGGCAATATTTCTAAGGTTAAAAAAGGCTGTTTTTGTGATATTGGAGATATGATTTTGAGGAGGACAAGTTACTGTCTAATATTACGCCCAGGTCTTTCACTGTCGAGCTGGTGGTAACAGTACATCCTTCTAAATGCAATCTGAATTGTGAGAGCTGGTGTGTACTGGTTTTTGGGCCAATAAGTAATATCTCTGTCTTATCTGAATTTAGTAAAAGAAAATTATCGGTCATCCAATCTTTTATATCTTGAATACACTCAGTTAGTCTAGACAACTTGGGTATTTCGTCTGGTCTTGTGGAGATGTATAACTGGGTATCATCAGCATAACAATGGAAAATAATCCCATGTCTTCTGATGATGTTACCCAAGGGAAGCATGTATATTGAGAACAGCAGAGGTCCTAAAACTGACCCTTGTAGCACCCCATATTTCACTGGCATTACACCAGACTGTTCTCCATTCAGATCTACAAAATAGAATCGATCAGACAGGTAGGATCTAAACCATTTTAATGCCTGTCTCTGAATACCAATGTGATTTTGTAAGCAAACTATGAGAATGTTATGATCTATAGTGTTGAATGCAGCACTAAGATCAAGTAAGACGAGAATTGACATGCAGCCTTGGTCCGAAGCTATGTCATTTGCAATTTTAACTAGTGCAGTGTCTGTACTATGATGGGGCCTGAAGCCTGACTGAAATTCAAGGATATTGTTTTCCTGCAGGAATGTGCATATTTGGGCTGATACTACCTTTTCTAATATCTTTGATATAAACAGAAGGTTTGAAATTGGTCTGTAATTTGTTATATAATTTGGGTCTAAATTAGATTTGTTAAGAAGAGGCTTAGTAACTGCCAACTTGAAAGGTTTAGTTCATTATGTTTAGAAGTGGCACTCCAGCTATATTTATCAGTTCTTTTAAAAATCTGGTTGGGATTGGATGCAATAAGCATGTTGTTGATTTAGCCGAGGTGATTAGTTTATACAGCTCTTCCTGTCCTATAGCTGTAAAGCACTGAAAATATAATTGTGAAGCTTTAGACTGGACCATTTCCATTATTTTCTTGCTGATACGATTGATTTTTTCATTGAAGAAGTTCATGAAGTCTTCATTTCCAAAATGTGATGGGATACTCCCTGCAGGCATCTTAGGTTTTGTTAGGCTAGCCACTATACTAAATAGGAACCTGGGATTGTTTTGGTTTCTTGCTATGAGTTGCCTCAGAGGCTCGGCCCTAGTCGCTTTTACAGCCTGTGTGACGAGGAGCTCGTTTCTGTTTAACTGTCTCTGAAATGTGTGTGGGTAAAAAGGGACAAGGGGAAAATTTGGGGATGGTATATTCCAGGAGGCGGAGCCTCCTACATATAAGTCTATCATCGGGGGAGGACAAGAGGAGGGTTTGTTGGTTGGAGTCGATGAGAGTAAAGGTAGAAGTTGTGATAATTGAGAGAGCTGGGTTGGAGTGTAAATTTTTGTATATATTTTGTAAAATTATTGTTTGGTTTCTTTCTTTATTATTTTCTTTTTCCTCACTTTTTTTTGTACACTGTTTGGACCACTTGAGCACCTTCTTTTCACAATAAACACGTGTCAGCACCAAAGTGCTATTGTGGTTGAGCCATCAAAATTACTTTTTGCCAAGATTGGCAGCAAAGAAAGAACCCCAAATAGGGTCGGTGACGCGACAGTGCAAAGCAATTGTGACAAGTGGTGGCAGCGGTGGGATGGCCAGCCGCAAGAAGAGGTCAGTGATCAAACACCGTACAGGACTGAGATCCCAAGTAAAGTCTGCCCTGCAGGATGAGGATGCAGCATGGGACACAATTGAGGAGGAGGAAAACAGAGGCGAGTGGGACCAGAGGAAGGGCACCTGAAGCAGAGATGGTGGCGCTGCTAAGGAGTTTCCTGGTGGCACAGCAGTCCAGAGAGAAGGGGCTGCTACAGGAACTTCGGGGGTTAAGGGAAACCTTACAGAGTGCCCCAGTGGTTGGTCCAGATGCCTCCCAGTTACGGACCCCCAGCTCAGCGAACACAGAGTACTCCATGCTTGCTCTGCCGACTCCACGTCCACGGCCAGCCACATCAGCAGACGCCTCACCCAGCGACAGCCGTGGGTGAAGGCAAGACCTGAAAATGCCCTAGTATCAGCCTGGGGAGGATATTGAGAACTATCTTCTTCGCTTTGAGCAAATGGCCCGAACGTGGCAGTGGCCAGAAGAAGAATGGGCGTGTCGGCTGGTACCCCTGTTGACGGGACAAGCACTGGAGGCATATACAGCGATGGATGAAGAGAGTTCCAACGTATACCAGGACCTGAAGGCGGCGCTGCTGCAAAAGTTTGACATTTCACCCGAAACCTACCATCAGCGATTTCGGCAGTGCAGTGTACCACCTGGAGAGTCGCCGACAGAGACCTACCACCGTCTGAAAGGCCTCTACAGGAGATGGATCCGGCCTGAAAGCTGCAGCAAGGAGGAGATGGGGGAGGTGATCATCCTTGAACAAATGGTACGTGTTCTCCAACCGGAGGTAAGGACCTGGGTACGAGAACATGAACCTGCAGATGGGCTTACAGCAGCAAAGCTGGCACAGCAGTACACCAATGCCCGCAAGGAACTGTCAGCACGGCGCCAGGTAAACCCCAGCACAGCCAGCAGAGACAGACTGGACACTCGAGGTAAGCTGGTGCGGTCTGGGGCGGGTAAAGCAGAAAAAGACTCTACAAAGAAAGACTTTGTGTGTTTTTACTGCCAGCAGCCTGGCCATAAAGCCGCTGTATGCCTCGTGCGTAAGCCCAAGTTAGCCGGAGTAGTACGGTTCGTCGGTCTGACCGAGCTCCTCTCCATCCCTTACCTGTTATCTCAACTCTGTTCCGCCGCATTGCTATGGACATTGTGGGTCCATTAGAGAAGAGCAGTTCTGGCTACCAATATATCCTGGTAGTGTGTGATTATGCAACCAGATTCCCGGAAGCGTTCCCTCTGAGGTCTATTACCATGCCTAAAGTCTTTAGCGCACTGGTGCAGTTATTCTCCAGGGTAGGCATCCCAGATGAGATTATAACAGACCAAGGCACCAATTTTACATCACGCCTGATGAAGCAGCTCTACCAGCAGCTGGGGATTAGTGCCATCAAGACCAGCCCATATCACCCACAGACAGATGGCTTAGTGGAAAGATTCAATCAGACTCTAAAAAGAATGCTAAGAAAGTTTGTTGCAGACACCGGAAAAGACTGGGATAAGTGGCTACCCTTTGTCCTGTTTGCTTACCGAGAGGTACCCCAGGCATCTACAGGCTTCTCACCATTTGAGTTGCTCTATGGGTGGCCTGTGCAAGGGCCTTTAGACCTGCTTCAGAAATGCTGGGAGCAACCAACATCCGAAACCCGGGAGAAGGGTATCATAAGTTACGTCCTGGAAATGAGGGACCGGCTGGAGAAGTATCGTGAAGAGGCCAAGATGAACCTGCTGCAAGCCCAGAAAGCACAGAAACAATGGTATGACCAGCATGCTTGACATCGTGAGTTTAAACCGGGACAGGTGTTGTTATTACTACCATCCTCTGCAAGCAAACTCTTAGCAAAGTGGCAAGGACCATATATAATCACAAGGCAGATGGGGCCGGTCACCTATGAAGTCCATCATGCAGATCGAGGAAAACAGCACCAGACCTACCATGTAAACCTGTTAAAAGAGTGGAGGGAAAAAGACAGTCCTTGCACTGAGGTGTTCCTGATTCGTCAGGTACAAGAAGTAGAAGACCTGGAGAGTGAGATCTCGCCTGTAAGGCAAGAAGGACCGGTGAATCTTAACCACCTAAAGGCAAAGCAAGTTACTAAACTGAAACAGCTGTTTGGGGATCTTCCAGCACTATTCACCCAGAAACCAGTCAGAACCCAAGCACTGAAGCATACAATCCACCTCAAAGATCCAACACCCATCAAACAGCAACCATACGGAGTGCCTGAAAGGTTGGTGAAGCCCCTAAAGGAGGAAATTATGACCATGCAGAGATTGGGTGCAATTGAGCCATCGGTAAGTGAGTGGAGCAGCCCAATCGTTATTGTGCCCAAGAAAGATGGGAGCTTAAGGGTCTGTCTGGACTTCAGGAAACTGAATGCAGTCTCAAAGTTTGATGCCTACCCCATGCCAAGAATAGATGATCTGCTGGAGAGGATAGGACAGGCAAAATATATAACCACCCTAGACCTCTGTAAAGGATATTGGCAGGTTCCCCTGCAAGAAGACTCAAGGCCCTACACAGCGTTCCGGACTCCAATTGGTCTATACCAGTTTACGGTAATGCCCTTTGGGCTACATGGGGAATCAGCCACCTTCCAGAGATTAATGGACCAGGTCCTACGAGGTACAGAAGACTACTGTGCAGCATACCTCGATGATGTAGTCATTTACAGTACTACCTGGGCTGAGCATCTTGCCCACCTGAGACTGGTTTTAGGTAAAATTGCAGAAGCCGGACTCACATTAAACAGCACCAAATGTGAATGGGCAAAACAGGAAACCCGCTATTTGGGGTATCTCTTGGGGTCTGGAAAAATACGGCCACAGATTGACAAGATAGAGCCGATCAAAAACAGTCCAAAAACCATCACCAAGAAGCATGTGAAGTCAATCTTGGGGCTAGTGGGGTGGTATAGAAGGTTCATACCACACTTTGCGACTGTTGCAGCACCTCGTACCAACCTCACGACAAAAGCAGCAAAGAACCCAGTACAGTGGACGGAGGATTGTGAAAGGGCCTTCTATGCACTGAAGGACTATTTGTGCTCCTCACCTGTGCTGCGAAGCCCAGACTTTGAGAAACCCTTCATTGTACAGGTAGATGCCTCAGGAGTAGGGCTGGGAGTGGTACTTGCTCAAGTTGAAGAAGGGGAAGAGAGACCCATATTATACCTGAGCAGAAAGCTGTTACCTAGAGAGGTGAGGTACTCTACCATTGAAAAGGAGGGCCTTGCAGTGAAGTGGGCCCTGGAAAGTCTACGTTATTAACTCCTGGGAAGGGATTTTAAACTGGAAACGGACCATCGTTCGCTGACAATGCCAGAGTTACCAGATGGTATTTGACGTTGCAACCCTTCAAGTTCCAGGTACGACACTGAGCTGGGTCCAGAAACGTGACAGCCAACTATTTGTCCTGATTGCCAATGTTGAGCGAAGTTGGCAATCTTTGAGAAGAGGGAGGTGATGTGACGAGGAGCTCGCCACGGTCAGCTAGTGCTCTCGGGTTGATATACGCGGATTTCCCGCCCTGAGCATGCGCGCTACTGATGAATCGGGGAAAAACCATTCAATGTTTACCCAGAGGGGTTATAGTTACATGATTCTATATTTAGGCATTTCTGCATATTAATATATTTATATGTTTAAATATTGAGGAGTTTGATTTTGTAGAAATGCTGTTTCTGTTTAACTGTCTCTGAAATGTGTGTGGGTAAAAAGGGACAAGGGGAAAATTTGGGGACGGTATATTCCAGGAGGCGGAGCCTCCTACATATAAGGCTATCATCGGCTGAGGCCAAGAGGAGGGTTGTTGGTTGGAGTCGATGAGAGTAGAGGTAGAAGTTGTGATAATTGAGAGAGCTGAGTTGGAGTGTAAATTTTTGTATATATTTTGTAAATTGTTGTTTGGTTTCTTTCTTTATTATTTTCTTTTTCCTCACTTTTTTTTGTACACTGTTTGGACCACTTGAGCACCTTTTTTTCACAATAAACACCAGTCAGCACCAAAGTGCTATTGTGGTTGAGCCATCAATGGACTTTTTGCCAAGATTGGCAGCAAAGAAAGAACCCAAAATAGGGTCGGTGACGCAACAGTGCAAAGCCTTTGTGACAGCCTGTCTATAGCTGCACATACTGTCTTTATACGCGATTCTAAAAACTTCTAATTTAGTTTTTCTCCATTTTCGCTCAAGGTTACAGGTCGCTCTCTTTAGAGCACGAGGATAACTATTGAACCGTAGTGCAAGTCTTTTATCTGTGACTTTTTTAATCTGATGGGAGCAACAGTATTTAATGTACTGGTAAAAATTGTGCCCATGCTGCTAGTCACTTCATCTAGATCATCTGCACTTAGGGGTCTAATAAGAAATTGGGACAGATCCGGCAGATTACTTGTGAATCTGTCTTTAGTAGTCAGATTAATATTTCTACCGAATTGATAACGTGGGGAGGCACAGCTACGCTGTTCTACATATAGAGTATATACTAAGAGATGATGATCTGTGATATCACTTTGAGGTAGAATGTCTATATTAGAGACATCTATACCATGGGATAAAATTAAATCTAGAGTATGATTAAAGCGGTGAGTTGGTCTATTTACAGTATATTTTGTTTAACTCCAAAGGAATTTAGCAAATCCATGAATGCGAGTGCTAAAGCATCATTAGCATCGTCTACATGAATGTTAAAGTCTCCTACTATCAGCACTTTGTCAGAGTTAACCAATAGGTCTGATAAAAGATGTCCAAACTCTTTAAGAAAATCAGCATATGGCCCTGGGGGTCTGTACACGGTGGCCAGGACAAAATGCTGAAAGGGTTTATTTTGTATTTCACTGAGTGCAACATTAATATGATAAGCACTTCAAACGAGTTGAACTTGAGCCTTATTTTCTGAGTAACAGTGAGAACATCACTGTAGATAGTTGCGACACCACCACCACGACCAGTTTGACGTGGTTCGTGCTTATAGAAATATCCTGACGGAGTATACTCATTTAAACCAATATATTCATTTGGTTTAAGCCAGGTTTCTGTAAGGCAGAGTGCGTCAAAGCAATAATCTGAGATCAATTCATTAACAATAAGTGCTTTAGGCGCAAGGGATCTGATGTTGGGAAGTCCAAACTTTAGAGGTATATTTTGATTACTTATTTGGCCTTTTTCTGGTTTTATAGTTATTAGATTGTTTTGAGCGATTTTAATGAATTTTATTCTTTTTTCTCACTATTCGGGGAACAGACACAGTTTCTATAGGACAAGCTATGTGTGCATGTCTATCAGTATGGTGAGTTGTAATGTGGCTATTATGTTTGGAATCTAAGACACAACTTACCGCTAGTCAGATGGTTTGTAGTATCCTGAAGATGTTGTCAGAGAGGACTGCTGCTCCAGCTCTGCTAGGGTGCAGGCCATCGGTGTGGTAGAGCCTAGGACGCTCCCAGAAAACATTCCAGTTATCAACAAAGGGTAATTTCTGTTGTTGACACCAAGATTGTAACCATTCATTAAAAGCAAACAATCTACTGAACCTCTTGATTCCTCGTTGAAATGTGGGAAGGGGTCCAGATACGATGATCCTTGTCATGGATGATGTGCTGCGGACCTTCTCCACCAGGCTTCTGAAGTCCTTCTTCAGGATCCCTGTCTGCCTCAGCCTGGTGTCGTTCATGCCAGCATGAAGGACCACAGCTCCAAAATTCTCCCTCAGGGCTGCAGGCACCTGTGCAGCAACATCAAGAACACGAGCACCAGATAAACAGCAAGTGCGCACCTTACTTTTAGCTGTGGTAGCACGGATGTGCCGGACGATGGAGTTTCCTTTGACCAGCGCGTCGTGTACTGTCTTGTGAAGAGGAACGAAGCGGTTTCGGGTCGGGATCATGAAGACGGGTGGCGACGGAGGGGGAGAGGTCCTCGGCTGGGGCCTGATTCATGTCTTCCGCTGCTGCTGTATCCAGGCTTTGTGGTATCCCAGCGCCGGGGTGAAGGAAACCTGGGCGGGCTGCGTCCGTGGTGCGTTGGACCTGGGCAGAGAAGCACGCGGAGTAGAGGTTGTGGAAGGATGTGTGTCAGGCCGAGAATTTACCTGGGACAGGTGAGCGTCGGTCCGTGACGATTCCAGCGCGGCTTTCCACTGTCGTAGCTGGGCCAGCCGAGTGAAGCTCCAGTGTATCCTCACCTGCACTCAGAAACAGACACAAAAGAGCCTTCATAAATAGTTTCATATGTTGGGTCGTTTTTAAATGCTATTAAAGTGGACTTTTCACGAGGGACTAATCTGTAGCGTTTCTCTGGGAGCCTCATTACTGCCTTTCTGTAAGCTATCAACGAGTGGCAAGACAGAAGGAAAAATAGTCCTTATCTCAAACGGCGATTTAAAAATAATAATGAATAAAATTAGGTCAACAAAAATCTCAACCTAAAGACAAATTTTTTTTTTTTTTCAAAATCCGTTTTTCAAATCCGACCAATCAGGCTCGAAAGCATTTTGATATCGAGCCGCCCATTCTTAACGTTCGTGAGAAGACCTAGTCGGAGAGAAACACACATACTACACGGAGTACATAGCCTTGGATACACGGTCTTTTGACAGTCGCCAACTTCGGCTTTTTTAGAACTTAGCAGAGGAAGAAGGTAGACACTGTGTGAAAAAAAGGTAAGAAACTGGTTTAACCACCGTGGTACAAAACTAGAATTGGATTCATGGTGGCTTCATAAAGCTAGTTAAGTTTAGCAAGTTCGCTGACACTTAGCATTAAACATTGAGCATGTGTTTCAAGTATTTGTAACTATAATTTAAATTACATGTTTTAGTTTGTAGTTTATCAACGGTTTTATTTCATGCACTCTAATTTCATTCTCTCTCTCCCCCACTGGGCCACTCTTTCAGGACACTCTTCATCTTGCCCTCTATGAACAACGGAGGTGGTTGACCACAGTCTTGAGTAATAGTCTGTAGCTTTAAACAGCAGATACAATGGCAAATGTTATGCCAAAGTTTACATGCCACTCATGTGGTATGTCCCTGAGAAGTATTAAAAGCTATGTTGATCATCAGATTTTGCACAGACATGAGGCAAATAGTTACTATCCATGTTGCTTTTCGTATTGCAAACAAAAATTCACAAAGTACACGGCCTTAAAACCTCATCTGTATCGTTCCCATAACAGCCCTGTTTTACAGTTGGGTGACATACCAAGGCCATTTGTATGTGATGATGTCAATTGTAGAAAACAATGCATGGATTTCAGAGATCTTCTTGCACATCTCAAGATACATTTGAGTAAGCACAAATTAGTACCTTGTCCATTCATCAACTGTAACAAGGTGTTTAAAGTGAAGTCATCATTTACATCCCATATACAGTATCAAGAAAATATAGACATGAGACTGAGGTAAATACCAGAGTCACTTACTCAGAGCCATCTCTGTCCTCTCAGATTGAGCCCAATGAAACTGGAAGGGACCAAAGTGAAAATCAGTCTCAGGTTAAAGAAAATATTGACATGAGGTCTTTGTAAATGAGAAATTTGTGCTTGTTTTACATGCAACTACAGGCAAAGTATCTTGTTCCATCATCAACGATTCAAATGACTGTTGAACATATCAATGGCTTAAGTGACATTTGTCATCAGTATACAAAAGACAGGATTAAAGAAATGCATGTTAGTTAATTCTAACATGTCAGATACAGAGATTAACATGATTGTCCAGAGTCTTAAGGAAACTGATTTGCATGCTCCGTGTAGCTCTCTTCTTTCCACTGACTATACTAGAAGGCAGTATTTTCAGAAGAACTTTGGCTATGTGCACCCAGAAAGGATTTACCTGGGCACCAATGAACATAGAAGAGACTGTTATGCACAGTATATACCACTGCCTGACACTTTAAGAGCTATTCTGAATGATAATGGTGTGTGGCAACAGTGTGTTAAGCCTCAAAATCGTCTCGTTTCTGATGGCATCTTATGTGATATTTTTGATGGCTCATTCTACAAATCCAATAAGCTGTTTCTGCAATCAGGTGACAATCATAAAACTGATTTGGTATCAGGATGCATTTGAAATTGTCAACCCACTTGGGTCAGCAAGGAAAAAGCATAAGCTTGTGGGAGTTTATTTCACACTTGCAAACTTTGAACCATTCCATCGCTCCAGTATTGACCAGATGCAGTTAGTACTGTTATGCAAAGAGG
Organism: Clarias magur; assembly: GCA_013621035.1. NCBI lineage: Eukaryota > Metazoa > Chordata > Actinopteri > Siluriformes > Clariidae > Clarias > Clarias magur. Next base: position 242,313 of record QNUK01000546.1, on the reverse strand, counting down.
CAGATTTCAAATATTTTGGCCAGGACACAGTATTTTCTACAATGTTGTTAGATCTGAGACAACTTGAAGAACATGACATTGTGACTACTGCTGGACATGTGGCTCGAGCTACAATACTATCAATTGTAGGGGACAATTTAGGATCACATTGTATTGGTGGCTACACACAAAATTTCAGCACATCCAAGTACTTCTGTAGGTATTGTGAGGTTCCAAGAGACCAACTTGAGAATTTGAGTACAAACTTTCCTGTACGAACACTTGTTGCCTACAAAGAAGCTGTGCAGGTACTGCAGGAGAATGATATGGGTGATGTCAAAGGCATGTGTTGTGACTCAGTCTTTAACAGAGTGAAATATTTCCATGTATGTAAGTTGTAACTTATGACTTAGCCATTTACCTACGCTCACTTACACTCAGCTGAATCGACGAATCACACAATTTGCCTACAAAGACTCAGATTCTGTCTCATCTCCTTGCCAGGTCAGCGAAAAGGCCAAAACATTAAGTGGCCAAGCAGCTGAGAACTGGTATTTCCTTAGACTCCTACCTTTCATTATTGGTGACAAAATTAATCCTTATGACCCAGTGTGGCAACTAGTGATCGCTTTGAAAGAACTTGTGGAACTAGTGTGTGCACCCACAATCACCATGGCCCAGGTTGCTAACCTCAACATTGCTATGATTGAATACTTGGAAACAAGAAAAGCAGTGTTTCCTTCTGATCACCTAAAACCCAAACACCACTATGTTCTCCACTATGCATCATTGATCCTCAAACTGGGCCCTTTAATACGTCTATGGACAATGCGATTTGAGAACAAACACACCTATTTTAAGAGGTGTGTGAGAAGGATATATTCAAGAATATATGCCAGACTCTTGCAAACCAGCACCAACTCCTCCAAACAACCCTGTGATCCAACTCCTTTTTTGCGCCAGTGCTGAAGTTAGAAAAACTCGACTCCATATCATGCGCACCTGTACAGTGATACAGTGCGCAAAGCAATTGGAGCACACATGTGTCCAGAACCAGATTTTGTGTCCACTGAGGTAAAATTTCAGGGCACTTTTACAAAAAGGGGTCCTTTCTCTGCCTAAAACGTGAGTCTGATGAGTCAATCAAGTTTGGTCAGATTGAGCTTATATTGGTTAAAGATGACAGAGAGGTGTGCTTTCTGGTGACACCACACATGTCACTGTATTTGTCAGAGTATGGACTCTATGAAGTGAAACAAGCATCCCCCAGTGATGAGAGTAGAGGATGATTCCTCCTCAATCATCACTAGCTTCATTGAAGAGTCGATCACTGAAGGAGAGTCATTTATTAGTGACCTTGATAAGTCTGTCATTGGCAGCCATTCCACACCAATGGCCAATTCCACAAGGTGCTCACCTTCAAGCATAGCTATGTAATGTCAAGCCTCACCCATGGAACCAAGTTAAGTCTCAAAATCTGCATCAGAGAGTTCGTCATCTTTAGCCAGTGGAGATAATACCTGGCATTACAGTTTTGTTATCCCCTGGAGTAAGATGCCCTCTAGTACGATAAAATTATTGGGAACTGAGAAGAAGCCATCTACAGCAGATAGAAGGAAAATTATTAGGATAGTGGTTGCTAAAATATTGACCATTTGCAAGAAGTCAGGAAAGAGGCACATCAAGGAAATAGCCAGGAAGATGGTAATTCTTTTTGGGATGAGATAGAGGGCCTGGTTGTTGGCACCAGGTATGACTCACTTGTGAAACATACAGCTTATATCTCGAATATATAATTACAAACGACTCCAATATCCTCCTGCCCAGAAAAGGCTTTCTGATTGTGGACACCCCGACGGTGCAAAGAAGGAGCGTGAAGATGCTTATGGCTGCATAAACCCTGATCCAGAGCTTCCTGTAGATGAGACAAAACAAGCACAAAAGGAAAAACAAGAAGAGCTTGTGAAGATGTTCAAACACAAAGACAAAGATGTAAAGAAAACGAAAAGATTGCTGGTGGAGACATTTCCCTCACAAAGGAGAGATTTGTTATCAGGAATGAAAACGACAAAAGATGTGGTTAAGGAGTGGCCATTCTTATTCCAGGAGACTGGAACGAAACTTCATTTTAAGGAACTAACAGGTATCCAGATTGATGACGCCTTTGAGGAGTCCACAGCCACCAATTTCAAAGGAATTCTACGATATTTCCAGTTTGTTCATACAGAGCCATCCAGCAGAGCAGGCACTATTATGATCCAAACCCTGGCAGGAGGTGATGAAGCTTGTGCAGCCATGCTGATGCTTCTTGACCATTTCAAAGAGCAGCGAGAGAAAATATCGTAAATGTTGATGACACCGCCATTGCAAGAGATGTTAACAAAGCCAAACTTCCCTGGACACCCTGCATTGTGGCCTGTGGTAAGTTGTGCCTATTACCTTTGGTTAGATAGGTAGTCGTCCTGAAAGAGTGCACTGTACTGAAATGAATACTCAAAAATAATATTCTTAGTGCTGACTTTTTTCTGTCCTATTTTTGTTTATTTTTACTTGGTACAGTATTTGCTCTGCAGTGTAGACAAAAATAGCCTGTTCAATAGTGAGGTCAACTAAGCAATGTGTGGAACACAGATCCTGGCTTACTTAGAACTTAATCCATGGGCTTCATAATCCTGACTCAAGATATCTACTTGCTTGGTAATCATTCTGTAATCAATCAATCATAGATATTCATGGTTGCAGTGGATCAGATTATAGTCAATGATCAGCTTCTCAGCTTCAACACAGCATTTCAGATGGTGTTTTGCTCCTATTACTTACATAACATTGACTATCCTGTCAGGCTCAGTGGGGGCATGGTGGATCTAAGTGCAGATGCTGGAAATGTGTTACGAGGAGAAGTGGTATTTTGGAATGCTTGTGACTGACTGAGTTGATAATGTGGTGGTTCAAAGTGTTTGCGTAAATTCCAAGCTACGGTGTGAGCAGTGAAAGCCTCACTGGAATGCGGAAGCACAGATCACCGGCACGAGTGCGTCAAGGCGAGCGGCGATGAGTGTGACGTCAGCCTTGCGAAAATGCGGAAGTGCGCATCGCCGCCGTGTAATCCGAGATGTATACCGGCGTGTAAGCGCTGAGAAGCAGGAGCGTGCAGAGCTGGCGTGGAGGAGAGAGGGAGAGCCTTGCGATGAATGCCGGCGTGGGCTGGAGGAACCTGAGCCAGTGGAAAAAGGGAGCGTGAGCTTGGCGAGGAGCGAGCGATAATCGTGGTCGTGAATCGGGCGAGGGTCGAAGCCGGAGTGACAAGAGGAGGTCCGTGATCCAGGTTTGTGGTCGGTGGCAGGTAAGTGGTCGGCAACTGGAAATCTCCAAATGACAATGATCCGATAACGAGAGGCGAAGACGTGGTCGAAAACTGAGCGAGGTCGATAACAAAACAGACTGAGCCGAGAGAAAACGCTGATAATAAACTGGCAACAACGTGGTGTCGGAGCGTGACTTAAATAGGCATGTGAAGTAATCAGTGATACAGAGAACAGGTGTGGCGAGCGGGAATTGAGGCGGTGAAATGAAAGGAATGGTTAGGAACATGGAGCGGGCATGCTCAGGTGGTCATGGCGAGGCTGTGGCTTGACGTGACGTGATATATCCAGTGGAACTTGGAGCTACACTGGAGTTCTTACAGAGGTATGTATTCCGTGTGCATTACACATTGCTTCAAGTGGTGGGAGAGGTTAAAGGGAGACTTCAGATTTTTTTTTCCCAAGACCCTTGATCTGCGTAAAAATGCACTCCAAAGTTTAGCTGAGACTCATATGAAGCTTCTGTTCTTATTCAACAAATAACCTACTAACTACTTAAGAGCTCATTTATTTTTTGACCGCCACCTTGCAAAAACCAAAATACATTGTTCTGTTGCTGTCAAAACATTGACACGCCCACTCTCCACAGTGAAAGCTTTCACTTCCTCCCTGTACAGTATATCATACACATTTTCTATACTATAAATGTATTTATTTATTTTTATAAATAACACTTCTGCCCTAAAATGAGCTAAATCTAGTTGGTATATTTTAATAATAATATTTAAAATTCTGCTTCTCGCTTATAAGGCATTACATGACCTGGCTCCGTCATATTTAACAAATCTTCTCTTAACCTATACTCCTTCTAGAAATCTGAGATCATTATCATCATTAAACCTGGTTCTTCCTCGTATGTGTTTGGTAACCATGGGATCTCGAGCTTTTAGCTACGCTGCCCCCTACCTGTGGAACCTACTACCTTCCGATATCCGTAACAGTAACTCTATCACTGTTTTTTAAATCCCGTTTAAAAACACATCTATACAGGCAGACATATCTTTAACACTATTGTGTGCATATAGTTTTTTTATTTTATTTATTTATTTATTTCCATGTTTGTATGTTGTTTTTTATGGTATGTAAGGTGTCCTTGAGTGTCATGAAAGGCGCCTACAAATAAAATTTATTATTATTAATATTATATTTTAAAGGTACAGGGTATTCTTGGTACAAATTTAAGTCATTTATTTCCTCAGAAAATAGTTTGACTGTGTTGTACCATAAAGTGAATGGCTGCATGGATCTAATTGGACTGTTTCGCAGTGCAAACAGATTGACTTTGGAATGCATTTATGCATGGCTTGATGGTTCTGGAATTAAGATCAGCATACTTGCATTATAACAAACTTCATGGTGGGTGTGCAGAGCAGGACAACTTGTAACAACTGAGACATATGATAACGCACTTATATGCACATCAATTTTGATTTAAGACAGACTTCTGAACTATCTGAAAAATCTGAACTATCCATTTAAAGCGTTTAAACTGTATTTTAGCCCTGCATGTCGAAAGAACGTCAATGTTGGCTGTCCTCATTTTTCAATTAGAAACAGTCTTGTTTTAAAAATGTGAACAATTTTTACAAGGAAAATTCTTTTTTTCAACAAATGCATCCTCAAAATAAATCCGGATAAAGGCACCAAAGTGACGCGAAAAGGAAAGGGATGGCAGTATGCAGTCAATCCAAGAGTCCTCAGCCTAATTTTAAAAATTGCCAATTTTGAGTGGCGCAAGTAGGGTTACAGTCAAACCACTAATCACACTGTAAATGTGATATCTTTGCAGGTGAAAGCATTGTGAATCTATTCAAATTAACAAAATTTTGTTCCGATTCTGGGTCCAGGAGATGAGCGGGTCGTGCTGAAGGAGCCAAGGATGTCCAAGGATGATGGGAGGGGAGGAAATGGAGGTGAGGTAGAATCGGATCTGCTCCTGATGTTTGTTGATTGTGATGGTGATCGTTTGGGTCTCGGAGGTGATGGGACTGGAGGAGAGGGGCCGACCATCTACAGAGGTGATCCGAACCGGCTGGGATAACGCCTCGACTTCCACCCCAAGTTCCTTGGCGTAAGAAGAGTCAATGAAGTTACCTGCCGCACCAGAATCGATGAACGCGGTACTTCTGACCCGTGTGTGGCCAAACTGGAGGTGCACCTGAACCATGAGGCGAGAGACGCTGGGTGTGGTGGTGGAAAGATGGAGGGAGCCCGGTGAACTGTTCCCAGGGTTCACTGGACCTGGCCGTTTCCCGGGCGAAGAGGGCATATGGCTCTATGATGCGCCGCCTACGCAAAATAGGCACAGAGTCCCTCCCTGAAGTGTCGTTCTCGCTCTGCAGCATTCAAGGAGGCGCGTCCTAATTGCATGGATTCCCCCGGCTCCTGTGTCAACCACGGCAGGAGGTAGAGATACGATGGGTGCCATGGCGTTGGTGTTGAAAGCTGGTGGTCGGGGCGTGGAGTGAGAGGAAGATGGCGTGATGGGTGGCAGGGTCCGGGGGGCTGGCCTCGGACGGGAGAGCAGGCGCTGGTCAATCCGGAGGGCTTAGATGGATTAGTTGGATTAGTCCCTCCAGCGTGATCGGAAGTTCCCGTCCGGCAAGTTCATCCTTAATACGTGAAGCCAGTCCCTCGTAGTAGGCCGTCCGGAGGGCGGCGTCTCCCCAGGTGGTCTGCACGGCGAGAATCCGCTGTGTATCGGCTCACGGACGACCCTCCCTGCCGCAGATGATACAATTTCATGTCGGTCTCCACCTCAGAAGCAGGATGTTCGAATGTGAGCTTTAGTTGACGGGTGAATTCTCCATATGAATAAGCAGTATCTGAGTCTGATCGGAGAACCGCCGTGGCCCACTCAGCTGCCTGCCCGGATAGCAACGAGACGAGAAGCGCAATGCGCAGTCGGTCTGTGGAGTATCTGGTGGAATTGAACTCAACCACAAGATCCAATGCGGTTAGAAAAACACTGCATTTCCCATCTGTGCCATTCCACTTATCCGGTAGAGCTATAAACACCACAGAAGGGGGGGGGGGAGGGGGCATGGCAACAGGGCGTGGCAACGGCCGACTGAGCAGCCACCCCGCGGAGGGTCGCGTTCTCCTGCCATAGCTCCGCGCCGCGACGTCTTGGAGGTCCTTTTGGAGAGACACGACTTCACCACGGAGCTTATTGATCAGTTCGGCATGCTGGTCAACCACATCACAGAGGCGAGCAAACTCCGCTGGGTTTACTGCTTTTGGCTCAGTCATTCTGTCACAAGAGACTGAGGGATGAACAGAAAAGCCTTAGCAGTTAGCCCGTGTAGCGTGGATGGTAAACCCAAACACGGAAGCAGCGTGAGTAGGCAGGATAACCACGCGATTAGTTTAAGAACTCTCTTACACGAAGAGCAAGGATCTACACAAATAAACCCGCGTTCTAGCAACACACACTCAATCAAAGAAGCAACCCGAATTTGTGAGTACTCAATACAGAATAGTCGGCGTAGCGTCAGCAAAGGCATGGGCAAACTCAATGACTGAGCTATGTGAGGCGCCATCTTGTTTCCTTTTATGCTTCCTGAAACCCGACCGTATTACTTCTGGGTCCTAGTCCCGGTCGTGTTACGAGTGTGCATGACAGATTCCCAGTGTGTGTGGAGTTTGCATGTTCTCCCCGTGATTGGTGCGTTTCCTCCAGGTATTGCAGTTTCCTCCCACCGTCCAAAGACTTGAAGATAAGGTTAATTTATGTTCCAAAACTACCTTCCTGTAGTGTGCGTGTACGAGTGTGTGTGTGTGTGTTTTTAAGTGTTTTTATTTCTATACCACTTTTTTGTGTAAACATGGGTCATAGAGGGCCTGGAGCCTTTCCCAGGAGACTTGGGGTAGGAGGTGGGGTACAGCCTGGATGGGGTGCCAATCCATTACAGTGATGTGCACATTCACTCAATCACTCACACACTTGCCGGAGTGTGTACAGGGTCGCATGCTTGCAAGTGTGTGTGTGCACATCACTGTGATGGATTGTCACCCCATCCAGGGTGTACCCCGCCTTGTATCCATTTTAGTACTGCAGTTAGTTAAGCTTTCAGTAAAGTTTGTGCAAACTGAATGATGTGTTGATGTTTTCTTTTTCTGACAGCCTCTTTAGCCACTCTTTTCCTGCACATGCTCACATGAAAAAAAAAAAAGCAGTTCAAAAATGTAATGCAAGGGTTTTGCATTAACCAGTGAATGCTGGTTCTCCATAAGAAAATCTACATGTATACAATTTCCCTAATTAATAACTACATTGTATTTACAGATGCTATTTTTTTTTCGGCCCCTGCATACAAAAGTATATCCAGCAACACCACCTCAGAGAACACATATGAATGTTATCATAAGGGCTCATCCTGGTTTCTTTCCCAGTTAATACAACCATTTAATGATGTTTCAGTGTTGTGTGTCCGTCAGTCTCATTATTTAATATCTTTCTGCACATGCACCCATGGATTTTTTTTTTAAACCAGTAAGCATAGCACTAGCATGAGTCATGAAAAAAACAGGCATTAGGTAAATGTAATCTGTAAATGGAGATGCGGAGACCTGCAATTGAGATTGTGCATTGTTTGGAAGATCAGTGGAACCAAATACACCAAAGTGGCACAAATATATACTATTTATTATGACACTGTGACCACGTATGTGTTTGTTTTATTTTTTCTTTTAGATTTTGTATTAATGAGTGCTTTGGATTACAAGCACGCTTCTGGAACGAATTTAATATTTATAATATATTAATTTTTTCCTACGTTGGTTGGATTGGGGGGTGTGGAAAGATCACATTTGTCCTCCAGCATCTCGGATACCTGTTGCTGCTACTGTGTAAATTTCACACTACTGAAAATAAATATTGACCAAAACAACAACTGATAGCATTATAAAATGTACACTTAATGTGTGTAATTCGTGAATAAATAATATGGTTAAAGGATATATGGAGAAATTATCCCTTTTTACAGATTACTATCCTATGTAATAGTAAGAATTTATAGTTTTCTATAAGCTGATGTCTAGATTGCCATGGTGATATTTCAGAACAAATGCCATCAAAACAAAAATATATATATTTGTGGCGTTTACAACGTGTGCATGGGTGCTGCACTGAGTATCAGTCTCAAAATCCTTGAGAACTTAAGAATTCTAAATTCTCTTCACATTCTTTGAAGGCAAAAAGCAGATATTATAGCCTAGATGTAAGTGTGGGACTTCATGTGGATCTTTTAAAATGTCATAAAAAAAATGCTAAATTTGCATCTAAAACTTGAATGTCAAAGTATTATAAAACTAATAAGATTTACCTCAAAATTACAAAGAAAAACATTACATTTTTAGTATGGACTTTAACCTTTATCTAATGAGTTTCATATTTAATTACAATGTATTATTGTAATTTTGCATAAAGTTGAATGCAATTTACAAAAACAGAAAAAACACAGTATAAATAATATGGTATTTTTACTGTTAAAAATGTGAAAAGAAAATTTCAGTAATGAAATAATACTTAAAAAAACAGTCAACTTAATAATTTACAAATAATGTCTGTAATTTTAGAGAGATATGTATGTAGTTTAAAAAAAAGGAAAAGTACTATAAAATGTAAAAGTTATTTTTTCTTACAGTGTACGTCAGAGCGGCGAAGAGAGTGAAATTTGACGCTCTCGTCGCGTTCGGTGTGAACGCAACATTAGGCCTACAACCCATTTGCATTCCCATTTTTAAAAAAATAGCTACACTAAACCTAAAATTTTTTAATCGTATAAAAACTTTTTCCTTATTTTTTTCTAAACTGAAGAGGAGGCAGGATGTTTCGTCACGAACAGACTCAGCCAAGTGCTTCCGAGGGGAAACACTTTTGATTCATTCAGTTGTTCCGCCCCTAGACTCGCTGTTCATTCGCCCAGATCGCTTAACATAGGATAAGCTCACGCCGAATTTCTTTTTCTTCTTCAAACCCCGCACCAACGACTCGGGGCTCTCACTCTCTGGTAACGCTTATTCTTCTTCTCTTTAAGTAAATAGAAAATCTAAGCTCAACAGTCCCCAGTCATTCAAAGTGATCCAAGTTTTTTTTACCACATTAATTAAACATCTCACTGTTCTCCAGCTGGTAGTTAAACACAGTTAAATAGTTAAACACAGACACAGTGAAATTAATCGACTCACCAAGCATAAATTATTTTCAAATAAAAAAAAACACACCGAACAAATCCTTACAATAAATAAATAAATGAAATAAATAAATGAAATAAATAGATGAAATAAATAAAATAAATAAATAAATAAAATAAATGAAACAATATCTAAAGCATAAGCATCGTTTACCCCACCCCAACCTTTTTTTTTATCAAACCTCTAGGCCATAAAAATCCTAAGGGTCATCCTAAGGTTATCGTAAAAAAGCCAATAAAGGAGATAGGGAGGCGGTGCCAAAATCCACGTCGGGGAAACCTTGTCCCGTAATCCAAATAAACTCACGGAGTCAATGAGGAAGCTGATACACAATCCACTAAAGTCTATAACTTCCTTGTGAGAAGTGATCCTGAAGCATGCAGTTAGACGCGAGCAGGGATCAGAGCTGACAGCACATATACATCCGGGGCAGACAATCTCGTAGTCAGACGTGAGCATAGGTCGAAAACCGGTAAATCCAATAGCGTGAAGTCCGAGAGCAGACAGATACGTGGTCGAGAGCAAGCGTAGGTCAAAGCCGGTATTCCAAAAAAACATCAAATCCAGAGCGCGAAGACGGAGCCGAAAACAGGAAGCAAAGCGGGGTCGTAACCGGAGAAACAGAGACATAAACAAAACGCAAGAATAAAGGCAATACGGCACAATAATCTGGCAACGGGTGGGTGTCTAGCAGCGTCTTAAATAAGCCAATCTGATCACTCCAAATTGGTAACAGGTGAGCTTGCGCCGTGACTGAGGCGGCAAAAACCAAGAGGCGGCGCGACGCTAGAACCGGAGTGATCTTGATTATTTTCATAGGCGCTATGTTGTGGGCAAAATCCGGCACGTTGTGACACAACTTTGATGATTGACCATGCTTGTTAATAACAATCATTGTTACCTAGAACAGAATGTCCTACTAATCAGCTAAAAAATGTAATATTGTATGTATAACTGTTATAGCGAAAGGTTGTGTTTCTGTGATAGCTGCTTAAATATTAAATTTATTTATTTTACCGATGTGAAAGTAGTGTGAGATACAGAGAGACTAACTAAATTGCTTGTGTATCACATATAGCAACTGCTTTCACTAGCCAAATGATTTACATGACCATGAAAAAATTCCCTATTTTTTATATTAAGTTTATTTGTCACACAACATCAACCAGAGTGACTTGCTCTGTTCCCCCTGTTGGACCCTTGAGCAAGGCTCTTAACCCTCAACTGCTCAATGAGATAAAATATAAATCACCCTGGATGTGGGTATCTGCCGTAAAAGTACAGTAAGTGTAGTGAATCAGTGTGTGCAGTTGTTCTGTACTATCCACATATTATGTTTATAGTAATTCAGTGAGTAAGCACTGTTTCATTCAGACTGACCTTATGCCTGCTACTCCGCACTCCACATTGAAACATCACTGGAAACAAAGAGGGAGAGGGGTCACAGGCTTCATTAGGCTTCATCTGCCATGAGAGGAATATTTGTCTTCATCCTTTTTTCTTTTTCTTTTTTTTTTTTTTTGGTGGTTCTCAAATAGCTTGTAAGTGCATTACCTACACTGTTGGACTACTACCCAAACACAGGGTTGCCTCTGTTGGGTAATTTTTTCTGAGTTATTTACAGAGAATTGGGTACATTTTGTGTAACCCAGCTGCTGACATGACTGCCCCTCCCCCGAAGTTCACCGGTGTATTCAGTGGCTGTGTCAGCTTCGTGTCTTCTCTTTTGAGCTCTCACACCTCTGATGACGGTTCATCCTCCTCGTGCATTTCAGGGAAAATAACGATAAATACAAGGTCTGTATACACATGTTCACTCACCTAAGTCACATATGACTGAAAAATGATCATTATATGTAACATTTATTACTATTACCGTGTTAAAATTACACTCAAACTTTCAGGCTGGTCTGGGGTATGATAATTTAGCTGGCAATTGCTGCTAGCTAGCCAAAGAACCCCACCTGTTCTAAGGTGAACAGGGTTACGCTCTCCACTAAGATGTCTGAGCTTTTTAGCTTTCTTTGTAGAATGCTTGCAGGGTGGATCAAGATGGTGAAGTGATGGATGAACACTAAACTGTAAACTGTAGTTCTAGCATGATGCTAGTATTTAGTTAGGTTGCTAGCGTTAGCAACCACGTTAATATTAGAGCTTTATTAATTTCATTGCTTGAGACAATAAAATGTTGGGGTGTTACAAAACACTGATCTTCTCACCAATATGCATACCTGCTAACCTTCCCGATTTTCCCTGGAGACTCTAATTTTTCACTAACTAGTAATTTACTCCACAGTCAAAGTCTCACGCATTTCTGCCGAGTTATAACAATATTTTACATCTGTCCCCCTTTGGCATGGATGCAGATATGCCACCAGTAACTGCTGCATGTAAGCTAACCAGGTAGCTCTTCTAGGGTTGAGCAGACCCCCAACTAAGAGCAAACATTCGATCACGTTCCAGAAGCTCTTCCCCAGACATCATGGTGCCATACCAATAACCTTATCTCATTCGGGAACTGTCGCGAGGCCAGGTAATTCAGGAAACATAGACGACAGCAGACACGGTATGCAGTGCTCTTTTTTTGTGTTTATTTGTTTCACTTTCGTGGTCACGTGGTCGCGCACACATATATACACACACACGTTCTCACACACAAGGCACTAGGGGTCGGTCGTGCTCGGGGGTGAGGAGAACGGGGAGGTACAGAAGATGCAGCCTCCACGGGAGAGTGAAGTGGCGGGTCCCTTTTTACGCGGCGCGCTGCGTCTCCGAAAAGCCGGGAAGGCTATCGCCGTGCGGGTTCTGTCCTTCCACGCGAGCTTCCAGGAATCGGGCCTTCCTTCAGGGATATCTGAGTCTGACGTGGGGAGAGAGGAAACAGGCGTTATACATGACGTCATTTGGTTCCTACTCACCGAGGGCTCCGGCCGAGGGCTTTTTATAGACAGGCGTCGACTGTGGGAGGGTAGGTGATCATGACCAGCTGCTGTGTATTCCGGCGCCCCGCCCCTGTGTAGCTGTCCCTGGTGCTGAAGGCGCGCGGCCACTCCTCCGAGCGAGAAGTGTTATTGCCTTGTAGAGTGCCGGTTCGGAGCCTGCCGTCACAGCACCCCCCCCTCCGCTTCGAGCTCGTCCTGGACGATGCGAACAGCGTGTAGCACCTCGATAGAGCATCGGCGTTTCCGTGCTGTGTGCCGGACCTGTGCTGAATCGAAAAAGAGAAGTCTTGCAGAGACAGAAACCACCGTGTAATGCGAGCGTTTGTGTCCTTCGCCCTCGCCATCCACTGCAAAGGAGCGTGATCCGTGATCAAGGTCAAGTGTCTACCCGTCAGGTAATATTTCAGCTCCTCTATTGCCCATTTAATGGCTAGGGCTTCCCGTTTGATCGTGGCGTATTTCTGCTCTGCGGGTGAGAGTTTTCTACTCACGTAAATGATAGGGTGTTCCTCTCCTCCGAAGTCTTGTGACAGAACGGCTCCGAGTCCGGTTTCAGACGCGTCGGTGTGTACCAGGAAGGGGCATTCGAAATCCGGAGGACGGGGGAGTTGATGAGGTGAATCTTCAGCTGGTTAAACGCCGCGTCTTCTTCTTCTGTCCAGCGTATTTTCTCTGGCTGTCCTTTCCTGAGCAGATTAGAGAGGGGTGCTGCCACAGAGGATAAGTTAGGCACAAATCTCCTATAATAATTGGCTAATCCCAGGAAGACACGTACCTGTTTCTTTGTGCTGGGACGTGGGTAGTTCCGGACTGCCTCCACCTTTCCTTCCTGAGGTTTCAGTAAGCCGCGCCTGATGCAGTAGCCCAGGTAGCGTGCTTCCGTGCGCCCCAAATGGCACTTCTTTGGGTTCGCCGTCAGTCCTGCATTTCGCAGCTCCCCGAGCACTTTCCTCAGATGGTACAGATGTTCCTTCCAGTCACATGAGTGTATGACTACATCGTCCAAGTACGCCGCTGCATATGGGCGATGTTGTCGTAGCACGATGTCCATAAGGCATTGAAACGTCACTGGAGCTCCGTGGAGGCCGAAGGGAAGGACACGGTACTGCCAGTGCCCCTGTTCCGTGCTGAAGGCTGTTTTTTCCTTCGCTTCTGGTGTCAGGGCCACCTGCCAGTAGCCTTTTGTGAGATCCAGCGTAGATACAAACCTGGCTTTTCCCAGGCGGTCTATCAGATCGTCCACTCGTGGTAGTGGGTATGCGTCGAATTCTGACACTTGGTTGAGTCTGCGGAAATCATTACATAAACGGACTGACCCATCGGCCTTCGGTACTGTAACAATCGGGCTGGACCAAGGGCTCATCGACTCTTCTATGATGCCATTCCGAAGCATGCTCTGTACCTCTGTTTCAATTACGCGACGGCGGGCCTCCGGGGCTCGGTACGGTCTCGGTCTTATGACCACCCCGGGTCGCGTTTTTATGTTATGTTTCACCAAGTGGGTTAGACCTGGTTCGCAGGAAAACACATCTCGGAACTGATCCATCAGCTCGTTCAGTTCCTGGCGTTGCATGCTTGTCAGCTCCTCTCCGTAATTTATTACTTCCCGGGTCTTTTTTGCAGACGAAAAAGCGGCGAGCGCTGAGACAGGTGTCAGCGGTTCAACCCATTTCTTTAATAAATTAATATGATAGAGCTCTGTTCGTTTCCTCTTATCCGGCAGGTGCAGGCGATAGTTTGTTGAACCGACCATTTCTGTGACTGTGTATGGACCCTGCCAGCGGGCTAGGAATTTGCAATTGGCACTGGGGAGTAACAGCAGCACTTTATCCCCAGGCTGGAGCTCACGGGGTTTTGCTGGCCGATCGTACACTCTTCTCTGTTCCGCTTGTGCTCGTTCCATGTGTTCACGCACGATCGGTAGGATGTGGCTGATTTTCTGCTGTAAATCTTGTACATATTCCACCACTGACCGGAACGGCGACGGCTGTTCTTCCCATGCCTCCTTCGCTACATCTAGTAGACCCCTCGGCCTGCGTCCAAAGAGCAGTTCAAAAGGTGTAAACCCCGTAGACGCTTGTGGTGTCTCTCGTATCGCGAAGAGGACAAACGGGTCCCAGTTTCGTCCGCTTTCATCCACTACTCGCCGTAGCATTCTTTTTAACGTCTGATTAAAACGCTCCACCAAGCCATCCGTCTGTGGGTGATAGACAGAGGTGCGGAGCTGTTTTATCTGCAGCAGCCGGCAGACCTCTGCCATCAATCTCGACATGAACGGTGTGCCCTGATCCGTAAGAATTTCCTTCGGCAGGCCTACGCGACTGAACAGTAGAATTAATTCTCTCGCGATATTCTTTGACGTCGCTTTTCTCAGCGGCACTGCTTCCGGGTAGCGCGTCGCATAGTCCACTATCACCAGCAGGTATTCATGTCCCTTCGATGACTTGGGAAGTGGACCGACGAGATCCATGTCGATGCGTTCGAAGGGCACGTCAATTATAGGCAACGGTATTAGCGGGGCAGGGGCCGGTTTCCGTGGTGCCGTTCTCTGACACTCCGGACACCGCTGGCAGAAATTCCTGACCTCTGCTTCTAAGCCTGGCCAGTGAAAACGGTCACGAATTTTCTCCGCCGTATTCCTCGCTCCGAGGTTATTGCCTTGTAGAGTGCCGGTTCGGAGCCCGCCGTCACAGGAACATAAAGGAGAGGTTGTAAAACTAAGCTGCAGGAACTTAACCAGGCATGGGACAGGAAGTTTGCTGGGCTTGAACCTACACTAAAGCCAGATGCCTCAAACTATTCAAATGACCCCAAAGACCCCAAAGATGACCCCAAAACCATTGTGTAAATCGGCAATCCTGTAAACAAAGAGGACAGAGGAACTGATGATCCTGTTGCATACTCGTAGTTCTTATTATGAATACGGTGATAAAGCTAGCCGGCTCATGGCACATCAGTTAAGATGACAGGCAGGTAGTTGCTTGATTCCACAGATCCAGGACTCATCAGGTAATTTGATATCTGATCCGGAAGGTATCAATGCTGTATTTAAATCATATTATTCTACCTTATATTCATCTGAATCTCCATCAGACTCCCACGATTTGATTTAATTTTTAAAGGATTTAAATGTCATCCCAATAGATACGGCTGCTGCTGCAGATCTTGATGCTCCTTTGGATGTGGAAGAAATTAAACAAGCAATTAAATTGATGCAGTGTAATAAAGCACCTGGGCCTGATGGTTTTCCAGTTGAGTTTTTCAAGAAATTTCAAAGTAAATTGGTCCCATTACTTTTAAATGTGTATGTGGAATCCTTAGAGAAAGGTTTCCTACCAGAGACACTAACACAAGCATCCATAATTCTGCTCTTAAAGAAGGATAAGGATCCCAAGTCGTGTAGCTCTTACAGACCTCTGTCTTTACAGAATGTAGATGCCAAGATCTTGGCCAAAGTGTTGGCTTTTCGCCTGGAAACCATACTTCCAAAGATCATATCTGAGGAACAAACAGGTTTCATTAGGGGGAGACAGTTATATTTTAATGTTCGCACTCTTCTAAATGTAATTCACTCCAAACATTCTGCTGTTACACCTGAGGTTGTGATTACATTTGATGCTGAGAAAGCATTTGACCGAGTGGAGTGGGAATATCTTTTTGCTGTGCTTCAGAAATTTGGGTTTAGGAATGAATTTATCTCTTGGATATGCCTTTTATATGCTTCTCCCCAGGCTAGCATACACATCAATAACGTAAGATCCAGCTATTTTAATCTGAGACGGGGAACAAGGCAGGGGTGTCCACTTTCCCCGCTGTTGTTTGTATTGGCCATTGAACCGTTGTCGATTGCTTTGAGGTCGTCACCTCTGTTTCGGGGCGTGGTCCGTGCGGGTATTAAAATAAAATTGTCACTTTACACTGATGATTTGCTATTATATATATCTAATCCAATATTGAGTCTGCCAAATATTCTATCCATTATAGAAAAATTTTGATAATTTTCTGGGTATAAGGTGAATCTTCAGAAGAGTGAATGCTTCCCCATTAATACATTGGTTTTGGGACTCCTACAGACAGACATTCCAGTTAAAATTAGTAAAACAGGATTTAGCTTCCTTGGCATTAATATTACCAGATCCCTGCCCTCTCTGCTAATTTTTCTCCTTTGTTAGAGCAAACTAAGTCTGACTTTCAGAGATGGAAAAGTCTATATTTATCATTGACGGGTCAAATTAATGCAGTTAAAATGAATATATTACCTAAATTTCTTTTTGTTTTTCAGTGCATTCCTTTGTTTCTTCCTAAGCGCTTCTTTAAACCTATCGACCAGATTGTTACCCACTTTCTGTGGGGTGGTAAAGTGCCCAGAATTTGTAAATCAGTACTTCAGAGATGTCGGCTTAGTGGTGGGCTAGCTCTTCCCAATTTTATGTTTTACTACTGGTCAGCAAATGTTCATAAATTAACATTTTGGCTCAATCCATCCAGTGCAATATGGTGCAGATTGGAGGCAAGTTCATGTGTATCTACCTCATTATTGGCATTGCTTACTTCACCCCTATCTTGTAAAGTTACTTCCTTAACACATAGCCCGGTAGTCATATCCACCCTTCGGTTCTGGGGTCAATTCAGGCGACATTTCAAATTTATCTCTGCCTCATCATTAATGCCGTTACAGGACAATCACATGTTTCCACCATCTATTACTGACCCTGTTTTTAAGAAATGGTACGGAAAAGGCATTAGATGCTTTCAAGACCTATATAAAGAAGGTACCTTTTGCAGTTATGTACAGTTGTCTTCAGAACTGGGGCTGCCTGATTCCCATCTGTTTCGGTTTTTACAGGTTAGACATTGTGCTGCCACTCTGTTTCCTGGCTACCCCTCTTTACCTCCTATGCAAGAATGGGAAGAATTTTTGAAGTTTAACCCTCACCATAAGTCACAAATTTCAAGAATTTATGGTCGGTTATTATCGTTAGATGGGAGTGTTATTAATAAAATTCAAAGAGCCTGGGAGGGGGAGCTTGGAGAGGAGTTTGAAGAGGAATGGTGGGCCGCTGCTTTGGACAGAATACGCTCTAGTACAATATGTGCTCGTCTGAGATTTATACAATTTAAAGTAATACACAGAATTCATTTTTCTAAGGCCCGCCTATCTGCAATAAATTCTGCTGTAGAGGACAGATTTGACAGATGTACTTTAAGTCACATGTTTTTCACTTGTTCTAAACTGCAAAATTACTGGGTTAACTACTTTACAGTGATGTCCAAGGTGCTCAGGGTTGATATTGATGTTTGCCCTGCTATTGCAATTTTTGGGGTTCCACGGGTCTGGTCTCAGTTCAGTTCCAAACAACTGGACATTTTGGCATTTACCTCTTTAATAGCTAGGCGCCGTATTCTGATCCACTGGAAATCCGCCAAGCCTTCTAGTGCATCTCAATGGCTTATAGATACCATGTTCTTTCTAAAACTAGAAAAGATTAGATGCTCTGGGAGGAATAGCTTTCTTAAAAAATGTTATTTTATTTAATATTTTAAATCACTCAATTTTCTGCCTTCTGTTTAGTGTGGTAATTAAAAAATTTTTTTTTGTTTGTTTATTTTTAGTTAGTGGGTTTTCTATTTGTATTTTTTGGGGTGTGGTTGTTAGTTCATGTTTGATTGTATTTGATGCTTTTTTATTGTTTTCTGCATGTTTCTATTGTTAAAAATGGACAATCGCTTAAAATTTATATCTGTAATGATGACTACACAATAAAAAGTTTGAAGAAAATGGGGGGGGGGGGGGGGGTGGTGACCACCAAGTCACACTTTGAACATCTCAGTGACTCCAGGACACATGCGTTCTCCAAATGGCTTTCAAAGAACAAAGAGGAATACAGCAGAGACACTATTTAAGCAATCTTTAATGGTGCCAGTAGGATAAAAATGCTTTGTGTTATGTTTGTTTATTCTACATAACTTTAAAGGTATTATTAGCATTTACAAACCCTGTTTATTAAACAAAGCTATAAATGAGTGTGTAAGATAGGAGATGGGTGGTAAACAACAGTGGTGTACACAGAAAATTGGTTGCATGAACAAGAGCTCATGTAAAATTACTTTATAAAAGGTAATTAAAAGTGTTATCGGCTGCCCCACGTGACAGCCGTAAACCCGGCCTAATGTATGGACAAAAGGGGGAACCAAGTGAGGCGTGGCGTGGCAGCCGGACAAAACGCAGTGTCCGGACTCGTTCTTTCACACGTTCTTTCATATGTTCTTTCGTCACGTAGTCATCATGACCATCTGAAGGAAGCAAATTTGCCGCTCAGGCTTCTGCCCTTGCGACGCTACGCAGACTTGGGTCATGCGACACATCAAACTTATTGGGAATTTCACACGAAAAACAATGGTGTGCTTAGTTTTAATGTCACTTTATTCTTTCATGAGTTATTTACAAGTTTCTAATCACTTATAAAATGTGTTCAATGTGCTGCCCATTGTGATGGATTGTCAATGCAACCCTCTTCTCCCACTCTTCACACAGTGATAGCAACACCGCAGGAGAAATGCCAGCACAGGCTTCCAGTATCTGTAGTTTCAGGTGCTGCACATCTCGTATCTTCACACCATAGACAATTGCCTTCAGATGACCCCAAAGATAAAAGTCTAAGGGGGTCAGATTGGGAGACCTTGGGGGCCATTCAACTGGTCTGACACTAACCCACATTGGATAGATCCCTCCAAGACTGTTGGAACAAAAAAGTGATGGTATGGTGTGGAATATGGGGTACAAAGATAGTGGGGCCATTCTTCATCAATGGAAACCTCAAGGCCACTGGATATTTGAAATTGCTACATGATGATGTATTTCCCTCTTTATGCACTGAAGCTGGCACGTTCCCTGAGTTTTTCCAGCAAGATGGTGCACCACTACATTATGGGTGTCAGGTCCGAGCATTCCTAGATGAACAGTTTCCTGAAAAGTGGATTGGTCATCATGGGCCAGTTGAATGGCCCCCAAGATCTCTCAATCTGACCCCCTTAGACTTTTATCTTTGGGGTCATCTGAAGGCAATGGGCAGCACATTGAACACATTTTATAAGTGGTCAGAAACTTGTAAATAACTCATGAAAGAATAAAGTTACGTTAAAACCAAGCACACCATTGTTTTTCTTGTCAAATTCCCAATACGTTTGATGTGTCACATGACCCTCTTCCTATTGAAAAAACAAAAGTTGGATCCAAGATGACCGACTTCCAAATGGCCACCATGGTCACCACCCATCTTGAAAAATTTGCCCCTTAACATATACTAATGTGCCACAAACAGGACATTAATACCATGAACCATTCCCATTTTATTAAGGTGTATCCATATAAATGGCCCACCCTGTAGATTAACTTCCTTAAATTTCACCCTGCAAACTGTTGGTATGTCTGTGTGTGTGTGTTCAAGTAGAATAGCTTCATGTATCGTAGATTAGTTCAAATAAATTCTTGTTTTTTTATAAAGAACTGTTGTCTTGGTCATGTATTTTAAAGTTTAAACATTTGCCCAGATCTTATGTTACCTTGCTCATAATTAGGTAAATACCAGATTTTGTATTATCGTCATTGGCTGCAGGATAAACAGAATTGGTAAGACTAAATCATACTAAACGCTGAACCAGAGCTGAAACCCTACATAAATGGTGGAGAATGCATTGAGCATTGTCTCCCCATTTAAAATACTACACCCTCTTTAACCGAAGTTACTTGTGACTCAGGCTAAATTAACTATCAGTCAATGCGCCAACTATGGGGAAAGTACAACAGTTGTACAGATAATTACTAGATGGAAGTATTAATATTTAGGTGTTAGTTACCAGCTATGATGCATTAATGAAATTTCCTCGGTAATTAGCTTAAAATCAACACAGACCACAAGATCAACCAGTCTGACTATATATATTTAGGAGCCTTATCCTAAAAGCCATGCTTATTTTGCTGTTTTATTTTTTATAGTAGCTGTCTCCATGTTTTTGTTTCAGGTTACCTATACCCTATATTAATGGACAGCTTATTAACAGAACGGCAATTTCCTGACCTGATAGATAGCTTTACAGGTAAGCAAGTTTTTTTTTTTTTTTTTTTTTTTTCAGTCAAGTAGTGTACCCTTGGTCTTTTTGTAATGTTCCCTTCATCCACATCATGTTGAGTATACATTGCAACATATTGGCTACCTAAATACTGCCAGGATTTGATAATGACAACCCATTTTAGATTGAATTTGCATATATGCTACCTTCTGGTTGTGACATTTACCTTACCTTTAAATAAATATGTATTTTGATAAAGATGTATCATGAAACTAGATAATTTATTTTATGCCTTATTTAAAGTAGGTTTTTAGCATGCTCTATATGTATTGTATTGTTAGTCAGGCTACAGATGATAACTAGTTTCTATGATTTTAATGTTGACAAGATTTTTTTGTTTTGTTTTGTGTCATTTTGTCTTTCAGATCAGGCAATAGATGAAGAAAGCTTTCTGCTTTTAGATGAGGGGACTATCAACTGCATAATCCCAAAAAGTGGCCCAAGGCTCAAGTTCCTAAAATACTTCAGAGAATTTGTAAGTAGTTAAGATTACTGCAGATGGAAAGGGCTTTTTTTTTTTTTTTTACTATTATTTTAGCAGATAATTTGTCAAAGTTTCCCAAGATAGATGGCATATGTTTGCTTTCAGTGTAAAAGGCAAATTCCTGGGAATGTCAGGAGTCTCTTCATACATTTATGAGCTGTACACCACATAAACAGTTCATCGACATATTTCCAATGTAATGAAAGTGGTTGTGGGAGAACTTTTTCTTACATCAGGTCTTACAGAAGACACCTAGTGCAGCAGCATGAAAACCAAGGTGGACAGACTCTTGATGAGCCTTTCGAATGGCCAGTCCAGCCTAATGATGAACTTAATGCTGAAGAGGAGTTAGGACAGTAAGTCAAGTCAAGTCAAGTAGGCTTTTATTGTCATTTCAACCATATACAGTTCAGTACACAGTGAAACGAAACAACGTTCCTCCAGGACCAAGGTGCTACATACATGCAACGACATAAATTAACAACACAACATAAATTTAACAACGCAGATTTTTACATTTTTAAGTTAACCTAAAAAAACTATCAATTTCTATACAAAAAGAGACAACAAAGACAACAGACAACAAAGTGCATGTGCAAATGTGCAAACAAAGAGCTACATGACAACACAACAACGTAACACGTTACAGTTAAGAAATACCTTTTTAGTGATAAGGTATGAGTTGAGGTAGTGGAGAGAGCAGCAAGTAAACAATTTACATTGTGTTCAAAAATATTGTGTGCAAATCGCAAAGTGAAATAAAATATTGTGCAAATATTGCAAAGAGCAGTTCAGTTAGGTGGGTATGAACAAATTAAGGTGGTTGTAAATCAGTGTGATTGTGCATATGTGTGTTTATCAGTTCAGTCCGGATGTTATTTAGTTTGTCTGTTTTTGTGATTTGTGTTGTGTGTGTGTGTGTGTGTGTGTGTGCGCGTGTGCGCGTGTGTTTATCAGTCCAGTCTCTTTGTGTTGAGGAGACGGATGGCTTGTGGGGACGTTGAGGATGAATGGGATGTGCTACAGCAACAAATCATTACCAAACAAGTGTCCCTTTTTTTAGCTAATCTGAGGTCTAAATTTGTCCAGACATCTGACTTAAACTTTGTAGTACAACAGACCTCTAGTTTAATTTGCAATATTGGGAGTGGACTACAATCACAGACTGTCTTTATTTAGTCTGTTTCGTCTTGATCAAAGCCCAAAAGTAGAAGAGCTCATGCTGCAGTTCTCTGATGCAGCTGAGCCTTTCAGAGATCTGGAAACAAACTATAAACAGATGCAGTATATTGCTAAATCAGGAAACTTTATTCAGCCTGAATTTTTGCCTGGGGTTTCCTATGTACAGCAAGGGGATTCCACCACTGGCACTGTCCAACAAGTTGCAGTTCCTGATTCCTGCAGTTCAGCGTATTCCGCTACAGTGCCTTCTAGTCAAGCTACTTGAAATTCCTGGTATTTTGAAGGCCATGATGGAATGGCAACAGAGAGAGGATAATGCACTTCAGGATGTCTTTGATGGGGCGTTTTGTAAAACACATCCACTATTCTTGAAAGAGGTTTCAGTTCCGCTGCTGCTTGGATCAAAGACTGGGATTCACAAGTTAGGATTTATATTTCATCATGAAGAGCTTGCCACCAGACCTGCTATCAAGTTTGCAGTCACACTTCCTTCTAGCAGTTTACAAATCAGATGATGCAAAGACCTATGGTCTCGATGCAGTGCTGTGCCCTATTTTTGAAGAGATCAGGTGTCTTGAGAGGGATGGCATCACTGTTGATACCCCCGACTTTCATGGAGTTATTAAGTTCACAGTTGTCCAGGTGACGGGAGACAATCTGGGCTTTAATGCCATTCTTAGCTATACTGAGAGCTTTCATGGAAATTATGTATGTCGGTGGTGCAGAGCAAATAGAGATTTCTTGAGGTTGCAGACACAGGAAAATACTGAATTATTACGCAATGTCCATAGTCACAAAGCAGATTTGAGTACTGCCGACCCCTCCAAGACAGGCTTGAAAAGAGACAGCATCCTGAACAGCTTGTCTTTTTTCATGTAACGGATGTAGGGTTTCAGCTCTGAGTCAGAGGTGAATTGAATCTTTAAGGATTCAGGTAAAAATTATTAAACTGGGTTAAAATTTATAGCATACACTTTATCGACTACCCGGCCAGCGTTAAGCACGATTTAGTGTATCTTACCAATTCTGCTCATCACATGGCCACTGATGATAATACAAAATCTGGTAATTTCTCAATTATGAGCAAGGTACCTTCTGGGCAAATGTTTAAACTTAAAAATACATGACCAGGACTACAGTTCTTCATCAAGAAACAAAAATTTATTTGACTAAACTACGATACATAAACTACGCTATTAGACACACACACATACACACAACAGTTCAAAGGATGAAAGTTATTGAAGTTTTCTATTACTGTTTACTAGACCTGAGAAAGTCACAAGAGCAGAGCCTTGGGTTTAAGCTTACAATTTCGTTATGAAGCGAGCACCAATTTTAGCAAGTTATGAAGCTTTGTTTGGTACTTGCGGTCTTCTTCGGTGACTCACATTCTGTGTTAGGGAATCACGGCGTTGGTGATTGACTGGAACTTTGCTCTTCTGGCACGAAGTTTCTTGAAGATGTGGGTGAGCGGATGAGCAGTTTGCTTGCCAGTCAGAGGCAGGCCGAAAATCGACAGTGGACGAACGACGAAAGAGCTAGCTTCAGACGTGTAGTTGCCGTTCAGCCGTTGGCTGACTTTGAAAGATGTTCACCCGCTGGATGATGTGCTTGAACCCTAGGGTTTTAAACGTTTGTTGTAGATCTGTCCCACAGGTGTTTTGGTCCAATTGGATGTGGTTGTGGGCTTAGCCCCGCCTCACGTGGTTCCCCCATTTGTGCATACATTAGGCCAGGTTTTTTGGCTGTCACGTGGGACTCATCTGGTTGGAAATTTAATACCTTTCATAAATTAATTTTACACAAGCTCTATTCATGCTACTAATATTTTGTGTACATAAGTGTTCTTTGAATAAGACAAACTTTCGGTTGATACCACACATCGCATTTCAAACACAATCATTTATGCTTTTATCTAGTTAAAAAGGGTTTATAAATGCAGAGTACACATTTTAAGTTATGCAGAATACTCAGACGTACATACGGACATCAAACATGCAAACATTTATATAAATATAAGTTTGCTCTACTGGCACACTTTAAAGATGATCTGGAATAGTGTCTCTGCCGTGTGTCCCTTTCGTTCACGGAAAGGCCTGTTTCTGGAGGTCACCAAGAGTATCAGTGAGCTAAGTTAGGGACGGTGCTTTCCCCACTCAAAGGTGTAAAACTGTCTCCTTTGTTTACCAGATGGTCAATTTACATCATTGAAGTTCGAGGTCGCTTGGACTGTTATAGCTCCTGGTGTAACAGGGCCCCGTTTCCCTAGCTTGGTTAAGTTTCCCGCTTCCTGATGTCAGAGAGGCTGCATTGTCTCAGAGGACTGATACGCTTAGGAGATGGCGTCATTCAGTCTGCCTGAATGGGCCCTGGGATGTAATAGACGGATGGCCCATTCTGGGGCTTGTTCATCCTTACACGGATAACATAGCACCAGACATCATGCACGATATCCTGGAAGGTGTCACGAGCTATCGTAGGGTAAGCACAGAAGCCTTAGCAGTTAGCCCGTGTAGCGTGGATGGTAAACCCAAACGCGGAAGCAACACGAGTAGGCAGGATACTCTACACGAAGAGCTAGGATCTACACAAATAAATCCGCGTTCTAGCAACACACACTCAATCAAAGAAGCAACCCAAATAGGTGAGTACTCACAGAATAGTCGGCGAAGTGTCAGGTAAGGCATGGGCGAACTCAATGACTGAGCAATGTGAAGCGCCATTTTGTCTCCTTTTATGCTTCCTGAAAACCCGACCGTATTACTTCCGGGTCCTAGTGCCGGTCGTGTTACGAGTGTGCATGACAGAAGGAGTGGGGCCATATGAAGTTAAGCTTGTGTTGAATTCGCTGATTGAGCAAAAGCATCTCACACTTGATTAGCTCAATTACAGAATCACAAGCTTTGATTACGGCTTTTGTCATAAAGATAACAAATCCTCTCTAATAACTAAGAATGATCTAAGAAACCTTGAGGGGTCGATGCGTCAATCAGCAGCTCAGGTGTGGTGCCTACCTCAGTTACTGCCGACAATAATAGGTGACCTGGTCCCTGTGGAAAACAAGGAATGGAAACTTCTCCTACTCTTATTGTTGTGCATGGAGTTCATCTTCTCTCCATCTCTTACTATAGCTGCAACTCTATACTTGAGTAAAATCATTGAAGAGCATTGGTGAAGTGATGAATGGTTTGAGCTGGGAGGTGTGAAATACCGGATGGATCCGGAGCGCCGCAGGCAGCTGGAGCCGGTAGGTGACAGGATTGATACAGAGGGTGATGCGGTATGGACCGATGAACCTGGGTGATAGCTTTTTAGATTCCGTGTGAAGGTGAAGGTTTCTGGTTGAAAGCCATACTTTGTCACCTACATTGTACAATCGTCCCGGCGGGTGTCGACGGCGATGTTGAGTGACGTAGCGGTTGTTGGCCTGTTGGATGGCGGCGTTTGCTTGCTTTCACAGCCATCGACACCGGCGAACCAACTGCTGGGCTGATGGCACCTCAACCTCCGGTTCTTGATGATCGAACATCGAAGGTTGGAAACCGTGGCATACCTCAAATGGACTGAGATTGGTGGCTGAAGAGACATGGAGATTGTGAGATAACTCAGCCCATAGGAGGTAGCGGGCCCAGGAGCGCTGGCGATCGGCAACAAAGCATCTCAGGTAGCGCTCCAGTTGTTGGTTGGTCCGCTCCGTCTGACCGTTAGTCTGGGGATGATAACCAGAGGATAGACTACAGGTGGAATTGATCAGGCGGCAGAAGGCCTTCCAGAACCGGGCGGTGAACTGGGGCCCCCTGTCCGAGACGATGTCTTTTGGGAACCCATGCAGTCGGACTACGTGTTCTAAAATCAGCTCTGCTGTTTTTTTTGGCTGACGGGAGTCCGGTGAGGGCCACCAGGTGCACGGCTTTGGAGAACCGGTCGACGATAGTTAAGATGGTGTTCTTCTCTTCGGAGGCCGGCAGGACCGTGATGAAGTCGACGGCAATGTGCGTCCAGGGCCGATGGGGAACGGGGAGTGGTTGGAGTTCCCCCGGTGTCGGTTGGTTGGTATTCTTGGACCTGGAGCACACTGGGCACGCCTGGACGTACTCCTTGACGTCACTCGCCATAGATGGCCACCAGAAGGCACGTCTGATAAATTGGAGGGTGGGGTTGGCGCCGGGGTGTCCGGATAATGTTGAGGAATGACCCCATCGCAACACGGTCCTTACGGTGTTCGGCACGTAGAGTCGCCCAGGCGGCACACCTGCCGGGGCAGTCTCCATCGCCTGTGCACGGCGAACCCTCGTTTCCAGTTCCCAGTGAAGTGGTGCAGTGATCTTGGTGGGTGTGATGACAGGCGCAGGGTCCATCCGGGGAACGTCCTCTTCGTGTTGTCGGGAGAGGGCGTCAGCTTTGGTGTTCTTGGACCCCAGGCGGTAGGATAGGTGGAAGTTGTAATATTCGAAAAATAGTGCCCACCGCGCCTGTCTCGGATTGAGCTGTTTTAAGTTGCGGATGGTGATCAAGTTCTGATGGTCGGTCCAGACAATGAATGGCTCTCTGGCGCCCTGGAGCCAGTGTCACCATTCCTTCAAAGCCAACTTTATGGCCAGCAGCTCGCGGTCCCCTACCCCGTTTCGCTGCTGAATGGGGTCAAATTTTTTGGAAAAGAAACTACAGGGATGTAGCTTCTGGTCTGGACCTCGTTGAGAGAGAACAGCCCCGGCGCCCACATCCGAAGCGTCCACCTCCACAACGAATGGTTTACTTGCGTCTGGGTGCAGTAGAATTGGGGCGTTGGTGAACCGGTGGCATAGGTCATGAAAGGCAGTGATGGCGGCGGGGTTGAGGCTGAAGTGATGAGAAGAGGGTCGAGTCAGAGCGGTTAAAGGGGCGGCAACCGTACTGTAGTCCCGGATAAAGTGACGATAGAAGTTTGCAAACCCGAGAAACCGTTGAAGTTGCTTGAGGGTCTTGGGTAGGGGCCAGTGACGCACAACTTCCAGTTTCTGCGGGTCCATGGCCACACCCTGGGGCGAGATGACAAAACCCAGGAACGTGGTGGAGCGCTCGTGAAAGGCGCATTTTTCCAACTTACAGTACAGTTGGTGGGCGAGTAATCTCTTAAGGCCCGCTCTGACATGCTGGGTGTGTTCCTCGGCGGTGCGTGAATAAATAAGTAAGTATGTCGTCTAGGTAAACGAACACCCACCGCCCTAGCATGTCCCTAAGGACATCATTGATGAACTGTTGGAAGGCGGCGGGTGCGTTGCAGAGTCCGAATGGGATGACCAAGCTCTTGTAGTGTCCAGTAGGGGTGATGAAAGCCGTCTTCCACTCATCGCCCTCTCTGATGCGCACCAAGTTGTAGGCACTCCGGAGGTCCAACTTTGTGAAAATGGTGGCACCAGAGAGGGCGTCCAGAGCTGAGTTGGTAAGCGGCAAAGGGTGTCTGTTCTTAATGGCGATGTTATTAAGCCCCCGATAATCGACACAGGGACGTAAGTGGCCCTCTTTCTTCTTTACAAAGAAGAATCCCGCGGCGGCAGGCGAGGAGGAGGGCCGGATGGTGCCGTGGCGAAGGGCGTCAGAAACATCTCTCTCCATCGCCTGCGTCTCATCGGCGGAGAGGGAGTAAAGATGGCCGCGGGGGGTGGGGACCGAGCCCGGCTGAAGTTCAATTGTCAGGTCATAGGGGCGATGAGGAGGAAGGTGTGTGGCTCGTCTCTTGCAGAATACTTCAGCCAGGTCTCGATAGATGACGGGGATGGCATTGGTGTCGACATCGGGTGCCTCGGACTCCCTAGAAGTCGGCCCCGCAGGCAGAGTTCGGTGCAGGTCGGCCCCCACTGCAGGATCCGGTTCTGCGTCCAGGAGATGAGGGGGTCATGTCAACAATAAAGTTACCTGCGGCACCGGAATCGATGAATGCAGTACTTCCGACCCGTTTGTGGCCAAACCAGAGGTGTACTTGGACCGTGAGACGGGAATTATGGGGTGTTGTGACCGAGAGGTGGAGGGGGCCCGGTGAACTGCCCCGTTTGCTCACCGGGCCTGAGCGTTTCCCGGGCGAAGTGGACAGAGGGCCCTGTGGTGCGCCGCTGACCCACAGTATGCGCAAAGCCCTTTTCTGAAGTGTCGTTCCCGTTCTGCAGCGGTCAAGGAGGCTCGTCCTAGTTGCATGGGTTCCCCAGCTCCGGTGTTAACCACGGCGGGAGGTGGAGGTCCGACAGGTGCCATGGCGGTGGTGGTGAAAAAGGGACGAATCTCAGGAACCGGGGCATGAGGGTATGAAGGTGATGTAGTGGGTGGCAGGGTCCGGGGGGCTGGCCTCGGACGAGAGAACAGGCGCTGGTCAATGCGAAGCGCGAGCTGAATCAGTCCTTCCAGCGTGGCGGGAATCTCTCGCCCGGCGAGTTCATCTTTAATCCGTGAGGCCAGTCCCTCGTAGTAGGCCGTCCGGAGGCCGGCGTCTCCCCAGGTGGTCTGCACGGCTAGAGTACGAAAGTCCGCTGTGTAGCAACTCACGGAAGACCCTCCCTGCCGCAGATGATATAATTTGGTGTCGGTCTCCACCTCAGCAGCAGGATGTTCAAATGTTAGTTTCAGTTGATGGGTGAACTCTCCGTATGAGTAGGCCGTGTCTGAATCTGATCTGAGGACCGCCGTGGCCCACTCAGCTGCCTGCCCGGATAGCAACGAAACGAGAAGTGCAACACACAGTTGGTCTGTGGAGTATTTGCTGGAATTAAACTCAAACACAAGATCCAATGCAGTTAGAAAGACACTGCACTTCCCATCTGTGCCATCCCACTTATCCGGTAGAGCTATGAAAACATCAGAAGGGGGGTGGGGTGGCGGTGCTGCAGCCACTGCGATGGGCGTGGCAACAACCGAGTGAGCAGCCATCCCACGGAGGGTCGCGTTCTCCTGCCGTAGCTCCGCCACCTCGCGGCGCAAAGCCGCGATGTCTTGGAGGTCCTTTTGGAGAGACACGACTTCTCCACGGAGCTTATTGATCAGCTCGGCATGCTGGTCAACCTCATCACAGAGGCGAGCAAACTCTGCTGGGTTTACTGCTTTTGGCTCAGTCATTCTGTCACGAGCTATCGTAGGGTAAGCACAGAAGCCTTAGCAGTTAGCCCGTGTAGCGTGGATGGTAAACCCAAACGCGGAAGCAACACGAGTAGGCAGGATAACCACGCAATTTATCTAAGAACGCTCTTACACGAAGAGCTAGGATCTACACAAATAAATCCGCGTTCTAGCAACACACACTCAATCAAAGAAGCAACCCAAATAGGTGAGTACTCACAGAATAGTCGGCGAAGCGTCAGACAAGGCATGGGCGAACTCAATGACTGAGCAATGTGAAGCGCCATTTTGTCTCCTTTTATGCTTCCTGAAAACCCGACCGTATTACTTCCGGGTCCTAGTGCCGGTCGTGTTACGAGTGTGCATGACAGAAGGAGTGGGGCCATATGAAGTTAAGCTTGTGTTGAATTCGCTGATTGAGCAAAAGCATCTCACACTTGATTAGCTCAATTACAGAATCACAAGCTTTGATTACGGCTTTTGTCATAAAGATAACAAATCCTCTCTAATAACTAAGAATGATCTAAGAAACCTTGAGGAGTCGATGCGTCAATCAGCAGCTCAGGTGTGGTGCCTACCTCAGTTACTGCCGACAATAATAGGTGACCTGGTCCTTGTGAAAAACAAGGAATGGAAACTTCTCCTACTCTTACTGTTGTGCATGGAGTTCATCTTCTCTCCATCTCTTACTATAGCTTCAACTCTATACTTGAGTAAAATCATTGAAGAGCATCACTCCCTCTTCCTGGAGCTCTATCCTCATCTAAATTTACGGCCAAAACACCACTTCATGCTTCTTTACCCAAAAGCTATTCAAAAACTTGGACCCTTGATGCGGTTTTGGGCAATGCGTTTTGAGGCTAAACAGGGATTTTTCAAAGAGGTCAGTAATGTCACGTGCAACTTCCAAAACATTTGCAAAACCATGGCTTTTTGACATCAGATAATGCAGTGGTACAATTGTAACCCTTTTCTTAACACTATGGGTTAAGTTAATTTGTTTAGTCCACAAGAGTCCACAAGAGTCCTGGATCCCCGGCAGTTAGATGGTGAATTAGGCCGGTAGTTTCTTTATGTTCTGTTTAAACTTTAGCAGTACCTCGGTTTCCTCCTAAATTTCACTAGACCCAGTGAATTACCAGAATACCAATTGTAAAGAGAAATAAATAAAGATTTATTGATTTACAATAGTGGAATAGTTTTGTGTTCCTTCAAAGCAACAAAATAAAAGCAATAGATAAAATAATAAACACCATTTATTTTCCCCAAAAAAATATTAGCTACTGATTCGGCTCAACTCAACGTATACTTAAGTCAGTTCAAATGTTCACGAGTCAGTCAAATAGTTCACAAGTTGGAGCGATAGCTATCGTTGGGGCCCATATCGTTGGTGCACATTAAACAGACGATGAATTCCAAATGTAAATCCCACACGAAAAGGAGTCTACTTACTTTCTCCGATGAGTCAATGAAACAAGGATGAAGTTACCGAACACCACGAAAACTCAGTGTCCATCACGTGCTGTCTTGAAACCCAGATGAATCCAGCAAATCCAATTCGGATGAAGAAAAGCACAATCTGTCCCATTTTGCTGCACTTCTGAAGAATCCGGTAGAGATGATGTTTTATACACAGTTCGTGATACTTATGAATAACTGTCTCTCCTGCCGTTAAGCCTTTTGCGTCACACACACTACTTTTGGGGTTCCTACACAATTATATGTGTGGCTCTGTGTTAAGCCACAATCCAGAAGTTGGTCCAAGGCACACTACTTTTTTTGCCAACTTTTGAGGGAGTTAAAGAGATCCAAAGTGGACTAGCAGGTATTCCCCTTTTCAGTGAAGTATTTGTGCCGGCCCGGGTTACCTTTCAGGGCACTGCATATAGAGCAGGCATGACAGTATTTATGTCCTATGAGCCAGATGGAGAGCCCCAATTTGGGCTCATAAAAACCCTTTTCATTCTGGCACAAACAACACACACACCAACAATAAAGCTTATGTTACAGAAGTGGGAAACAAAAGGGTTTGAGAGGCATTTCTTTGCATACAGTGTGATCCACACTCAAGTTTTGGCAGCAGTTGATGTGAGAGAGCTGCATGAGCATGATCCATGATGACAATTTCTACATTTCTCTGCGTTATAGACATTTCTAAACTACATTAGCTGAGCTCCCAGCAAATCCATAAATATATAAATACTGTTAGAGGTAGAGTCCTCAGAGCCTGCGCAGACCAGCTTGCACCTGTGTTCACAGAGATATTCAACCTCTCCTTATCTCAGTCGGTGATCCCCACATGCTTCAATGAGTCCATCATTGTTCCTGTTCCGAAGAAACTCCATCCTGCTTCCCTCAATGACTATCGACCTGTAGCCCTCACATCAGTGGTGATGAAGTGCTTTGAACGGCTGGTCAGAGACTTCATCATCTGTTCACTACCCAACACTCTGGACCCACTACAGTTTGCATACCGCCCGAACCGCTCTACAGATGATGCCATCTCTCATCTCCTCCACACAACACTCACTCACCTGGACACTAGAAGGGGGAATTATGTTAAAATGCTTTTCATCGACTACAGCTCAGCATTTAATACCATAATTCCCTCCACACTCACCACCAAGCTGGAGCCCCTGGGACTCAGCTCATCTCTGTGTCAGTGGATCTCTAATTTCCTAACTGGGAGACCACAGGCAGTAAGGATGGGTGGACACGTCTCAGCCTCTCTCACTCTCAGCACTGGAGCCCCACAGGGCTGTGTTCTGAGCCTCCTGCTGTACTCTCTGTACACACATGACTGTGCGGCCACTACCAGCTCCACCACCATCATTAAGTTTGCTGACGACACCGTCGTGGTGGGCCTGATCTCTGACAACGACGAGACGGCCTACCTGAAGGAGATTGGAAATCTGGAGAACTGGTGCCAGAGGAATAACCTTCTTCTAAATGTCAGTAAGACAAAGGAGCTGATAGTGGACTTCAGCACTAAGCAGGAGAGGAACTACCAGAGCCCCGTCATCAACGAGAGCCCAGTGGAGAGAGTGGACTGCTTCAAGTACCTCGGTGTTCACATCACGCAGGACTTATCATGGTCCTGTCACATTAACACCGTGGTGAAAAAGGCCCGACAGCGTCTCTACCACCTCAGACGCCTGAGAGACTTTAGACTGCCCTCTAAGGTGCTCGGGAACTTTTACTCCTGCACCATAGAGAGCATCCTGATGGGAAACATCACAACCTGGTTCGGGAACAGCACCATGCAGGACAGACGAGCCCTACAGAGGGTGGTGCGATCAGCTGAGCGCATCATCCGAACTGAGCTCCCTGACCTGCACTCTGTCTACAGCAAGCGGTGCTGGACCAAGGCCAGGAAGATCATGAAGGACCTCAGCCACCCCAGCAATGGACTGTTCTTTCTGTTGCGGTCTGGGAAGCGCTTCCGCTCCCTCAAGGCCAATACAGAGAGACTGAGAAGGAGCTTCTTCCCGCAGGCGATACGGTCTCTCAATCACACCAATACACTGGACTAAAATTTGAATTTGATTTGATTTGAAATAATTGTCTTATTTGTTTAGTCGATAGTTACTTATTTTGAATAAAAGGTAATTCTGTCTAAAATGCATGAGGATTCTCAATATTTGTTCTCTATTGGACTAATAGGATGGGATAAATTGGACTGTAAGTATTTATACATAATTTTGCTTTTATTTCTTCTAATATGTGTATAACCTTAATATGTGCTATACTAACTTGGCTTTTCTGCTTAGACTGGAAATGCTGTGCTACCTTCTACACCACACAAAAACTCTGCTGCCCCACCAACTGCTGCCATGCTTCCATTTCCTGTGGAGAAACAAACTACAGCAGTGGGTCTGATGATGCCATGTGTACTACATCTAGTTCCAAAATTTGTACGTTCCGCTTTTTAAGACATATGGTTTACTTTGTTTTTCAGCACTGAACAGTACAAAACCTTTTTTTCAGTACTGAAAACTCATTAAATTGTGTATTTTTTTTACAGTATGTCCGCCAGATTCTCACAGCCTCCAATGATGGCAAGGCAATTCTTGAATGCCTTGATGAGGATGGTGTGATCACAATCAAGCAGAGATGTTGCCTGGTTTGAATTTTGGTGTCACACTTCATGGAGAAGTCTGGAGAAAGGTACTTAAAAACAGATTTGTTTTTATAGACAGACCACCATGCTTAAGGTTGGACAAATGCATGCTTATACTCTTAAAATCCAAGTCATAGGGCCTCCGAGGGGCGCAGTAGTAAAGTGCTCACCCTATCATCTGGAGATCGCGAGCTCGATTCCCGGGTGATGCTGTAACCTCTTGCAGCCGGAGGTCTAGAGAGAGCTGGGAGGGATGAGAGGTACTTAGTGCTCCCCCATTAATCACGGCTCTTTTGCCGCCCCCAACAATGCGTGGGCGAGTAGTTCGAAAAGATGCGGTCGGCTGCTGCCTCGTGGTTCGGTGCAAACACGTGATAGTCTTCGGCCCTCCCGACTGAGTGGTAGTAGTAGCCTTAATGTGGGAGCCCCCTAGTGGCGGGGAGTCAAGTCAAGTAAAGTCAATTTTATTTATATAGCGCTTTTAACAATTGACATTGTCGCAAAGCAGCTTTACACAATAAAAAGAAGTAAGTTTGTATGCAATGTGTATGAATCAAAATGATAAGATTGACCCTGATGAGCAAGCCGAGGGCGACGGTGGCAAGGAAAAACTCCCTGAGATGGTAATAGGAAGAAACATTGAGAGGAACCAGACTCAACAGGGAACCCATCCTCATCTAGGTGATAACGGATAGCAGGGATTGATCAGCATAATAATGTGTACTGGAAGTTCAGTGTAACAGGAGATGTGTTAAAATTAAAAGTAAAAGTAAAAGGAGTCCAGTTTGTTCCTGGAGGCTCAGGTAGACTAGAGGAGATTCCAGTCCTGAGCTATCAAACAACTGAAGTCACAGGTCCCCAGAGCATCAATCGATGATAGGACAGTCTTAATGGAAACCATCCCCAGCCACCATACGAATCCAGGTAGACCACACGGGTCATCCATGCGACGAGATCTCCAACCAGAAGCAGGACTCCAGGATGGATTAGACATGTCCAGAGGGCAGAGGGGTCTGGATCACTGGCAACTCAGGAGCGAACATGTATAGCTCGACAGAGAGACAGAGATAGGGAAAGGAGAGAGGTATCTAAACATACCAGTTCACCAGAAAACTCTACATCCATGAGTCCCCCAGATCTGCTCCTTTACCTAAGGTTAATCTATTTACAAAAATGCTTGGCTAAATAAATAGGTTTTTAGCCTAGACTTAAACACTGAGACTGTGTCTGAGTCCCGAACATTAATAGGAAGATTATTCCATAACTTTGGGGCTTTGTAGGAAAAAGCTCTGCCCCCTGCTGTAGTTTTAATAATACGTGGTACTGACAGGCAGCCTGCATTCTTTGATCAAAGTAGGCGTGGCGGATCGTAAGACACTAAAAGTTCAATCAAATACTGTGGCGCGAGACCATTTAGTGCTTTAAATGTCAAAAGTAGTATCTTAAAATCGATGCGAAATTTCACAGGGAGCCAATGCAGTGTAGATAAGATAGGGGTGATGTGCTCGTATCTTCTGGTTTTAGTGAGAACTCTTGCTGCTGCATTCTGCACCAACTGAAGCTTGTTTATACACCTAGTTAAACAACCAGACAGTAAGGCGTTACAATAGTTCAACCTAGACGTGATAAAAGCATGTACTAGTTTTTCTGCATCATTTAGTGACAATATGTTTCTTATCTTGGCAATATTTTTAAGGTGAAAGAAAGCTATCCTGGAAATATTATCTACATGTGCTTCAAACGAAAGGCTGGAATCTATAATCACACCAAGGTCTTTTACTGTTGCATTTGATGGAACAGAAAGGCCATCTAAAGTTACAGTGTGATCAGAAAGCTTACTTATAGCTACTTGTGGTCCTATGACTAGAACGTCTGTCTTATCAGGATTAAGCAGAAGAAAATTAACATCCACTCTTTTATGTCCTGCACACACTGCTCAATTTTAGCAAACTGGTTTTTCTCATCTGGTTTTGCTGAGACATATAATTGTGTGTCATCAGCATAACAATGAAAACTAATACCATGTTTACGAATTATGTTGCCCAGAGGAAGCATGTAAAGGGAAAAAAGCAGTGGGCCTAAAACTGAGCCCTGTGGAACACCAAACTCCACTTGAGAACATGTGGAATGGTCACCATCTAAATCTACAAACTGATAACGATCAGTCAAATAGGATCTGAGCCACAAGAGAGCAGTTCCCTTAATTCCTACTACCTTTTCTAATCTGTGAAGGAGAATACTATGATCAATGGTGTCAAAAGCTGCACTGTGGTCCAGTAACACAAGTATAGTGACACAACCCTGATCAGAGGCCCATAGGAGGTCGTTTACTACTTTAACAAGTGCTGTCTCTGTGCTGTGATGAGGCATAAATCCTGACTGATACAGTTTATTTATGCTATTTCTGTGTAGATGTGAACATAGCTGCTGTGATACTACTTTTTCCAAAATCTTGGAGATAAAGGGAAGGTTTGATATCGGCCTATAATTAGAAAGCTGACAGGGGTCAAGGTCAGGTTTCTTGATTAGCGATTTAATAACGGCTAATTTAAAGGATTTGGGGACATACCCACTACTGAGTGAACAGTTAATTACTTTCAACAGGGGTTTTATTATTTCTGGTACTATCTGTTTGAGAAAATGTGTCGGTATAGGATCTAATATACAGGTTGACGATTTTGAAGAAGAGATGAGTGAAATTAGTTCCCTCGCTTCAAGGGGAGTAAAGTGTTCTAAGTTCTGATGTGATGTGGTTAGATCATCTGAATTATTTAAATTGTCTGGTTTCAAAGCCTGAATTTTTTGCCTAATATTTATGATTTTGTTATTGAAAAAGTTCATGAAATCCTCACTACTGCATGATGTTGCTGTGCAGATTTCTGCAATGGTCTTGTTTTTAGTTAATTTAGCTATGGTATTAAATAAAAATCTCTGGTTGTTTTTGTTATTAAGAGTGAAGAGATACGTTGATCTAGCATCACTGAGATCTTTTTTAGAGTTCAGGATGCTCTCCTTCCAAGCTATTTTGAATACTAACAATTTAGTTTGGCGCCATTTACGTTCGAATTTTCGAGCGGTTTGTTTTAAAGCACGTGTGTGGTCATTATACCAAGGAGCGAGTTTCTTATCTCTAATCATTTACCTTTTAACTGGTGTAGCCCTCCCACCAAGTAGTATCGCACGGCTCAACCGCTGCCTAAGGGACAATTTTCCACTACTCCTAGGGAAAGCACATTTCTCTTCACTTACCGTGACTACAGTATGAAAAACAAAAATCAAGGTCTCAGATTGTCACTTGTTTGTGTCAGATAAATGTTTTCTATTTGCAAATTTAAGCACACCTGTGTTTAACTTTTAAACTTGTCCACACACACGTTATAGAAGGTTCACAGACAACCACACCAGTTTTAACTGATTAATCAATGTGGATTTATTACCCTCAGGAACTCTTTTGTGTTTTTTTCCTTTCCAATCATGAGAGGAAACAAATAGTTCGCTTCACACAGTCACGTTCAACAATAGTAGTAAAATAAACAAATAAAAAAATAATTACCATAAAAGAAAGACAAAAAAAAACATACACCCGAGATCACTGAGATACTTTGATTGGCCAAATTTCACCTTAAATTTACCCAGCTGGGATTTCCAGTACCACGTTGGCGCGCTAGATGGAGCTCTTTTGATGAAGAAAAAAACTGTACTCACACATCCAGGGAAACCACGTTTGCACCGTAGAAATCATAAACACTGATTTTCGAAGCACACCGAGATGAATACACAGAATCCGTTACCGTCTCCCTCCTCGAACAGATCAGATGACTCCGGCGAAATAGTCTTCCATCTCCCGCTGTGGCCTCGCCAATCTCTCAGTTGAAAAAAAGACGAAGATCATGCAGGTGGCACAACCCCCAAACTACACACATCACTAAGATGGCGTCCCACTTAGCCAACAAATTAAACCCGGGTATAGTCTTCCAAATTTCAAACGAATAACATGGCTTATATCACGGAACTTAGCAAAATAAACACGGGGATAGTCTTCCGGATTTCAAACGAATAACATGGCTTATATCACGGAACTTAGCAAAATAAACACGGGGATAGTCTTCCGGATGGGTTTACCCACCTAATCTAACACAAAAAAACAATAAAAATTAAATATTTACGACCCGTATTAAAGTCTCTCACGTGGAACATTCCCGTGTACACTCACGCAAGGCGGAGGTGTGTGCTCGCCTCGTCCATACTTTATCACCGCGCTCTCTCCTCGTGCAGCGAACTTTTCCGGCTGCGTGACACGTTCACCCGAGCCCCCTCTTAACACTTCTCTCTCCGAGCTGCAACACACAAGGTCCGCGAACCCAACCCTGCAAGCACTCTTCGCGGCAAAGAAAAAAAATCACTCGTTGCAACGCCGAACTCCGGTTGTTGTGGTTTTTCACAAAAACTCTCCTTCTTTCTTTTTTTTTCCCATCCGAGGTTTTTTTCCCCCGCTAATCCCGCCCCTTCAACTTAAAGAGTCAGAGTCTGCACTTCTCATTTTCATTTTAGTTCTCCTTTCATTCACATACACAAAAATTAGTTTAGAGCCATCCTATACAAACATAATGGAAATTATGTAGGGCTCTACATTCTCCCCCCACCAAAAATTGTTATGCTCCCATAACGAGGAAAGAAATAAAAGAAAATAAAACACATTGGCCCAAACGACGAACTTCATATCACCATAGGAACCTCCCTTCTTTTTTTTCATATTACCCTGTCAGTATATTACACTGTCACCTATACACTGCCCATGTCTCCCCAATTTACAGAAAAAAGTAAATTCACCTTTAAGCCAATCTCCTAACAGCATTGACTCCTCACCCTACTTGGGCTTAATGTAATTGCACAAGTGCTCAACTTTCTCGAGGGCACATTCATCCATAAGTATGCAACAGAGCAGTATCGAACCGGAGTTGCAGCTTTGGTCTGAGCAAGGACTGGTTCATACTTTGGCACCCCAAGAGTATCATAGGTGAGTCTCTTAGACACAACACTTTCCCTCTGAGACCTTCTTCCCACTCCCAGTATATTTTCGGAAGTAGTTTCACTTCCGTCTTTCTGACCCACACTCACCAGATCTCGCACAGGACTGGTAACAGAGTCACAGAGATCTGATACTCTTCTCACCGTTTGTGAATTTTCTAAGCAAGGTTCTGTTACGAGCCTTGAACCAGACTCTACTGAGTCCTTCCTTCCATCTCTTTCATCAGAGCTTTCCACAATCTCTATGACATTGTCATAAACCCTGGGCTCCCCCTGATAGATTTCTGTTCTCCTAGGAGTCAATGGGCGGTTTTCAAGTATGGGAAACCACACACCATAGGTTTCATTGTCACTGTCCGAACTCCCATCATTTTGATCAACTCTGGTTTCTATTTGCGGCAGCACAGGGGCATCGTTCACTTTCCTTTCTGAACTCTGGGCTGTCTTCCTTTGTCTCTGAGTCCTCTGCCTAGGTTTCAGAACCCCGTCAGTAACTGGTTGCTGTCTTAACCCTTGTCCAATCGGAAGAATGTGATTCCGATGCAGGATTTTGACAGGTCCATTTCCACTTTCTGGCTCCAAACGGAACACAGGTAAGTGAGGCATTTGACTCTTTACAAGGTAAGGCTCCGTGCTCCATCTGTCCGCCAACTTATGCTTTCCTTTCAATCCAAGATTTCGGATCAGGACCCTGTCTCCAGGAATCAAGTGAGAGTAATGCAGTTTCTGATCATATCTCCTCTTATTTCCTGCATTTTTCTTTCCAGCTTTCTCCTCCGCAATCTCATAACCAGCCTTCAGTTCGCGCTGCATAGTTTTTACAAAACGCTGGTAAGATTTTATGGAGGTACCATCACTGGACGCACCAAAACTCAGGTCGATAGGTAATCTGGCTTCCCTTCCAAACATAAGGAAATATGGTGAATATCCGGTAGCTTCGTTCAGACTGCAGTTGTACACATGTACAAGATGCCCTATATGTCAACTCCACTGAGGTTTCTGCCGGGTATCCAGGGTCCCCAACATGTCCAAGAGTGTCCGGTTGAAACGTTCCGTTTGCGGATCTCCTTGAGGATGGTACGGCGTGGTCCGGGATTTCTCCACTCGTAACAGGTCAAACAACTCATGGATGAGCCTGCTCTCAAAATCCGTGCATCCGTCTAGGCAGCCCATAATGAACAAAGTATTTTTCCCACAGGACTTTTGCTACTGTGGACGCCTTCTGGTCCTTTGTCAGAAACGCTTGGGCATACCTTGTGTAGTGGTCGGTGATAACAAGAACATTACAGATGCTTTTGGAGTCGGGCTCTATGGACAGAAAATCCATACACACAAGGTCCAGTGGTCCATCACTGGACAAATGAGACAACGGCGCAACTTTCTTCGGCAGAGTCTTCCATTGCACACATCTGGCACACGTCTGACAATATTTCTCCACATCAACCTTCATCCGAGGCCAGTAAAACCTTTCTTTCACAAACCCATAGGTTTTGTCGAACCCTAAATGTCCAGAATCATCATGAAGCGACTTAAGAACCATTCCGTGGAATTTCTTAGGCAAACATAACTGCCTCCGATGAGGTTTGTCTGGGGCTTGGGTGCACCGAAACATCACCCCATTATCCAGCACTAATCTGCCCCACTCTCTCAGAATGACTTTGATGTCTTTATGACCTTCTTTCCTGACCAGAGATACATCTTCTCCTTTCAAAGCACTCCAGATCTCTCCAAAACACGGATCTTCCTTCTGGGCACACCCCAGCTCCTTTGAACTCATATTTGGAGTCTTGAAAGCACCTAGCATAGCTACATTACAGTACACCCTGGGGACTGACTTAGGAGAACCTCCCAATGATGTAACAATCTTAGTTGCAAGGGCTGTGCAATTGAACGGGTCTTGCTCAGCCAGCTTACACAAATATCTCACCCCAGAGGATGGGATATTCGTCCACTCTGTGAGTACTCCTTTATTCTCCGATGAGGACGCCGAGACAAGGCATCGGCATCTCATTTTGCCTACCAGGCCGGTACTTGAGACTAAAATCATATGCGGAGAGTGCTGCCAGCCACCTATGTCCTACAGCATCCAGCTTGGCTGTAGTCAGGATGTAAGTTAAAGGGTTGTTATCTGTCTGTACCTCAAACTTAACCCCATACAGGTAATCGTGTAGCTTGTCGACGACTGCCCACTTTAACGCCAAGAACTCTAGTTTATGGACTGGATAGTTCTTTTCAGAAGCCGTTAGACTCCTGCTGACGAAAGCCACAGGCCATAACCCTTGCCCTTGGTCCTGATATAGCACACCACCTAACCCCTCGCAGCATGCATCAACATGTAGGACATATGGCAGCTGAGGATTGGCAAAAAACAACACAGGAGCCTGGGTAAGTCTCACTTTCAACTCATTAAAAGCAGCTTCACAAGCATCAGTCCATCTACTACCAAAGGGATCAGATGCTTTGTACACTACTCTGCTGGTGTCTCCATCTTTGATCTTCTTCAAGCAAGCTGGAGGCAAACATCCTTGATCAACTGATTTAGTGGGTAAGACACCTTGGAATAGTCTTTCACGAACCTTCTGTAGTACCCACAGAAACCCAAGAAAGAACGAAGCTCGGACACGTTCTGCGGTCTGGGCCAAGAATTTACGGCTTCAATCTTTGAGGGATCGGTTGAAACTCCTTCTTGAGACAATGTGTCCGACATAACTGACCGATGTCTGACAGAAAGTACACTTGTCCAGAGAGAGCTTCAAACCTTCAGCCTGTAACCTGTCCAACACCTTAAGCAGTCTCTCCTCATTTTCCTCCAACGTTTTCCCGAACACAATGAGATCAT
Organism: Clarias magur; assembly: GCA_013621035.1. Lineage (NCBI taxonomy): Eukaryota > Metazoa > Chordata > Actinopteri > Siluriformes > Clariidae > Clarias > Clarias magur. Next base: position 200,963 of record QNUK01000546.1, on the reverse strand, counting down.
CCAGGTAAACTAACACCTCCAACAGATTCATGTCGCCCACTGTCTTCTCCATAACCCTTTGAAAAGTCACGGGAGCCCCACAGATCCCTTGGGGCATCCTCTGGAACTGATAAAATCCCACCGGGCAAATGAACGCTGTCTTTTCTTGGTCTGCTTCGCTCATGGGAATCTGATAGTATCCACTCCTGAGATCTAACACTCTGAACCATTTGCTCCCATTCAAACACGCCAATGCATCTTCTATACGTGGGACAGTATATTGATCTGGGACAGTACGATTATTCAAGGTTCAATAATCCACACACATCCTGACCTGACCATTTTTTTTACGTACCACGACAATCGGAGAGGCATAGGGACTCCTAGATTCAGTAATAATCTCTGCCTCTTTCAACTTCGCCAGATGTTGCCTGATGTCTTCCAGGTCGGCTGGTGCCAGCCGTCTGGACCTCTCACGAAAAGGCTTATCTTCTGTGAGCTGAATGTGATGTTGGGTACTCTTCGAACATTCCACATCGAAATCATTACAAGAAAAAACATCCGTCCTCTCCAACATTTTCTTAGTCAATCTCTCTTTCCAGTCTTCAGTCACAGGGGAATTTCCAAAGTTAAAGGACTGTTTGCCTAGTGTGGCCTGGCCACGACTCTCTTGTGGGTTAGAAACTGTAGGCACGATCTCAACTGCAAACACGTGAGCAATGGGCATTCCTCGTTTAATAAACACTGAACGAGAGGAAACATTTCGGATTGTAACCCCCATCCTTTTGGACTGTACAACTGCAGTAGTCTGCACTTCCGGCGCTACCAGCAGTTCCTCAGGGAAACGAGCCCCTTCCGGCTTATCCACCAACAGAGTCTTATCAGAAAGAGCAGCTGGGTATTTCAAGATCCCATAAACCCTAACACTCTCCCCTGGAGACAATTTTACTGGCTTTGGTCGACGATACCAGACAGTTCCTTGCCTGTCATCTGCATCACGCTTCCCAACAGCAACGATCTGTTCATAGGCAAGTCTAATCTCAGGATGCACAGTCAAGGTGTGAAAAAAGTTATTTCCACTCTGCTTTCTGCATGCCTCTACCAGCCTCTTTACCACAGAAGTATTTGTTCCCACCAAAATGTTGACATCTCCGTTCATAATAGGATCGGGACACACCAGCACAAGCGCATCTATGGATTCAGTCACGCCTGCCACAGATCCTGGAAACTCAAGCTCTAAAGACAAACACCCATCATATGGGTACTGCTGCTTGCTTAATCCCCATATTTCCAAATTCTCTATTGGAGTCAATGGCAAGTGCTTCAAGTGCTTCTCATAGAAAGATCTGTATAGCAGTGTAACTTGAGATCCACTATCCAGCAACGCCTTAGCATAGATCCCTTCTACCAAGATAGGAAGAACGGAGCTGGGCCCCACTAACCTGCTTGGAAACATTGCTGGCTCAACTTTAATTCTTTTACACTTTGTGGAACGTGTCTTTCCCAGAGCTTCAGCCCGCTCCCCTATTGAGCCCCGGGGAAGTTTCCCGACGGCTGTCTCATTTTGATGAGTCGCTGGTTGACTCTCCTGAGATTTTCCTCATTTATACATTCGCGCTTCAAATGCCCATCCTCTCCACATCGGTAACAGAAAATGTTAACTTTGTTCATAGGTCTAGTTGCCGTTTTAGTCTCTGCAGTCGTAGCGAGACTGTGCGGGGCAGGGCAATCACGAGTCCCAGTTTCTCTTGCGGCAACTGTCAACCGCGACACCTCATTCTTAAGCCCTCTTATCTCCTTCTTCAGCTTTTCTATTTTTGATTCGCCAGTTGTAGTGTCAGCAGATGACTCGTTTCTGAAAGAGGACACCACAGAGACAGCTACCGTAGACTGTGCAGAATTCTGGTCTGACAACATAGACTCTTCTTCTCTCACCTCCTTCAGTAACTCATTAAAGGAAGGAGGGGTACACAGCTTATGGGTCATTCTCAAGCGCATAGCCACTAGATCACTAGCAAGGGCACCTTTGACTATTTGTTGCATGCGAAGACGATTCATGGTAGTGCACTCAATGCCTTTTTTTCTCAGCATACTATGCAGCATTCGGTCTAACCTCAGTAAATAGGCTGAGAGCTTTTCTCCCTCACACTGGTAAGTGCTATGAAACTTTAACATTAAGTCTGCAGCATCCTCTGTTGTGCCAAAGGCTGACTCCAATGCACTGAGATAATCACTGAAATTAGCGGAGGGGTTCCCAGTCGTCTCAAACCTCACTATGTCTGCTGCTGGACCTCGGAGACACTCTACTAACCTCTGCTTTTTCACATTATCAGAACACTGCCATTCTTCCAAAATGTGAGTAGTCTGCTCTACCCAAACCTCATACTCATCTTCTCCAGGTGGTGTTGGGATACATCCTGAGAAAGGGCGCAGCTTTTTATACCCGACTCTCTCCTCAGATGCAGCCACATGACATGCTTGAACAAGAGAATTTATAGCATCAACAAGTTTAGTGCTGAGATCAGGTGCAGGGGGAGCCATATTTGGAACGTCAGCAAGGGATTTGCCCTCTTTCTGAAGAAAAGAGATAAGCTTAGACTGGAACTCGTCTTCCTTGTCCTGCTTAGGCGTTTTGGTTGCACTGTAAACAACCTGTGTGTGCCAGGAACCTACTTCGGGCCCTCCAAGCTCAGTGGGGATAGACATCGTGGCAATGCTATCATGGGTTTCCAGTAGGACAAACTGCTGTTGCTTACTCTTATCAGAGCAACGATCCCGCACTTTGCATTTCCCAATTCCCAGAACAGCATCCACCACCCTATATATTACTCTGTCTTCACAATCTGCAGGTACATTGCTCAGAATAAAGACTCTATCGAGCTCAACATCTCTCTCTCTGCACCATGCAATAATCTCTCTAACCTCCATGTTTTCACTTGTCTCACTGATAATATACACTCAGAAAAACAGGTAATGACTGGTTAGCATCAAAGCTTTTCCCTTGAACACAAGTATCAAACACAGTATGCACATAAATTGCGTCCAAAGAAAAAATATATATATACAGGTTTTTTTTAATTATTATTAATATTTTTTCTTTTTTTTCTTTCTGAAAACACAATCTGAATAATCTGCAAGATCCCGGACGAGCCCCCACAAAATGTAGCCCTCCCACCAAGTAGTATCGCACAGCTCAACCGCTGCCTAAGGGACAATTTTCCACTACTCCTAGGGAAAGCACATTTCTCTTCACTTACCGTGACTACAGTATGAAAAACAAAAACCAAGGTCTCAGATTATCACTTGTTTGTGTCAGATAAATGTTTTCTATTTGGAACTTTAAGCACACCTGTGTTTAACATTTAAACTTGTCTACACACGTTATAGAAGGTTCACAGACAACCACACCAGTTTTAACTGATTAATCAATGTGGATTTATTACCCTCAGGAACTCTTTTGTGTTTTTTTCCTTTCCAATCATGAGAGGAAACAAATAGTTCGCTTCAAACAGTCACGTTCAACAATAGTAGTCAAATAAACAAATAAAAAATTATCACCATAAAAGAAAGACAAAAAAACATACACCCGAGGTCACTGAGATACTTTGACTGGCGAAATTTCACCTTAAATTTACCCAGCTGGGATTTCCAGTACCACGTTGGCGCGCTAGGTGGAGCTCTTTCGATGAAGAAAAACCTGCACTCACACATCCAGGGAAACCACGTTTGCACCGTAGAAATCATAAACACTGATTTTCGAAGCACACCGAGATGAAAACACAGAATCCGTTACCGTCTCCCTCCTCGAACAGATCAGATGACTCCGGCAAAATAGTCTTCCATCTCCCGCTGTGGTCTCACCAATCTCTCAGTTGAAAAAAAGACGAAGATCATGCAGGTGGCACAACCCCCAAACTACACACATCACTAAGATGGCGTCCCACTTAGCCAACAAATTAAACCCGGGTATAGTCTTCCGAATTTCAAACGAATAACATGGCTTATATCACGGAACTTAGCAAAATAAACACGGGGATAGTCTTCCGGATGGGTTTTCCCCCCTAATCTAACACAAAACAATAAAAATTAAATATTTACATATTAAAGTCTCTCACATGGAACATTCGGAGGTGTGTGCTCGCCTCGTCCATACTTTATCACCGCGCTCTCTCCTCGTGCAGCGAACTTTTCCGGCTGCGTGACAAGTTCACCCGAGCCCCCTCTTAACACTTCTCTCTCCAAGCTGGAACACACAAGGTCCGCGAACCCAACCCTGCAAGCACTCTTCGCGGCAAAGAAAAAAAATCACTCGTTGCAACGCCGAACTCCGGTTGTTGTGGTTTTTCACAAAAACTCTTCTTCTTTCTTTTTTTTCCCATCCGGGGTTTTTTTCCCCCGCTAACTCCGCCCCTTCAACTTAAAGAGTCAAAGTCTGCACTTCTCATTTTCATTTTAGTTCTCCTTTCATTCACATACACAAAAATTAGTTTAGAGCCATCCTATACAAACATAATGGAAATTATGTAGGGCTCTACACTGGAGCTACATTATCTAAGCTATAACGAAGTGCTGACTCTAGATATTCATTCGCCTGTTCGAGTTCAAACAGTTCTAACCTGTGATTATAATGGAAATTAATAATTTACTGTATAACAAGCTTATATTAATATGGCAGCTATTGACTTTGTTTTCCATACGTTAGATTGCACAGGACTTTCTTGTTTTGCATGGAGAGGCTGCACCAAAACCTTTTGGAACATGGCTGCCTATATATGCAGACAAGATCCTACACCTGTTTAGATGGGAAAATAAACTCCAATTTCCTGTAGAAGAAATTACATTGGGTATTTTTTTTTTCATATTTATTTATTTTTTGTACATCACACTTTGCAAATATTACTTTTAGAATATGTTTTATATTTGGCTACTAAATGCCAAAACTCAGATATGCCAATCCACACCATGTTGATAACGTGTGTTTCTACAGATGACAAGGGGGAACTTGCACTGAAACTGCTACCTGAGTTGCTTTCACCTACGATTTACAAAGTTGGCTGAAAAGTTTTCCAGCACTGCAATGAGGAGTCCCGGTTGGCCTTCATAGACCATAAACCTATAAGTAAGATTCTGGATATTTAAAAGCAAATGTTATTAATGTTAAGACTTAACATGGTATTCCTGGGCTTTAAAATAGTCCAATAAATACATCATGCAATGGAAGTCACAAAATTTAGGGGGTTGAGTACAGTGTTGTTGTCATTAAATGGTCATAAAAAAGTAGTTTGAGTTCATGCATAGAACAGTGGGCGTAAGCTATTCCTCACTGTTTACATGTAAGCTTTACCTTTTTCATGTTCTTGCATTAAATCCCATCAATTTATCAAGAATAAGGCAGAAATTTAATAATATTCAGTTATACTTTGGAGAGAGAGATTCCAGAAAGACTCAACAAGGTGCTTTGTTAAAATGTGATTTTTATGTAGTGACATTGTCCAGGTAATAATGTCTAATTATGTCCTGTCTGTTAATTTGTTTTATATCTGCCTGCATTGCGATCAGATCTCATTTAAGTAATAATCTCCAAGCAATAATCTATGCCTGGATTTACACTCCTAAATTGGTGCAGATATTCCAATTCAAAACAGGGGTTGCAGGTTTGGTTATGAATGTGATGGCCTTTTTGTAGTTTGTGAAACACTCTTGTACCTGATAGTGAAAGTGTGATTATAGTGCTGTATCGCACCGATGGTATATAGTACTACAACAATAAGCACATTTTTAGCCTTATAAGAAATGGCAAAGTAAAATGTTGCCGTAACGACACATATATTTTCTTTTGTTTTACTTGATTTCACTCTGGTTTCTTTTTTATTTAGTATCAATCCTATTACACACTACATTGCTAGTCTTCAGTTTAATCTTTGCTTTTCAACAAAATCTTTACTTTTTTTTCATTTTTTTCTTTCAAAGGTTGGAACCAACATGGTGGAGTACTTCCAGCAGGCTGAAATGTCAAGGCCGTACCCCTACATCCTGACGTTGGGAGAAAATGGTGGGACAGGCTCTGGAGCAAAGCACACTACTTGGAGCAGTTGATGTGTGCTTCAAGGCCTTTTCTATTTTTGACATTAATTATCCAAAGCCGTGCGCTCCTGTATGGGAATTGTTCCAGGAAGTTGTCCATGAAATGGGAGGAAGCGAGTCAACGACCTGTGAAATTTATACATACAGCAATACTTGCTTGCAAGTAGAGACTAGATGACTTGATCCTTTACATGTTCCATGATACATTTTCCATGTCTCTTATCTATGGTTTTACCCACTAAACAGTTTGTTTAGTGGTTAACTGTTTTTTGTATTTATGTTTCTATGAAATGAAGAAGCCTACTTGAAAAGTAATAGGCAGTGTTTGTATGTTACAATGAGACCAAGGCTGGATAGTTTTGTTCAGCAGAAAAGATATCTGAAGTCACAGAGAGATCTTGCTCTATAGAAGCTGCCCCAGCCTATTTGAGCAATTACTCCATTCTGCCCTTCTGAGTAATAGTATAGTAATGATGTCACTGTTGAACTTGTTTTGGATTATCTGCTCTTGTGCTTTTGAAAAATAAATGTTTTTTCTATGAACATTTAACAGGATGTTGTTTATTGCATATATGTTCTGTATGGTTTGCAAAACTTGTTTTTTTTTGTAATAAAAAAAGTATATCAAAGTAATTTAACTGTTTAATAGACATGGATAGTGTTTTACAGATTCACTGTAAAACATTTGTGAGGTAGAATTAACCCAACATTCCAGTTAATATGAACCAAGATCTGGGTAGAACATTTGACGAATTTATGCGGTATAATTAACCCAGCATTATAGTTAAATATAACCTAGCATTTGGGTTGAATATTTTACCCATCTTGCTGGGTTAAATAAATGACCTATTTTGCTGTGTTAAATTAACCCAGCATGTAGTTGGTCCAATATTTACCCAGCAGCTGGGTTAAAAACAACCCAAACTCATTTCCTCAACACCGGCATAAGCTGGAACTTAACGAACATAAACCCTCACACCCTTATTATACAGTCCATCATTATCTGTAGTGTATTCACCAATATGTGCTACCTACACTCTAAAAAATGCTGGTTGTTTCTGTAAACACATTGTTGGGTTGTTCATGCTGGGTCAAAATTCTGGGTTATTTCGGGGACTTTAAGCACATTGTTGGGTTGGGTAATGCTGGGTCAAATGAGATGTAGTGAGTCATTTACAAATGAACACCTGGTTGGGTTATTTTGACCCAACAACTGGTTTATTCTTTATTTCTCCAAACGGCAGCCTGCAAAATGTTTGAAATATTAATGTTATTGTGTCACAAAGTGTAGTTTTAAGAGCTGTTTAAGCGAGAATGTATGTGTGTACAGCTCAAAACATCAATCGGTTATTAAAGATAGCATCTATTTAAAAAAGTGCCCCAACGATTTCGGAGATTTGAGCTCCACACAATCCTACGGTGCTCTGCGTTTATGTAGCCGCAAAACACAGCCTTATCTTGGCAGAAACTTCTGAAAATGACCGCTGGCTGTGACGTCACTGCAGTGGTTAAAACAGTGAATTTTTTCATTTTATGTATTTCTAACAGTTAATCGTTAGTATAATACGGTTATGGTATAATATATCGCGGCTATGAGAAGCATCCTGTACGCTGCGTTCTATTTGCACTATACCCGGTGTCCTCAAACCCTCGAGTGTGCACTTCCAAGTCATGTCCGCTCTTTGCGTTTTTGGAATTGAGACATTGAGGAACTTCCTGGATTATTCACTTCTGAGGCGAGCAGCACGCCACTTAATGCTGGCAGTATTTTATGGTAAGTTTATATACATTTTTACCTAAATTTTAAATGTTGTAGTTGTGGTAGGAGCTCATTTTCATGTTTATTCGCTTTTCCGCCTTTTTAGTCGCACTTTGATATGGGGGTGTGAAAGGAGGTCAGGTTTTAATATTCTGTGCCAACAGTCGGCTATAGTGTATTTTATGATAAAAGTGCATTTGTAGCACACACAAATAAAAAAAAATACTAAATGTAATCTTTAATGTAAATTTAGGTAAATTACTAGTAATCTTCGCTAAAGCTGTATGTGTGGAAAGTCTCTCGGCATATTTTATAATATTTAATAGGTGTCAGAAGAAGCTATTGGGATATGTTTAATGACAGTCTTAATATATCTTCTGTTTCTGTCTGTTAAAAAAATAAAAAGATGTTATTTTGACCCAGCAGTTGGTTTATTCTTTGGAGAACTTTCTGGATTCTTCACTTCTGACTGGATCATGCTCAGAGCACTCAGTATTTTATGGTAAGTTAATGTAAAATTTTACTTTTTTTTTTTTGTAACTTGTGGTAGGAGCAAGCATATTTTATTGTTTAAAATAAATGTTTGATATTAATATTGTGTGGAATTAATATTGTTTTCCCATTCTGTTTTGTTATTCAAAAAATGAGAAAGCATCATGGATAAGTCGTAGCCTTAAAACAAGCTTTTTTTTATTTATATTTATTATAAGTTGTAAATTCTCCATTAAATATCATATTCATCTAGTGTTTGTTGAAAATTTGAAAAGATGGAGCGCCATATCCTGTTATCCCTCACATGTTATATAGTGAGGTAAATTAGTGTCAGAAATATACACTAAATTCATGTTCACGTTATGTATTTTTGTGTATTGAAAAGAGAAAAGATGTTTTGCATTAAATACATATGTAGCTGTACGTCCTTAACAAAAATGCTGAACGTAAATGTTAGTTATATTGCAACACTAAGTGATGCTGTATAATCCACAGGTGGACCAACATGATGAGGATGATATCTGCAAAATATGGAGATGACTGGAGCATTGTTCCATGTTTTGTTCCTTGGGGATGAGACAAGAGGGACCTGACAGACCTTTTCCATTGTTGGAGGCAACGCTATTGATACAGACTCTTTGGTGAAGGCTGTTTTTTTTTGTCATTGATGTTAAGAAGTGTCTTCTCACCTGGGAATTTCTCCAGCATACTGTAGATCAGATTGATGGACACAAGTACTCATCTCGTGTCATTAAATTTTTGAGGACAACAGTTTTTTCAGCCAACATTTAATCAATAATATTTAAAAACGTTTTATCATTTTTGTTTTTAATGTCATTTTTGAAGGAAATTAAATAGTAATAGTTAAATAACAGATATTTAAAATATTAAGATGGGAAATATTTGTCATTTGGGCATTATAAGATTTGTATTGAAAACTTCTATATAAAAAGTTTTTAAACATGGTATTAAATGCAAAAAAATGCAATTCAAATCAGACTTACAGGGGTCTCTTGTTTTTGTTTTACAGAGTGTTTATGTGACAGTACATTTATTTTATATTTAACAAATGGTCAGCTTAAGATTATATGGTTTTGTCTGACATTTTGGTAAAAATTTTATATGTTTTTATTCACATTTTCTTATTCTGTGACAATCTATTTACATTATGTGAAGCTGTGTACATTTTGTGTCTTTTTTGAAAATAAAAAAATCAAATGGAATGTGTCAACCCAGCAAGAGTGTTAATTTTACCCACTGGTGGGGTGAAATTAAATAACCCAGCACTTTACCAATTTAACCCACTGGTTGGGTCAGATAAAATAACCCAACACTTTAACATTTAACCCAGCAAGAGTGCCAATTTAACCCACTGGTTGGGTCAGATGAACAACCCAGAAATCTGGGTTAAATGGTACAACCCAGCACTTGGGTCAAAACAACCCAGCGCGCGTTCTGTCCAATAGTGACCCAGCAGCTGGATTAGGGTTGGGTTGTTTTTTAACCCAGCAGTTTTTAGAGTGTACTGTTCATAATTATCTTCCTGACCCCATACTTGCAAATGCCGATGAGCGTCCTGTTTCAGGGTCTTTTGGACTGTAAATAAGTAACTAGTAAATAATAGTTAAATAAATAAATAAATAAATAATAACCATAAATAAATAAGATGAGTTTTCCCCATACTATATCTTGAGATCTAGATTTTCAGTAGTATTTCTATATACAGTATGGAGTCCTGCCTTATGGATGTAGTTGGATGTGACTCTTTGACAATTTGCCCAATAGACATGCATTAACTAAGCCTTCTAATTCCCATTGGCATTTCTCCCACTTTTTGAATGAATGGGCTTAACAAAAATTGAAAACTTTGTTGAGACTCTTAAAAAATCTATTAAATAATTTACTTAATTACATTAAGTCTCTTTTACAGTATGATTGGTTAGATGTTAGACTTTGGGCACGAGGCAGGGTACTGTAAGGGAAAAATAATATATAAGTATATACTACATTATACTGTGCTCTACTGTATTGAATCACTTCAAACCAGATTTAGTCATGCACTTCAATCTCCTTCTGAATTATTATTTGTTTAAAGATATCTTGAATTACGACACTGTCTCTTGTTCCATTTAATCTTATTTTAATCACTTATTACTCATCTGTAAGGGAAAATTGCTGACATCCATGATCTCTTGGTTACTCGTGATATTTTCTGTTGGACGGGGCACTCTGTCTCTGTCCTCATGTGATAAGGATATTTGCTGTGTGAGGACGAAAACGGCGTCAAGAAGTCCAGAGCATGCGTACTCTGTTCCTATTTCTCCGGCTTTCTTTAGTTTTTCTTCGGCCTTCTTAGCTTTTTATTTTGGTAAACTGCATAGCAAACTCTCATAATATTTACTCATTTCTGTCCTTGATAATTCTCCTATCCTGTGCTTTGCCCGCACAGGAGGGTGTGTAACTACTATATATGTGTGTGTTTATCGAATAAAATTTAGACTGGTAAAAGAGCAATCATCTGTGTTCTGGCTGTTCTTTGACCCGTTCTCCTGAGCTCAGAGGTGTGTTGCAGACGGACGGGCTTGCAGAGAGAAACGAATAAAGAAAAACCTCAACAGTTTTGGTGTCAGAAGTGGGTCCCTCTAATTAGGTGAGTATTCTCTTCTTTTGTTTTGAGATATTTGCCTGATTACAGGGATCGAACATAGTAAGTTGGGTAAAGGCGTCCGGGACTCCGAAATAGGCGCCTAAAAGTCACAGAGGACTTTGAAACTGTAGTGTCCGGTCCCTCTGCACTCGTCTACTTTTGTTTGTCTGTTTATTTGTGTTTAAAGAATTAAGTTTTGATCAAGTGTGTCCAAAGCAGCATGGGTAGTGGCAATTCATTTCCAAAACCTGATTCCGAGGAAACACCTCGAGATTGGATGAACAGATGTGGTCTAGCTTACTTTACTACTCCGTGGTTGGATAATCTGGCAGGTTGGACCGAATCTGAGCCTCAATTTTTGACTTATCCTCGTGTGGGGACGTTTAAGCCTGAGTATCTGTTCTCTGCACATTCACAGATTTATGAGAGACTCGGCGATCCAAATTGGGACTATCCCTATATGGGGTCTTGTTATCAAAAGTGGGTCGAAATGAAAAATTTCTGGGACAAATATAAAGGAACAAAGTCACAAAAGGGAGACCCAAAGGTCCCCAAGGTAACCCGGGAAACTAAGATGAAAGCGTGCGTGGCAGGCTTTTTGCCTCCGCCGTATAATCCGAGCTGTCCCGCCGTGACCACTTCGTCCATACGAAGTGCACCTGTGGGGGCCAGAGAGAGCGCCTCACTAGGATGCCCTCCACCAGAGGACAAGATCCGTTACGGTGAGTCTGGAGGGGCACGGGGCTGTGGAAGCAGGGGGTATGATGGTAAGAATGGTCCCTTTGACCCTGAATCCCCATATGACCCATCTGGTCCAGAATACCCTGAAGACCCTGACAACCCACTGGTGTCAGGCAAAAATAGTGCTTTTGTTTGGTCTGTGAGTGGTAAGGGTGGTCCAAAAGTTGATCCTCCTTCTATAAGTATGTTAAAGGACATCATTAAAATGTTGCCACCGGTCAGCAATGTTTTGCATTTTGTGGACATGTTAATTAAGTCTTCTCGCCATTGTCAGTTAGTTGGAGCAGATTACAAATTCATCTTACAGTATGTGTTAGGAGAAATGTATGATGAGGACGAGCTTGTTAGAAAGGTCCGCTGTTTACACCCCGATAGCGATCGAGTCGATAAGACTGAGGTTGCAGAATTGATTGAGGTCCGGCAGCCCACTGTTATGAAAACTCGGTCTCAAGTTGTGCAAAAGGGCGGTGACCCCTCGACCTCAGACACCACAGAATCCAAGAAAGAAAAAGAAACGGCAACCGTGTGGCGAACAGAGCACCTTTTTTTTGGAGGGATGATCCAAAAGCATTAGAAATGCTAAAGAAGGACCTGACAGCATACTTGCTGTCCAAACAGCAGTCGAAGCAAGACTTGTCACAAGTAACTAATTGTAAACAGGAGAAAAATGAGAGTACCTCTAAATTCTTAGTGCGTTTCAAAGAAACATGACTCTTTTGGGTAACTTAGATTTAAACACAAAGGAGCCCAATTTGCTCTTCACCAATACTCTTGTCAATAACTGTAGACCAGATGTTGTTAAGGTGTTGAAATTTCAACTTTCTGGCAGATCCACCATGACTGTTGACGACCTGGAAAAACGTATAAGGACGATGGAAGGAGATGGTATGTTGGATTGTAAACAAATTGCATGTTTGTTTGTAGAGGGAGATAAGCAAAGCGATAGGAGACGTGGACGCAAACGCGGGCGTGGCCGGGGCCGCTGAGGTTTTGGAAGAGGGCGCGGAAGTTCACAGGGGCCTTCACGCCGAGTAGGAAACTGTTATTATTGCAGCAAGGAAGGTCATTGGCCTAGGGAATGTCATAAGAAGGCTAGGGACGAAGGTCTTCTAAGTGACGGACAGTGGCATGATGTGAACACTGTCTTCCCTCCACCACCTGCCTCACCTGTGTCACAGCAGTGCCAAGGCCGGGGGCTGCCCTCAGGTGGTCCCTATGCCCTCACTCGTGACACAGGAAACCCCTATAACAATGCATAGGGTTGCCTACAGAGCTTACACCCCGCCATGTTGCTTTGCACTTTTGAGTCACCCCAGGTTAATGAACTGCCTTTTATTGAGTTGTGTGTGGAAGGTCACCCTTTTTCCTTTTTGGTAGATACTGGGGCGACCATGTCATCTCTAGGCAAAGATTATGAGGGGCCTCTTTCTGGAAAAAGCATTAGCTCTGTGGGAATAGAGGGGGTAACGCAAAGGAATTATTTCACACCATCACTCAGTGTTACGTGTTCTTATGATGACAATCTTCACTTTTCTCACCGTTTTGTCTGTATGCCTGACTGTCCTTTTAATCTCCTAGGGCGAGATTTGATGAGCCGGCTGCATATGTCTCTTATCTTCTCTGGTGCAAAATTTACTGTCGAAGTGCCCGACACTGCCCCCCCACCTCCTCTTGCACATTTAGCTGTAAATAACTCTTTCCTCTTTTCACAGAGCAGCTCGCTCCCTGAATGCCTCGATAGCGTGCCGAGAGAACTGTGGGCAGAACACAAGGACGAGGTGGGATTAGTACATTGTGTACGGTATGAGGCCAAAATAAAACACCAACACCCTGTGTATGTTAAACAATATCCTCTATCTGAGGCCAAAGCCTCAGGCATTGATGTGATTTTAGGCTCTCTCTTAGAGCAAGGTGTTATCAAACCATGCGTTAGCTCTTATAACACGCCTGTTAATCCTGTACTCAAGCCCAACGGCACATGGAGGTTTACACAAGATTTGCGCAAAATTAATGATATAATTATTCCTGTTGCACCTGTTGTACCTGATGTGCTTTTCGTCGTTTCCTCCATTCCATGTCACCATTCACATTTTTCTGTAATTGATCTCTGTTCTGCCTTCTTCAGTGTTCCTGTGGAGGAGCAGACCCAATTTCTTTTTGCATTTACTCATAGGGGGCGACAATATACGTGGACACGCCTCCCTCAGGGCATGATTGACAGTCCAGCTGTTTTTGCGTCAGTAGTAAGAGATGCGCTTGCCGATCTGACTCTCCCCACTGATTCTGTCTGTCGTCAATACGCGGATGATATTCCTGTGTCTGCAGCAACACCAGCTCTCTGTGAGAAGGCTACCATCTGTCTCCTCAGGCATCTGGCTCAAAAGGGCTTCAAGGTATCAAAAACTAAGTTACAGTTTTGCAAAGACACTGTCAAATATCTGGGCTTTGAACTTTCCCAAGGTCAGAGACGCCTCTCGGATGAACGCATCAGGGTGATCCTTGACACCAAGCGCGCTGGCACAAAACACGCGCTGATGGCTTTCCTGGGCCTAATCAACTACTGCCGACAATGGATCCCTGACTGTTCCTTTTATGACAAGTGTCTCAGGTCAGCCATTTCTCATACTGATCCTCTACAGCAGCCACTGACCTGGACAGCAGATATGCTCAAAGCGTACAAGGAACTGAAACGAGCGCTGTGCTCTGCCCCGGCACTGGGCCTACCATCCTATAAAAAAACCCTTCCATCTCTATGCATGCGAGCACGAGGGTATGGCATCTGCTGTTCTGGCGCAGGAACATGGGGGGGGGGATGAGACCATGCGCTTTTCTCTCCAAAACTTTAGATACAGTGGCACAGGGCCTGCCAGCCTGTCTTCGGGCCGTGGCAGCGTGTGCTTTGATGGTACAGGACGCGGAGAAAATTGTTCTTTCGTATCCCTTGATTTTGCACTCCCCACATCAGGTAAAACAAGTGCTCCTCAACCTCCAAACACAACATATGACCGCCCAGAGGCGCTCAGGTTACGAAATTATTCTTTGTTCTACTAATAATCTCGAAATTAAGCCCACCTCCTCCTTGAGCACCATGGGACACGCTCTCTCACGTCTACTTAATGCCCAAGATGACACATTGCATGAGACAGATCATGACTGTTGTTCTGAGCTTATTCACTGTACTAGCATCCGCTCTGATTTATCTTCGACTCCACTATCAACAGGTGATGTCCTGTTCGTTGATGGTTCCTGTTCAAAACCGTTTGACGGAAAGTTTCTTTGTGGTTATGCTGTATGCGCACCCCCGGATATTACTGTAGAGGCGTTCTCACTCCCCTTTTCTTCTGCTCAGGCGGCTGAGCTTTTCGCTCTCACTCGTGCATGTGTGCTTTCTGAAGGGAAAGATGTTACAATTTATTCTGATTCTCGTTATGCTTTCGGTGTCTGTCATGATTTTGGGCAAATTTGGCAGGCCCGTGGGTTCTGTGCAGCTAATGGCAAGCCTCTTTCTCACTCTTCGCTGGTTCAGGATTTAATGAATGCCTGTCATCTCCCCCGATCGTTGGCCATTGTTAAAACTAAGGCTCATTCGTCTGGCGACTCATTTGAAGTTCGGGGTAATTCGCTGGCTGATAGGGTGGCTAAGGCAGCTGTCACGGACTAACCGGAGATGAAGCAGAAGACTTAGCAGTTAGCCCTGTAGCGTGGATGGTAAACCCAAACGCGGAAGTAGCGCGAGTAGGCAGGATAACCACGCAAGTTATTCTTAGAACTCTCCCGAAGCGAGAGCAAGAGTTTACACAAATAAACCCGCGTTCTAAATACACACACCCAATCAGAAGCGATAACCCAAGAAAGTGAGTACTCACGTTTGGACGAGCGAGGCGACGGCGATAGCACTGCGGGCATATCAATGACTAGCGATGTGATGCGTCATCTTGTTTCCTTTTATGCTTCCTGAAACCCGACCGTATTACTTCCGGGTCCTAGTGCCGGTCGTGTTATGAGTGTGCATGACAGTACCCCCCCGTCCAGGACCGACTCTCGACGGTCCTGGGGTGGAGGATACCCGACGACGGTAGTCCCGGATGAGTTCGGGGTCTAAGACGAACCGAGCCGGAATCCAAGATCTCTCCTCGGGACCGTAACCTTCCCAATCCACCAGGTACTGGAGCCCTCTGCCCCGAGGACGTGAGTCAAGAGATCCGGCGAACGTGGTAGGCCCGGGACCACCTCTCAATCATACGGGGAGGAGGAGCAGGGTGGGTGGTGGAACCATAGGTGAAGGTGGTGAAGGGTTTGAGCTGGGAGGTGTGGAATACCGGATGGATCCGGAGCGCCGCAGGCAGCTGGAGCCGGTAGGTGACAGGGTTAATCCGGAGGTTGATGCGGTATGGTCCGATGAATCTGGGTGACAGTTTCCTTGACTCAGTCTGCAGGTGTAGGTTTTTTGTTGAGAGCCATACCTTATCACCTACTTGGTACATTCGTCCCGGTGGGTGTCGACGGCGATGTTGCAGGGTGTAACGGCGATTGGCCTTTTGAATGGCGTGGTTTGCTTGTCTCCAAAGCCGTCGACACCGGCGAACCAACTGTTGGGCCGACGGCACTTCCACCTCCGGTTCCTGATGATCGAACATCGGAGGTTGGAAGCCGTAGCATACCTCAAATGGGCTTAGGTTGGTGGCAGAAGATAGGTGGAGGTTGTGGGACAGTTCAGCCCAAATGAGGTAGCGGGCCCAGGAGCACTGGCGATCAGCAATGAAGCATCTCAGGTAGCGCTCCAGTTGTTGGTTGGTTCGCTCCGTCTGACCGTTAGTCTGTGGGTGGTAACCGGAGGACAGACTGCAGGTGGAATTGATCAGACGGCAGAAGGCCTTCCAGAATCGGGACGTGAACTGGGGCCCCCTGTCCGAGACGACGTCCTTTTTCATACTGGGCCACCAGAAAGCACGTTGTACAAACAGTAGGGTCCGCCGTCTTCCGGGGTGTCCTGAAAGGGGGGAGGAGTGTCCCCACTGGAGTACTTCGGCCCTGATGGCGTTGGGGACGTAGAGTCGGCCAGGCGGCACACCTGCTGGTGCGGTCTCCGTAGCTTGTGCCTGGCGAACCCTCGTTTCCAGGTCCCACCTGAGCGGTGCGAGGATCTTGGTGGCTGGCAGTACAGGCGCGGGGTCCGCCCGGGGGACGTCTTCCTCGCGTTGTCGGGAGAGGGCGTCGGCTTTGGTGTTCTTGGACCCCGGGCGGTATGACAGGTGGAAGTTGTAATTTTCGAAGAATAGTGCCCATCGCGCCTGTCTGGGGTTCAGCTGTTTTAAAGTGCGGATTGTGATGAGATTTTGGTGGTCGGTCCAGACGATGAACGGCTCTCTGGCGCCCTGGAGCCAGTGTCGCCATTCCTCCAAGGCCCACTTCATGGCCAGCAGCTCGCGGTCCCCTACTCCGTATCGCTGCTGAGTGGCGTCAAATTTCTTGGAGAAAAAACTGCAGGGGTGCAGTTTTTGGTCTGGACCTCACTGGGAGAGAACAGCCCCGGCGCCCACATCCGAAGCGTCCACCTCCACCACGAATGGTTTATCAGCATCCGGGTGAAGGAGGATGGGAGCAGTGGTGAAGCGGCGACAGAGCTCATGGAAGGCAGAGACAGCAGTTGGGGTGAGATTGAAGAGGTGAGATGATGGGCGGGTCAGAGCGGTTAGTGGCGCTGCAACGGTACTGTAGTCCCGGATAAAGCGGCGATAAAAATTGGCAAACCCGAGAAATCTCTGGAGCTGTTTAAGAGTCTTGGGTAGGGGCCAATGACTCACAACTTCCAATTTCTGCGGGTCCATGGCCACACCCTGGGGCGAGATGACAAAACCCAGGAACGTGGTGGAGCGCTCGTGGAAAGCGCACTTCTCCAACTTACAGTACAGCTGGTGGGCGAGCAATCTCTTTAGAACCGCTCTGACATGCTGGATATGCTCGTTGAGTGTTCGGGAGTAGATGAGGATGTCGCCAAGGTAGACGAACACCCAACGGCCTAACATGTCTCTGAGAACGTCATTTATGAACTGTTGGAAGGCGGCAGGTGCGTTGCAGAGACCAAACGGGATGACCAGACTTTCGTAGTGTCCTGTAGGGGTGATGAAGGCCGTCTTCCACTCATCGCCCTCTCTGATGCGCACCAAGTTGTAGGCGCTCCGGAGGTCCAACTTAGTGAAGATGGTGGCACCAGAGAGGGCGTCCAGGGCAGAGTTGGTAAGAGGCAATGGATGTCGGCTTTTTATGGTAATATTGTTGAGCCCTCGATAATCGACACAGGGACGTAGACTACCATCGCGTTTCTTCACGAAAAAGAACCCCGCAGCGGCAGGTGAGGAGGAGGGCCGGATGGTACCATGGCGAAGTCCGCTGGAAACATACTCCTCCATCGCCTGCGTCTCGGTGTTGGACAATGAATAGAGATGGCCGCGGGGTGGTGTCGCACCTGGCTGAAGATCGATCGCCAGGTCGTATGAGCGATGAGGTGGTAGATGGGTCGGCGCGTCTCTTACAAAAGACTTCAGCCAGGTCCCGGTAGTCTAGCGGGATTTTATCTGTGTCGACATCGGGGCCTCGGACTCCCTAGAGCACGTCCCAGCCTCGGCCCGTAGGCAAAGCTCAGTGCAGGTCGGCCCCCATTGTAGGATCCGGCTTTGGGTCCAGGATATGAGCGGGTCGTGTTGCAGCAGCCAAGGGTGTCCGAGGATGATGGGTGGTGATGAAATGGTGGTGGTGTGAAACTGGATCTGTTCTCGATGCTGGTTGATGATGAGGGTGATAGGTTGGGTTTGAAAGGAGATGGGGCTGGAGGAGAGAGGCCGACCATCGACTGATGTAATGGTTACAGGCTGGGATAACGCCTCGATCTTTATCCCCAATTTTTTGGCATAGGAAGAGTCAATGAAGTTACCTGCTGCCCCGGAGTCGACGAACGCGGTACTTCCGACCCGTTTGTGGCCAAACTGGAGATGTACTTTCACCGTGAGACGGGAATCACTGGTCATGGTGGTGGAGAGGGACATGGGACCCGGTGAGTTCCTCCCATTTCTCACCGGGGCTGCGCGTTTCCCGGCCGCAGAGGACAGATGGCCCGATGATGTGCAGAAGATCCACAATACGCGCAGAGCCCCTCTCTGAATCGGCGTTCCCGTTCTGCAGCGGTCAAGGAGGCGCGCCCTAATTGCATGGGTTCCCCGACTCCTGTGTCAACCACGGCGGGAGGTGGAGTACCGACGGTCCTGGTGGGTGCTGCAGTGAATGAGGCGTGGACTTCTGGAACTGGTGAGCGGGAGAGGAAGGGCGTGGTGTGTGGTAGTGCAGTCATGGTGGGTGGCAGGGTACGAGGAGCTGGCTTGGGGCGAACGAGCAGCCGTTGGTCGATCCGGAGGGCGAGTTGAATTAAACCCTCCAAGGTAGCTGGAAGCTCTCGTCCGGCGAGCTCGTCTTTTATCCGTGCAGCCAGTCCCTCGTAGTAGGCCGTCCGGAGTGCGGAGTCTCCCCAGTCGGTCTGTACGGCGAGAGTACGAAACTCCGCGGTGTAACGGCTCACGGACGACCCTCCCTGCTTTAGATGGTACAACTTGGAGTCGGTCTCCACCTCAGCAGCTGGATGCTCAAAGGTGAGCTTGAGCTGGCGGGTGAACTCGGTGTAGGAGTAGGCGACATCTGAATCTGAACAAAGAACCGCCGTGGCCCACTCAGCTGCCTGCCCGGATAGCAACGAAACGAGAAGAGCAATGCGCAGTCGGTCTGTGGAGTATCTGGTGGAATTAAACTCAAACACAAGATCCAATGCAGTTAGAAAAACACTGCACTTCCCATCCGTGCCATTCCATTTATCCGGTAAAGATAAGAAAACATCAGAAGGTGGAGAGGGAGTTGGCGGCGCAGCAGCCGCTGCGATGGGCGTGGCCACAGCATTCTCCTGTCGCAGCTCCGCCACCTCGCGGCGCAAGGCCGCGACGCCCTGGAGCTCCGTGCGGAGCGATGCGACTTCACCACGGAGCTGATCGATCAGCTTAGCATGCCGGTCAACCACATCGCAGAGGTGAGCAAACTCCGCTGGGTTTACTGCCGGTGGCTCAGTCATTCTGTCACGGACTAACCGGAGATGAAGCAGAAGACTTAGCAGTTAGCCCTGTAGCGTGGATGGTAAACCCAAACGCGGAAGTAGCGCGAGTAGGCAGGATAACCACGCAAGTTATTCTTAGAACTCTCCCGAAGCGAGAGCAAGAGTTTACACAAATAAACCCGCGTTCTAAATACACACACCCAATCAGAAGCGATAACCCAAGAAAGTGAGTACTCACGTTTGGACGAGCGAGGCGACGGCGATAGCACGGGCATAACTCAATGACTGAGCGATGTGATGCGTCATCTTGTTTCCTTTTATGCTTCCTGAAACCCGACCGTATTACTTCCGGGTCCTAGTGCCGGTCGTGTTATGAGTGTGCATGACAGCAGCGGCCAAAAAACAGATTTTCTTTCCTGCTTCCGATTCAGATTCAATTAATACATCTTTCCTCGCTAGCTCCTTAATTCCTGATTTAGACCTTCTTTCGATTCAATCATCGGCAACTCCGAATGACTCGTCATTTTGGCAGACACAATACGCGTACGTGGCATCTGATGGTCTATGGTATTCTGCTGAAGGGCGGTTGTGTTTACCCTCTCATTGTTTGCCATTCCTCGTGCGTGAGTTTCACGGTGTTACACATCGCGCACGAAGAGGGGTTAAGGAAGAAATGAAAAAGCTTTTTTGCATCACTAATTTGAACAATACTGTTGATTCGCTACTTTCACGTTGTTTACTGTGCGCACAAAATAATGTTGTGCCGGGTATATGGAAGCACGAACACCTTCCTCTTCCCTCAGTACCGTTTGCAGAATGGCAAGTAGATTTTACTCATATGCCTTCTTGTGGACCTTTTAAGTATTTGTTGGTATTGGTAGATAAATTCTCACGATGGGTTGAGGCTTTTCCATTTGCACGTGAAAATGCAAAAGTGGTGATGCGGATCTTGGCAAAAGAAATTATTCCACGATATGGGATCCCACAGGTCATTGATTCTGATAAGGGAACTCCCTTCACTTCACAGGTCACGCAGGCACTGTGCAAATATTTGTCTTTAGATTGGCATTTTCACGTCCCATACCACCCACAGTCTTTGGGTATTGTAGAGCGTACCAATCGTACTATTAAGGATAAGTTGAACAAAGCCATGCAAGACAGGAGCACAAAAAATTGGCCAGAGTTGCTCCCTGCTGTTTTGGCCGAGATTAGAATGACACCCAGAAAAGATGTACAATTATCTCCACATGAGATAATATTTGGTCGCCCCTTTCCTACTCCATGGAGGAGGTGCAAAGCTGCTTTGGGCACTTCAGATCTGGATGTTCATATCACTGAGTATTCTGCAGCCCTAATTGAAGTATTGGCAAAAAATCAAGAAAAGGTGGCTCAAGTAGCACCACACATGTCCGCCCGGCCTACTCATCCCTTTAAGGCAGGGGACATGGTTCTGATTAGATCATTGAAACCAAAACCATTAGGACAATGTAAATATGATGGACCTGCAGAGATAGTCGCGATAACACGAACTGCCGTATTAACCGATTTGTTTCCACAGTGGATACATGCTTCCAGAAGAAAGCGCCAGCATAACGGCGCATACGATGCTATATGCTTAATGAAGGTATAATTGTATAATTAAATAACTCTGTGTTCTTTTAGTGTGTTTTATGTATGTGTGCAGAGGAGGAGTAGATGACTTTCATGAGCTGAACATCGTGTCACCGCAGCGGTGATCACCCTGAGGAAACAAGGCCATTCATTGAGCCCCGGCGGATCCTCTTCACTTGCCACTCGGAGAAAACAGCCTCCTGCGTTCCTGCAACCAGATAAACTACTACGTTACTATTGATTCTTCTTATCATTGTGAGACCCACACTTTGAGGGAGTACGTTCTGCATAATAGTCAATTAGCTAAGAGGGGTATCTTTCGACCTCATAAGGTGGGACAAGTGCGTAAAAGGGCATGCCTGCACTCCGAGCACCCGCGTGTCAAGAATGGTCATGGTTACCCCGAATTAATGATATATGTGATTACTCCCGCCGTACGTCTCGTGTGTTATCTCTTAGGACACCCTCCTCATTGTTATTGGTGTCGGATAAAGTTAGGAGGAGAGTGGGCACCTCCTATTGAGGAGCATGCAGGTTGTAAAACTCGTTTGGGTCCTGGGGACCATGGGATTGGGATTAGCCCATTCCCACGATAACGTCTTCTGGCAATTCGCGAATTGGACTGCCAGACAGTATACTAATGAGTCTTGCTATGTGTGTCATGTGTGATGGTGAGAATCACACTTGCGATGGAAATCATTCATGTTCCGCCATCCATCCTGGTGCAAAAGGGACCACAGTGATGCCGTTAGACTGGTTCTGGGTGTGCGGTACATCTGTTTATACGTTTTTACCTGAGCATTGGTTTGGCACCTGTGCTAATACCCAATTTAGAGGTTCCCTTTTGATAGTCACACAAAACCCACATGGAAGCCAACATCACCATCGTACTCGCAGATCGTCTGATGATTCTTTTCCTCCTCCTGAACATCAGCTCCAGCCCAAGCTCAATAAATTTTGGCAGACCATGTTACCCCATTATGGCGTGACTCAGTTATCGAATCAAATCAAAGTAACACATTATAGGTTAGCCACTTTTGCTAACGCCATGAATCTTGCCATAAAAGGCATAAAGGAGGAGCTCACTGCCCTCCGGCTGACCAGTGTTCAAAACCGCATGGCTCTCGATATCCTCCTGGCCAAAGAAGGGGGCGTCTGCGCCATGGTGGGAAATAGTTGTTGTACCTTTGTCCCCGCGAACGACGATGAACACGGACAGATAACCACCGCTTTGGAAGAAATACAGCGGGTAGCAGAACAGTTGCATGATGATGAAAAGGGACAAGTGGGTTGGGGTTTGTGGTATACTCTTTTTGGCCAATGGGCCCCGTATGTGTCTTTAGTGGTTCCAGTAATGTGTGTGTTCTTGTTGATTTTCTTTTGTGGCCCATGTATCTTGAGATGTTTTCAGTCACTTATGTATCGCTTCATGCAAGGGTATATTCCTGTCCCTCCTGTTCCCCCTCCAGCACCATCTATGTATTTTACATCTAGAGTTTAGTTCTCGTGTATAAATTTATCCATAAAGATTTAAGGATAAAAGAGGGGAATGTAAGGGAAAAATTATATATAAGTATATACTACATTATACTGTGCTCTACTGTATTGAATCACTTCAAACCAGATTTAGTCATGCACTTCAATCTCCTTCTGAATTATTATTTGTTTAAAGATATCTTGAATTACGACACTGTCTCTTGCTCCATTTAATCTTATTTTAATCACTTATTACTCATCTGTAAGGGAAAATTGCTGACATCCATAATCTCTTGGTTACTCGTGATATTTTCTGTTGGACGGGGCACTCTGTCTCTGTCCTCATGTGATAAGGATATTTGCTGTGTGAGGACGAAAACGGCGTCAAGAAGTCCAGAGCATGCATACTCTGTTCCTATTTCTCCGGCTTTCTTTAGTTTTTCTTCGGCCTTCTTAGCTTTTTATTTTGGTAAACTGCATAGCAAACTCTCATAATATTTACTCATTTCTGTCCTTGATAATTCTCCTATCCTGTGCTTTGCCCGCAAAGGAGGCTGTGTAACTACTATATATGTGTGTGTTTATCGAATAAAATTTAGACTGGTAAAAAAGCAATCATCTGTGTTCTGGCTGTTCTTTGACCCGTTCTCCTGAGCTCAGAGGTGTGTTGCAGATGGACTGGCTTGCAGAGAGAAACGAATAAAGAAAAACCCCAACAGGTACAATCTGGACAGGGTGCCAATCCATCACAGAGCTCACAGACCACACACACACACACAAACACACACACTCTTTCTCACATACTCTTACTGTATATTCTCATGGGTAATTTTATGGATGCCAATTAACCTACTCTGCATGTCTTTGAGTTGGTTTCTCTTTATAAAAAAAGAAAGAAAATTCTATCTTTATAGCGTCATCAAACAGTGATTTATCATGCTAAGGGAAGACAGGGAAAAGTTGACTTAAAAAAAAAAATCAGGTGAGGCAAGTGTTTCATTATTACTGCTAAACCTCAGCTGTTGTTCTGATGGCTCTTATACTGCTTATTGTATTTACAGTGGAACCTTGGATTATGAACGTAATTCGTTCTGGAAGCGGGCTTGTATATCAAAACACTCATAAGCCAAATTGAATTTTCCCATAAAAAATAATGGAAACTCAAATTATTCGTTCCACAGACCAAAGGAAAAAAATCCATAAAAATAAATAATATAAAATATAAAGTCAAAATAAAACAAATTAACCTGCACTTTACCTCTAAAAAAGTAAAAAATAAATCCCAAATCTCTCTATTGACACTCGACTGAGCGTTGACTAACGGAATCATTGCTGTAAAGTAAAAATAAAACAAATTAACCTGCACTTTACCTTTGAAAATAATCACGACAGAGCAGTGTTTTTGTGTTAGAGCAGGGAGTGAGTGTGTGTGAAGGCGACGGGGAGCGGGGAGTGCACGTGAGTGTGTGGGTGAAAGTGTCTTGCGGAACACTTGCAAACCACGTTACTTGCAATCCAAGGTTCCACAGTATTGCATAGGTAAATTCACTATAGTCATTATCTTATTGCAACTATCTTTGTCAAGTTCATATAACAGGGTTTAAAGGCCATGTGTCTAATAGTGTTTAATACATGGAGCCTACTGAATATTTTTATACAAATGTAAATTAAACATTTAAGAGGGCACAGAAGGCAGGCATAGGTGCAGAGGGGCTGGTGTTTAAACCAAAGAGTTTAAAGAGTGTTTAAAAGAAAATTTTTAATTAAAAAAAAAAAAAAAAAAAATACAGACTCTTTAGGCATACTCAGACTCTTAGCAGACACAAAAGCTAAGAGTGGGGAGACACAAGAGGCAGGGATGGAGCTCGAGACAGGGCCAAGCCAAGAGACTAGAGGCTAACGGGAGAGACACTTGAGGCTAACGGGAGAGACACTCAAGGCTAACGGGAGAGACACTCGAGGCTGACGGGAGAAACTCGAGGCTAGGGAGAGAGACTTGAGGCTAGGGAGAGAACTAAACACTGGAGGAGAAACCTAGAAACAGAGGAGAAACACGAAAGACAGAAGACAAGGGGAGACACAAGAAACACACAGCACAGTACTTACTTAAATCAAAGAACAAACTAAAAGGTACACTTAAATAAACACCTAAACACAGATAACATCACATTTCAAAGCCCATATAAACAAACTAAAATAAAGTAAAACAAAACCAAACCAAAATAAATGCCCACTTGAAAGTATTAATGCTCGACCCAGTTTCCCAGAACAACCAGCTATTTCTAACACTTCTAATGAGCTACCTCAGTTCAGGTGAGCTCCGTCATCACCTGACTGAGGTGCCTTCTGGGAAACTGAGTCGACTAACAGACTAACAAACTACAGAAAAACACACAATCTCTAGGGGTGGTCCCTTACAGATGCATCTCAATATCAACTGCTCAAAGGAGATTATTGTATATGTTGGACTCCTTCAGTACTGCTTTACAATGTAGAAAGAAAGAAAAATCAGGAATGACCATGGAATTAGGAGGTATTAAGGAGTATACAAACTTCTGACTAGTAATTCTTCTACATTCATATAAAGATGGCTGGATAAACTCCTTGGGATATAAAAATACATTGTTTACACAGTATCAGTATTGTTTAATACAAATTAATGTTTTCATATTTAAATCCTCTACAAAACCTGACAGAAAGTTCAGAATAAAAATTGCAACAAATTTTATTAAATTATATTACATTATATACTGTAACGGTGATATAAATGGTATACTTTCTTTCAACTACCTTGTTTATAAAGATAAACAATGTATCTTTATATCCCAAGGAGTTTATCCAGCCATCTTTATAGACAATCAGAAACTTCTGTAACAATAAATGATATACTATATAAGATTATATACACACATTACTTTGTGGAAGTGGAGAATAGATACCATGTGTATACACATTCTTACTGTGTCTCTTTGTTGCTGTGGTTTTCATTTTAGATAATTGTTGTGCATCGTTAGATTGTTTGAGTTAGATTCAGCAGCCTGCTGGAACAAAGAAGGTACACAGAGGTAATAAAATGTTAATCATAAATAAATGATAAATAAGGTAAATAACATCATATTTTCTGGATGTTTTATTGAGCTGGAGTGAGGATTAAATGACATCATAAAGCTTTTGTTTATCTACAGTAAGAATCTTTTTTTTTTTTATTATTCTTTCTGTACTTTCATTCTTCCTGTATTCATCAGGCCTGTTTGTTTACTTGAATAAAAACATTTAATATGAACCTCAATAATTAAAAAGCAAGAAATGTATAAATAATATTAATGTAATAACACCAGAATATTTGAGTTTAGGTATTTTTTTTAACAGTGTGACAACTTTTTTTTTTAAATCTACTTTTTAAGGTGATTACAAAATCTTTAAATAATTAAGACATTTGTATAAAACAGGCAGCGGATTCTGTTAAACATATTATTGAACACTTTAGATACACATCTAAAAAATTTGATTCATCTTGAGTTCCACGAATACTAAAATATTAAAATCAAAATGAGCATCGAATAAGAGAATGCGAAAATATGTCTTTCTTTGGAATTTTTTTTTTTAATTTTGTTTCAATTAAGAGAGATGCAGAATGTTTCTGAACTGAAGAGTTCCAACAGCTGCTGACAAATTGTAAAATATTAATATCATTATTAATAAGAAGATAAAAATTATTAATTGCATTAAGCATACTCAATACACTTAGGGTAGACTTAGGGTATGAAGCAGGGTACATCCTGGACAGGGTGCCAATCCATCGCAGGGCACACACACACACACACACACACACTACAGGCAATTTGGAAACACCAATTAGCCTAATCTGCATGTGGAATGAACCCAGAGTGCCCGGAGAATACCCACCAAGCGTGGAGACAACATGCAAACTCCATGCACACAGAGGCGGGAATCAAATCCAAACCCTGAAGATTTGAGGCAACAGTGATAACCACTAAGCCACCATGCAACCTCACTTAAAGAACATTTGCTGTAATATTTTGTCTTTGTTAGAGATAAATGCATTTAAGAGATAAGTAAAAGGTAGAATGTAGTTTGAACTATATACATTTTGCTGATATGATATTATGATCTCTTGTCGATGAATGAATAGATGTTTTGTTTGTTTTTACTAAGTGCTGAAAAATTCTTCTTATTAATTAATTAATTTTCTTATTATTATTAATTAATTTTCTTATTATTAATTACTTATTTTTAATATTTATTAATTATCCAACAGAAAAAATACTAATTTAATGATTTCTGTAAATCTGTATAATAATAATTCTATATTACTCAGCTAATGCAATGCATTATTATTATTATTATTATTATTATTATTATTATTATTATAGGAGTAATATTTGACTTGTGTGAGTTTTTCTGTGGTTCAGTATGATGAAGAAGATCAGGACACTGAGAAGAATCCCAACACCAAACCCCACAGTCATCATTAGGAGAGTCTGAATCTTGAAGAGAAACACTGAAGAAAACATTTAGAACATTAAACCTGCATCATATTGTAATTTAAACATGTACAAAAATTTAAGTTAGAAAACAAAATAACTGACCTGTTGTTTTGTCCTTGGAAAACGTAATATTTACCTCTGAGAAAGAAAGATTCAACATTTTGTAGCGCAGCCACATAAAGGGCTTTTTGTAGGGGGTAAACAAATGAATCGGCTGCTAAAAGAATGACAGCTGTGCCCCTTATAGATGTCCTTTTGGGTTTATTTTACTCCACTTCCGAGGTTGTGTTCTGAGGAAGAACTCTCGTGAGAATTCGCTGACGGGTAGCGTGAGGTTGGCGGTGATGTAGGAGGTCACCTGCACCACCTTTAAAGCGCTGTGTTACCAAGTCGGGGCTGTGTTACTGTGGATTTACCGTTTTCTGGACTAATCCTTACCGGACTTTTTCACTACCTTCTTGCTCCGTTGCCGTGCTCCGGGATCGTTATCAATACTGCCAGTGAGACCGACACATCGCTCCCAACACACCCACACACACTTGCTATAACTCCGGACTTTGGACATTTATCTCATTCATACACATCCATTATTATTATTTGTATATATTTTGTATATATAGGTTTTTTGGTGCACCTTGTTTGTTGGTTTGTTTGTTTATACACTTAATACACTTTTGGGTTGTTTTGAACTGTGGTGTTGTGTCTTTTCTTGTTCCGCTACGCTTGCGCAATAACGGAAGTGATATTCGTGAGCCCGTATTTAGTGTAACAAATTTTAACATCATAGCTGAGTTTTACAATTTATAACCTCAGTTATCTTAATAAACTTTTACAAAACCTACTGACTACTGTACCTGTTACATACCTTTCACATGTAAAGAGGTCGAGTTACTAAAGAACATCTTGACCTGTTCCACGTAGCTGCAGTAATAGAGTCCTGTATCAGAGACATTTACTGCAGTGATGGTGAGAGACGTGTTCTTGTCATGAACAGACATCACTATTCTCTCACTCTCAGTAAAGAAGTAACATGCTGTTAATGAATCTGGAATTATACATTTTTTACACCCAATAGGAAGTGGAACTGAATCACTTGTGTGTTTAAACCAGAAGATGTGTCCTGTATTAGTTACATCATGTTGGCACCAAATAGTGACTTTATCTCCAGCTTCTGCCTCCAAAGTTAAAGAGCACTTTGGAGTCTCTGAGAGCAAACCTGCAACACACACACCTCATTTATAACATAGCACATATTTTCATATGAGAAATATTATAATTTATTAAGCAATATTAATACATGCATTTTTTTTTCTTTCAAAATGGCATATTCTCAGTTATGTTACATCTTAGACAAAATATTTTTCTTTATATTTTCGGAACTTGCAATTTTTTTAATAATCAAATTGTTAATTATACATTTATGTAATAAATAATGTACATAAACTTGAAAAGAATTTATTAAGTCTATCATTAAGATGATTAAGACCCATGATACAAAGAAACAAAGGTAGAGCTTTAACCTGGACCATTGTGTATCAGCCGAGACACAAAGAGGAAACGGTCTGATGGCTAAAACTAATGCAGGTTTACCTGTGTGTAAGAGGTGTGGAGATTTATCCAACACCTAGGAAAAACAGAAGAAACTAAATCTAACCTACCTAAAACAGATGTTTTTTTCTAATCATCATTTCTGTAAATGATCATTTGACATACAGATGTGTGAAGAGGGGTTTTCTAGTTTTGTCGCCGCACCTCACAGCGATGGTATGCTTTTGCTGGCTTTTACCACTGAGTGACGCTATATAACTACAGATGGGGCATATAAAAAATTAGTGTTTTTTTCTTTGCAGCATGACGCAATTCTTCCCGCTGAGTGCCGCACGCTTCTGGGAGTCAACGCCTTGCAATTTACATCCAAGTGCTGTACTTCACAGAATTCCCACCAGGTGGCACATGGAAGAACTCTGCCTGAGCACATTATACGTATGATCATTCTGTCTGAACTCGGTGTCATAAGTCTGCAATGTATAGTATAGTCTATGTAAATTAGTGATTGTGTGAAATAAATTCTGAACAATCTTGTCATTAGTTTGTTTAATCAGTTTAATATGCTATTTGCCAACTAAAAGAGCAAGCTGAAGATGCTTTTTAATTACATTTCTATTTAATACAATCAGACCACGTTTACGCAAATTTGCGCAGGGTTAGTAAATCAAGTGTTAGTCAATTAGACATTAAAGTCATTTTAGTCGTTTAAAGTCATTATAATGCATGATTTAACAGTAATATTTAGATAATAAAGTAAACAGTAGTCATGAGAGTTCCAAAATAAAATTAACAATATTGACTTTTTAATATTGTTATTATACTCAAGATAAGTTGTCATTATAACTACAAGACAGTTGAGATGATAGAAAAATGTAGCTGGCTATAAAATTATTTTATTATTGGCCTCAAAACTTTGGAACATACGCATTCAGTACAAAATATCCTATAATGACAAGGTAAAAACATTTGAGATTTTTTTTGTTGTTGTTGTTGTTCCCTTGATTCAGTACTATATAGAAGCAGATTTAGAAACAGTTACAGCTTTTGTACACAGGGCTTTAACCAGTTAACTGTTAACATACATTTGATCAGTCAGGTAACCGGTAACAAACATCCTCAGGTCTCTTTATGTTCTATAGGGCTTAAGATTAGGATTTGGCTTGGCCGCTTAACTACAGAACATAGTCTTTGAAAAAAAAATATTTATAAGGTGGTTTTTCCATCTTTCATCTCTATCCCCATGGAGGACCTGTGAAGCTCTGTTAGAGCGGCCATTGCGCTTTTGTCACCACCCTGACTTGAGCTCTACTAGCCAGGTAATTGAGTTTAGTTAAATGGCTAGCCCTTGGAAAAATCCTGGTACATCTATGCTCTTTAAATTTCACAATAATGCAGGTCACTGTGCTTCTAGAAATATATCATGCTTTTAATGTTGTTTAAATTTTTTTTGTTGTTGCAATTTCATGTGTTTAAAAATTCAGTATCAAGTTTGATTTACCAAAATGAAAGGGCTCCATGTATGCATGATTGTGAAACTCATTTAACAGTAAACAGTCAGTTTTTGAAGTTCATGTGTTCAATCTAGGAAAAATGCACTTTGACAAAAGTCAAATTGTGATGGTTTATACAACTTAAACCTCTTTTTCACCAAGGCAGTTCTGGAGCGAGTTCGGAGCCGGTGGCCAATTTCAAATCAGTTCTTTGTTTTCACAGAGGCAAAGCCCCGGCCCCAAGTTCCTAGCAGGTTTGTAATTGAATCGGCACTAGCACCAGCACCAGCACCTGGTTCACTTTGGTGGAAAAGGGGTAATAAAGGACTTAAAGGATCTGCTGCTAAAGTCTTGGCATCACATACAACAGCACACATTCAGAGGTCTTGTGCAGTCCAGGTCTCAAAGTGTCAGAGCTGATTTAGTGGTACAAGGGGACTTTAAATGATATGACTGATTGGTGTAGACACACTAGTCTTCACATTCCTGACTTTCTTAACAGTACCTTCTTGGTATCTGCTTCATCTGACTCCTTCATCACTTCCTTTGCTGTTGCCTTAGAGTTCAGTTGAACCTTTTGGACAAATGTGTTGCTAAGCCAAGTTAACTGGATTTCTGGTTAGTTTTACCTATTGGCTTGGTGTGTTTGGGCAGGTCTGAACCCAGTAACTGCACTCAGATGGATGTAATCTGGGTACAGTCCTATATAAACTCTGGAGCACTTAGTCAGTTTACGGCTTCTGTGTAAACCAACTACAAAAAGTTTGATGTGTAGCTACTGTAGTTGCACTTTTTCTAATAGTTGCATGTGTGGCAGGGTGAATGTTTGTTTTTGTTTGTTGACTTGGTTGGGGTATGGTTTTCCAATTAATGAGGGGAACGCAGTCTATTTAAGGACCCTTATTTTGATGGGTGGTGACATGTCTATGTGCATAGCTTAAGGCTAATTTGCAATATTTATAGTTTGATTACAGTGGAGTCGGCGACAGAAGCGGGTAGAATATTTATGGCGGAGTGCGCTTTCAGGTATGCCGGTAATAACAATAAATTTCTTTATCACTTTTGTAGCCAGTATATTTAGTGTATTGTTTATAGTTATAGAAGGATGAGAACGCCGGCTGGTGTTCTGGGCTAGAATGCCCACCTGCCACGGATTGATTCCCCCCCCCCCACCAGATACCAATTTCCGGTATTTTCTGGAACATGTTTTATTTTGATAGATAATCTGAGATATTCTCAAATTATTCATTTCTTTGGAGCATATGACTGGGGCACATTTCCAGTTTCTTAACTGTAGCTGTCACAGACATGCCAGGCTCCGCCCCCAATTAACACTCCAACTCTCCCGAATTCTGATCACACACACCTGCACCTCATCACCCATATACACACACGTCACTTCCGTTCTCTCACTGTCTGAACTCCACTACGGACAAGGACTCTATGCTGTCTACGTGTCACGCTGGAAAGCTTACCCAACGCTTCTTCATCTCCATGTCTCCTCACCTCCGTATTCCTCCGAGCTCCACATCCTGCCTACCCTGTCTGCCCTTCCTGATCCTCCGTCCACCAGCTCCATCAATACAACAGGTAAGATTTTCCGGTTCACTCAGTCACATTATAATACTGTTCGTCTTCAATAAATGTGCCCGTTCGGGTTTTTTCCCCTCACTTCTATTTGTTGTGTCAGTCCCAGATTCTGACCCGTCAGAATCCGACGGGTACTGACACTGTCCCTGAGTTGGTGGAACGGCTTCGGCAGGTTTTCACCTCTCCCGCTACACTTCTGGCAAGTTTCTTCTTCTACGCCTTCTTTCAATGTCGCCAGTCCCATGGCACCATCAGCGCCCTAGTCTGGTGAGTCGGGGCATTGCAATGGATTTCTCCTTCAATGCTCACTCACATTCGAGATGCAGTCCCACCAGTTTCCCACCCATCATTCTAAAATTGCATATATAATTTCCCTCCTCTCAGGAAAAGCATTACAGTGGGCTGAAGCTATTTGGCAACAAAATAGTGCTGTATTTCGTGATTATGACCTTTTTGTTGCACATTTCAGAGAGGTATTTAATCCGTCGGCCGACATCTCCACCACTGGAGAATATTTGTTTAAATTACAACAGGGAAAGGATAGTATTACGGATGATGTGTTAACATTCTGAGTGGATGGAATGAAGCGGCCCTCCTCACAAAGTTCCGGCAAGGGCTCAATCCGAATTTGCGACTACAACTTGCCACGTACGATGACTCAGTTGGATTAGAAGCTTTCATCCGTGCCTCCACCCAAGTTTCTAACCATCTACAAGAGTGCGTTTCAGAACTTTCTACAGTTCGAAAGTCCCCTTCGACTCTCCGACCACCAGAGAAGGCGCATGTTCCAGAATCAGAACCCATGCAGCTAGATCATCACTCTTTCTCTCGACTCTCCCCCTCTGAAAGGCAACGCCGGCTGACCCTGGGACTCTGTCTTTACTGCGCAGAGTCGGGACATGTCAGTCACACATGTCCCCGCCGACCTCCACAACCTCTGGTGAGCAATATTTCTTATGCAAATAAATCTATGGTGCCACTTACCACTGTCATAATTTATACTCCCCTACACTCTCTTTCAGTGAAAGCTCTCCTAGATTCAGGGTCAGCCGGCAATTTCATCTCCATGGAATCGTGTCAACAACTTGAAATACCCCTAATTCTCCACACAACCCAGTTTAAAATCCGATATGTGACGGGGGCACCACCAAGAGGAGGATGGGTGCGTCACATTAAACCCCCCTTCACATCGAAGTAGGGTGGCTTCACAAGGAAGAAATTGAGTTTCTGGTTCTGGAATGGTCCACCACAGGACTCATTCTCGGGCGCCCGTGGCTCATTCAACATCAGCCCGTCATCTCCTGGGAGACTTCTTAAGTTTTCTTAAGTGGGGAGTAAAATGTATTGGACAGTGCATTAACAGGGGCCTGGTCATTCCCATTCATACCACTACCATAGAAAGCCAGACAAACCACCAATCTACAGCTATCCCAGACTCTTACTCCCATTTCCAGGATGTCTTCTGTCCAAGACGAGACACGCAACTACCTCCTCATAGACCATGGGACTGTGCAATCGACCATTTTCCAGGTGAACCACTGCCCAAAGGGAAAATATACTCATTGTCGATTTCGGAACAAAAAGCCATGGAAGATTACATTGAAGTGGCCCTTAGACAATCCACGTCCATCCACGTCCCCTGCTGCTTTCAGTTTCTTTTTTTGTGGCAAAAAAGACAGGGGTCTCCGTTCGTGCATCGATTATCGCGCCCTCAACAAAATCACGGTGAAGTTCAGCTACCCCCCTTCCTCTTGTCCCTGCAGCTTCGTGGGGCTAAAATTTTTACCAATTCAATTCAATTCAATTCAATTCAATTCAATTTTATTTATATAGCGCTTTTAACAATTGACATTGTCGCAAAGCAGCTTTACACAATAAAAAGAAGTAAGTTTTTATGCAATGTGTATGAATCAAAATGATAAGATTGTCCCTGATGAGCAAGCCGAGGGCGACGGTGGCAAGGAAAAACTCCCTGAGATGGTAATAGGAAGAAACCTTGAGAGGAACCAGACTCAACAGGGAACCCATCCTCATCTAGGTGATAACGGATAGCAGAGAATGATCAGCATAATAATGTGTACTGGAAGTTCAGTGTAACAGGAGATGTGTTAAAATTTAAATTAAAAGGAGTCCAGTTTGTTCCCGGAGGCTCAGGTAGACTGTAGGAGATTCCAGTCCTGAGCTATCGAACAACTGAAGTCACAGGTCACAGAGCATCAATCGATGATAGGACAGTCTTCATGGAAACCATCCCCAGCCACCAAGCGCATCCAGGCAGACCACACGCGGCATCCATGCGACGGGATCTCCAGCCAGAAGCAGGACTCCAGGACGGGTTAGACGGCTCCAGAGGGCAGAGGGGTCTGGATCACTGGCAACTCAGGAGCGAACATGTATAGCTCGACAGAGAGACAGAGAGAGGGAAAGGAGAGAGGGAGAGAGAGAGAGAGCAGAAAAGGAGAGAACAGAAAATAAGGAGAGATGGCAGTTAGGTATGGTCACAGTCAACAGTAATAAGGTGAATGTATATTAGTGCAAAGTGCATGCAGGGACTCCGGCAGGACTAACTATAACAGCATAACTAAAAGGGAGAGCCAGAAGGAAACACAAACATGAGGGCTCCCTGAGATGTAAAGCAACCAATCACCTCACTGTCAACAAACCTGAGTGAACAATGAGAGTGGGGAGGACAGCATCTAAACATACCAGTTCACCAGAATACTCTACGTCCATGAGTCCCCCAGATCTGCTCCTTTACCTAAGGTTAATCTATTTACAAAAATGCTTGGCTAAATAAATACGTTTTTAGCCTAGACTTAAACACTGAGACTGTGTCTGAGTCCCGAACATTAACAGGAAGACTATTCCATAACTTTGGGGCTTTGTAAGAAAAGCTCTGCCCCCTGCTGTAGTTTTAATAATACGTGGTACTGACAGGCAGCCTGCATCCTTTGATCGAAGTAGGCGTGGCGGATCGTAAGACACTAACAGTTCACTCAAATACTGTGGCGCGAGACCATTTAGAGCTTTAAATGTCAAAAGTAGTATCTTGAAATCGATGCGAAATTTCACAGGGAGCCAATGCAGTGTAGATAAGATAGGGGTGATGTGCTCGTATCTTCTGGTTCTAGTGAGGACTCTCGCTGCTGCATTCTGAACTAACTGTTCAGAATACCAAGCTGGATCTTCGAAGCGCGTACAATCTCGTCCGTATACGTGAGGGGGATGAATGGAATACAGCATTTATCACTCCAAACTAACATTACGAATACCTGGTTATGCTATATGGATTGGTCAATGCCCCCTCCGTGTTTCAGGGGTATATGAACGAGGTATTACAGGAGTATTTGAACCACTTTGTACTGGTCTACATTGATGACATTCTTATTTACTGCCCGAATGAGACTGAACATCGTTTTCATGTGAACAAGGTCCTCCAGAGACTTAAGGCCCACAAATTGTTCTTAAAGGCAGAAAAATGCTCCTTCCATCAGTCCTCTGTACAGTTCCTTGGGTACCACATCAGCCAACAGGGTATCCAAATGGACAAGAAGAAGGTGGAAGCCATCCGGACCTGGCCCGTTCCATCCAACATCAAGCAGCTCCAACGTTTCTTCTGATTTTCCAACTTCTACAGAAGATTTATTAAAAACTACAGCTCATTCATTTCCCCACTCACCGACCTCTTAAAGGGCAAACACAAGACCTTAAATTGGACTCCGGAAGCCTCGGCAACCACGTTAACCTTTCAGAGAGCAATCACGTCGGCACCAATCCTCTCTCCCTAATCCCAATAAGCCTTTCCTGGTGAAAGTGGATGCCTCTCAAACAGGAGTTGGAGCTGTATTGTCCCAGCAGCAGGGGAACTCATCACAGTATCTTCCATGTGCTTTCTTTTCTTGAAAGATGTCTCAGGGGTAAGACCGGTATTCTGGTTGTCGTGGATCGTTTTTCCAAATCATGCCGTCTGGTTCCATTAAAAGGCCTTCCCTCTGCCAAAGAGACAGCGGAGGCCCTCTTCAATCAGGTCTTCCGGATTTATGGAATCCCAGAGGATATTGTTTCTGACAGGGGTCCGCAATTCATTTCTAAATTCTGGAAGGCTTTCTTTCAACTCCTAGGTGTGACTGTAAGTCTATCTTCTGGGTACCATCCTCAAAGCAATGGCCGGACAGAACGGAAGATCCAGGAGATAGGTAGATACTTCCGTACTTTCTGTCATGGCCACTAGTACTCCTGGATTCAGTTCATTGCATGGGCCGAGTACACCCAAAACTCCCTCCGACAGCCTTCCACTGGTCTCACTCCATTTCAGTGCGTGCTCGGTTACCAACCTTCCTTGTTCTCCTGGAATGGAGAACCCTCAGAAGTTCCCGGCAGTCACACACTGGTTCCAGGAGAGTGAGAGGGTCTCACTCACCAGCTCGACAACAACTACAGAGAGCAGTCAGAACACAACGGATCACGGCTGATGTGAGGAGAGCAGATGCCCCGGCCTTCCAACCAGGACAGAAGGTTTGACTCTCTACACGAGAGTGACAGAAGGTTTGACTCTCCACACGTAAGTGACAGAAGGTTTGACTCTCCACTCTCCCCCCCCCCCCCGGCTCTGGATCTAGAAGATGGCACTATCTACACTGTGAAGTAAATCCTGAGATCCCGTCGCCGAGGTGGACGACTCGAGTATCTCGTGGACTGCGAGGGGTATGGAGAGGAGGAGATGAGAGGAGTTGGGTCCCACAGGCAGATATCCTTGACCCAAACCTCCTCAGGGAGCTCCACCTACAGCATCCACAAATGCCTGCTCCCAGGGGTAGAGGTCGTCCGCCCCAGAGATTTTACCTGCGTCCCTCAGGAGCAGTCTGTGGAGGGGTTCTGTCACGGACACGCCAGGCTCCGCCCCAAATCAACGCTCCAACTCACCCGAAATCTGATCACACACACCTGCACCTCATCACCCATACACATGTCACTTCTGTTCTCTCACTGTCTGAACTCCAGTACGGACAAGGACTCGTCACGCTGAAAAACTTACCCAGTGCTTCTTCGTCTCTGTGTCTCCTCAACTCCGTATTCCTCCGAGCTCCACATCCTGCCTACCCCGTCTGCCCTTCCTGATCCTCTGTCCACCAGCTCCATCAATACAACAGCTAAGATTTTCCGGTTTACTCAGTCACTTTTCCTTATAATACTGTTCGTCTTCAATAAACGTGCCCGTTCGGGTTTTTTCCCCTCACTTCTATTTGTTGTCTCAGTCCTTCCGTAACAGTAGCTTCAATTTTGTTTTGGATATGAAACACCTTAAAGACTAATACTGGCCTAAAGGTAAACCGATTTGATAAATCCCTCAAAATCACTGCAGGTCTTTTGTGTGAGGAGACTCACCAGTCCCACTGTGTGAAGGAAGATCCATGAGCAGGATACACTTAATATAAAATCTGTTAAAAATCTGGAGGTGAGAGCCTGCTCACATTCAGGGCAGCAATAAAGATGTTGTAATGCCTGAGCTAAGAAACGACCAGTGGAGCTCTCTGATGTACTCAGTCTTCTTATATTTGGACATGAGATTGCAGATTGCCAGTTTTTTTTTTTTTTTTTTTTTTGACTGTGGAATATATTGTCCTGATAAACATCTATCTAGGAGTAGGTTGAATGTATACCTTTTGGCCCACCATTACAAGGCCCTTTTCCCTAAGGGGATGAGTGCTATGATTTGTCTGTGCATGGTTTACCTGAACTGCTTTTTGTTCATAAGGAACAGGCCTCCTCATGCCCACACACAGTAACTGGAGCCACATGGCTGTGAATTATGTTTTTTATGATCTATGCAGAGACAAACATATAATTTGGGCATGTCAATATTTCTATACTTGAGCACACAGCATATATCTACATTATCTAAAGCCTTCACCTAATGTTCTGTAGCAAAAGATTCATTTATTTCCTATTTATTATTGTCATGAACAGAGTCTTCTGGGATGATCACATGTGGACATTGTGGCTGTGGAGTGCATTACCTATAGTTTTCCCTGTGATGATTGAGTGGTCCTTTGATCTTAGCATAATGTTCTAACTGTAAGGTTTTGTAATATGATGAGGCAGGGGTGTTGTTAGACAAACTTAGATCAACCAAGAAAAATCTTTTTTTCTTTCTTGAGTGACCCAGACTTCCCTTCCTTAGTGCACTGTTACTGCCATCCTGCTGCTGCTGAAACTGCTGTACATTTGTATTTTTCTGTTTCTCAATAATAAAAATTAATAATAATAATAATTAAAAAAAAATTATTGTATGAATTGAGTCAGCAATTTAAAATAAAGACAACAACACTGGATAACTGAAGATGGGGATAATCACAGGTTTTTCAACAGTCTATAAATGTCCAGTTTCAGCAAGGCTGTGCTCATGATAGACTCAGATTCATGTTCTTGTCTGAGGAACCTGATGTGGGATTCTGCTGTTTGTAGCCCAGCCCCGCCAGTGTTTGATGTTGATTAATTGACTATAGACTTCCTGTCAGCTAACACCAGTCAGGTCTCTGCCTCTCTCCTTTGATCCCGCTTATGTACAAGGTGTTTCAGTTTGCAGGATGCTTTTTTTAGCACCATTCTGTATATACACTAGAGATTTTTGCTTGTGAAAAGAGCAGGAGATCTGAAGTTTCTGAAAAACTCAAACCAGCCTGACTGGCACCAACCACCAAGCCACAGTTAAAGTCCGAGAGATCACACACTTTTCCCCCCAGTCTGAGCATTAACTGAAGCTCTTGGTGTGTATCTGCATGATTCTGCATGTCCTGTTGTGCTGTCATGCCTCAGTCCTGATTCTTGCTTCATGTACTGCAAATCATGTTTTACCAACCAGTACAATGTTTAGCTGCACGCTGTTGCAAATGAAAATAAGATTTTTAACAGAATGGAACTTCCCTGTCCCAATGTCATGCACAGGGAATTCAGGGACTAGAGTCAGAACTCAGGCAGGAGATGTAGCTCTCACCTGGATCAGTCGTCATGTCACAGTAATCAGACAGAGACCATCACTGTCCCATCCTCATTGCCAAAGTTGTTATACAGTAAATCATAACAAAATTTTATCAGAGCATTAGATGACAGGAATCAGGATACTCAGAGCCAGGGTTCAGCTGGAGAAGATCATTTTATTCGGAGCACATCAGATAACCTGGGCTATAGAATTCAAACATAAATGGCAAAACACCAATTTTATACGGAGATGCAAACATCAACCCAAGGCTAAGAAAAGAATGAAAAATATAGGAGACAAAAAAATCAAGGTCATAAACATCATGTGAGGAAAGAGTAAACTAGGAGAGAGTTACAGAGATCACTCTGACATGAAATTTTAATGCTTATGCCATATTCATATTAACAATTAGAGAAAATTGGAAATAAATCCCTCAACACACACTGCAGTGTACTGGCTGTGACATGCACACTGCTGATATTTTAGTTCAATTGTGCTGCTTTGACATTGTAGATGTGAAATAGATAATGGGGTGTCTGCCTCATTTAATGTGAGCTAGTGGTCCCATGGTCAGACAACATTTTCTCAGACTTCCTCGAGTCAAGTCAAGTCTTTTTATTGTCATGTCAACCATGAACAGTTCAGTATTCAGTGAAATGAAACAACATTCCTGCTGAACCAATGTGCTACGTACGTACGTATTGCTAACATAAATTAACAAAACTAGTAATCCTGTAGTTGTACTGTAGTGCATGTGCAAATGTGCAGACAAAAGTGACAACATGCAACAACATGACACAATCCAACACAATAAGGCAGTCTAATACTCTGTGGTAATGAGGTAATGGGTTGAGGTAGTGAGATGAGTAACAGTAAACATTTCTCATAAGTAGCAGCAAAGATAGAAAAGAGTTCTTGTATGTGGAATTGATAGATGGTTGTTGATCAGTGTGTTTGCATGTGTGTGTGTTTATCAGTTTAGTCCCATTTTTGAGCTGGTTGAGTTTATCTGAGTGGTGCCTGTTGAGCAGTTATATGTAGATGTTTTTCACGGAGCTACTGTACAGTAGGAGCCACACCAAATAGCCGAGGCCATGTGAATGCCGTGCGGATCCCGTGTGGCTTCCCTTTGGACCCCGTGCTCACCCCTCCCTCTCCTGTCAGGAAGGTGTGTCAAGATTTCGCAGTAAACGTGCCCATTCAAGCTCTATTTATTCATTTACCTGGTGCCACCAGTCATGGCCAAAAGTTTTGAGAATGACACAAATATTAGTTTTCACAAAGTTTGCTGCTAAACAGCTTTTAGATCTTTGTTTCAGTTGTTTCTGTGATGTACTGAAATATAATTACAAGCACTTCATACGTTTCAAAGGCTTTTATCGACAATTACATGACATTTATGTAAAGAGTCAGTATTTGCAGTGTTGGCCCTTCTTTTTCAGGACCTCTGCAATTCAACTGGGCATGCTCTCAATCAACTTCTGGGCCAAATCCTGACTGATAGCAACCCATTCTTTCATAATCACTTCTTGGAGTTTGTCAGAATTAGTGGGTTTTTGTTTGTCCATCCGCCTCTTGAGGATTGACCACAAGTTCTCAATGGGATTAAGATCTGGGGAGATTCCAGGCCGTGGACCCAAAATTTCAACGTTTTGTCCCCAAGCCACTTAGTTATCACTTTTGCCTCATGGCACGGTGCTCCATAATGCTGGAAAATGCATTGTTCTTCACCAAACTGTTGTTGGGTTGTTGGAAGACGTTGCTGTTGGTGGGTGTTTTGGTACCATTCTTTATTCATGGCTGTGTTTTTGGGCAAAATTGTGAGTGAGCCCACTCCCTTGGATGAGAAGCAACCCCACACATGAATGGTCTCAGGATGCTTTACTGTTGGCATGACACAGAACTGATGGTAGCGCTCACCTTTTCTTCTCCGGACAAGCCTTTTTCCAGATGCCGCAAAGAATCGGAAAGAGGCTTCATCCGAGAATATGACTCTGCCCCAGTCCTCAGCAGTCCATTCACCATACTTTTTGCAGAAGATCAATCTATCCCTGATGTTTTCTTTGGAGAGAAGTGGCTTCTTTGCTGCCCTTCTTGACACCAGGCCATCTTCCAAAAGTCTTGGCCTCACTGTGCGTGCAGATGCGCTCACACCTGCCTGCTGCCATTCCTGAGCAGCTCTGCACTGGTGGCACTCCGATCCCGCAGCTGAATCCTCTTTAGGAGATGATCCTGGCGCTTGCTGGACTTTCTTGGATGCCCTGAAGCCTTCTTAAAAAGAATTGAACCTCTTCCCATGAAGTTCTTGATGATCGTATAAATTCTTGATTTAGGTGCAATCTTAGTAGCCACAATAAAAATAAATCTTTGCCTGTGAAGCCATTTTTATGCAACACAATGATGGCTGCACGCGTTCCTTTGCAGGTCACCATGGTTAACAATGAAAGAACAATGATTTCAAGCATCACCCTCCTTTTAACATGTCAAGTCTGCCATTCTAACCCTATCAGCCTGACATGATGATCTCCAGCCTTGTGCTCATCAACATTCTCACCTGAGTTAACAAGATGATTACTGAAATGATCTCAGCAGCTCCTTTAATGACAACAATGAAATGCAGTGGAAAGATTTTTTTGGGATTAAGTTAATTTTTATGGCAAAGAAGGACTATGCAATTCACCTGATCACTCTTCATAACATTCTGGAGTATATGCAAATTGCAATTATAAAAACTTAAGCAGCAACTTTTCCAATTTCCAATATTTATGTAATTCTCAAAACTTTTGGCCCGACTGGAGATGGCTCTTTGTTCTTAAGAACACGTTAACACAAGCCAACAATTTAGCTGCGCTGAGTTGCAATCACGTGGTTTTAACAAATATGAACACAAAGTGATCTGCCTTTTTATAAAAATAATAATCATGTTTTTTTGCTGTTTGTGTCCAGCATTGAATAATTATTTCATCCATTATTTGACCACGCCTGGAAATTATAGCTGGAATGTGATTGCGAATTTATTACTGAAATAAAGCTGTTCATCGGTGTGCGTGAACCCGCGGCTTGTACTTTCACAGACATACTCCCCCAGAAAGTCATCGCCTCTTGCAATAATGCAGATCAAACATACTACATCTGTCCATATATAAAAAGGAATATTTAAGCATATATGCAAAATGTATTTCACTTAAACATTACAGATTAAAACATGGAAAGTAGACTTGCTGAGCTTCAGTTCATTGTGATGCGGACAAACGGTCCAGGAAGGAAACAGGTTTCGTTATATTACAAAATCTGAATATATTCTGTACATGTAGTTAATTACACTCCAACTATCAACTCCAACTATGAAGTCTGATTTAATTGATACCATTAAACATTTATTTGTTTCTATTTATGTTTATGTTTTGCTGGCGAAATATATTTTAGGCAGAGACGTCTGCTCGGTCTTGTTAATTTATTTTAAACCCCTCAATTCTGCCAATTCTCTAATCAGTGAAACCGGTTTGATAACTTCATACCTATCATGAATGAAAGGTGAGAAAAGGGATTACAGTAACTGGGGGTTCTGTTGTTCACCACGGAGTGCGCTGTCATGTTGTGTTCAATGAATAGACTAAAACAAAATCAAAATGATGTTTGCTTCAGCTTTAGAAACAATATTGTTTTAGGCTAACTTTATTAAAGATTATACACTTTCGTATTCAGAATTGAGGGGTTTAAGATGAATTAACAAGACCGAGCAGACGTCTCTGCCTAAAATGTATTTCGGCAGCAAAAAAATAGTTTCAAAAGTTTGCCTGAGCTGGCTTTAACACAAACACATTTGCGCAGGTTGAAAAAAAAAACTTCAAACACAGCATTTTGCACTACCAGTCAGTAGTGGGCGGAGTCAGTACATTCTCCGTTGAGGTTTCTCACCTTACAAGATCTGGCCATTAAGAACGCACGTTTCGAGAAAAGGGACCTTGCGCACTTCCGTGGCAGCTCGCGGGCGGCTGTGAAAATTGAAACTGAAGCCGAAAATGTGTTGTCTCTCTCTTATGCCATTGAAAGCAAGCGACAGAGCTCATAAACATATTTAAATATTTGTTGGAGCCATAAAGTACATTTTTGGTGGATCTCTGTGGTATTTGACTTCATTATTACGTAGATGTAAATGTAACCTTTTTTGTGACATATTTGTGACTATTGGCTCACGTAAAGGTCATAGGTCAATTTCATATGTTTATGGTAGCAACCGTTTAGTGTGTGATTTATTAGAAG
The DNA here is from genome assembly GCA_013621035.1 of Clarias magur. Classification (NCBI taxonomy): domain Eukaryota; kingdom Metazoa; phylum Chordata; class Actinopteri; order Siluriformes; family Clariidae; genus Clarias; species Clarias magur. The sequence goes on along the minus strand of QNUK01000546.1, from coordinate 157,704 downwards.
GAAAGAAGGACTCGGTGTTAGACAGTCTTTTGAACGTTCTTTGAAACCATGTTTATTTTGAAGCTTGAAAAGTGTAAATAGTTCTTAAGTTTAATTTGTTGAGTGTCTTGTATCCAGACAAATGAAGATTAAACTGATACACTACAAGGTTTGTAGTTTTACGCGTCAAATCCATGTGCCGGTCCTTATGGAAATGGCGAAGAACAGGAAAACATAGATCGCCATTACAATTAAGTCAAAAGACTTCTCACATTGACTTGGATCCAATGCGAAGTCATCAAACAAGACTTAAGTATTATGGACATGACAAGATAAGCCACGAGAGAGGTGCTCGTGCTGAATTATCGCGACAGATGAAAGTAAAAGTAGGTCAGAACAGCGCACGGACTTCCTGTGATATTCTGGTCATTTAAGAATATTTAAACTTGCCTCTGCATTTTAAAATATTGTCTATTAGTGAAAGAAATATTATTGCCACGCAGTTTGCAAAGTCATTGTTCCGACACCATTGTAGAATCATGGATGACGCAACAGCTGACTCGGATAAGAGTGACTAAAAGGGGGCGGTCAAGTATGAGCACGAAGCGCTAGAGGAGTGTCGGAACAGGCTCATTAATTTGAGAAGGTCAAGACTGGCTCAAATTACCATTCACATGAAAAGGATTGATAAACTCAAAGAAGATGACGAAAATGTTGAAGAAGTAGAACAGCAAGCGCTTACAAAGCTTACCAAGTTATATCAGGAATTCTTCGAATTAAACAATAGCATTCAGGAATTGTTGCTGGATGAAGAAAGGGAGAATGATCAGCGTGTCTGGTTTGGACCCAAGTCATCAAAAATAAGTGACTTTGTTCTTGCCACAGGACAGTGGATTGAAACTGTAAGGAATAATAATGGAGCAAAGGATGAGGACATTGATTTAGGTGACAGTGTTTCTAAGGTTGCTTCAGCAGTGAGGAGAAAGAGCAAAGCGAGCTCGTCAGCAGGACGTTCTGTAGCATCTTCAGCCAGCACATCAAGTTCAGTTCTACGGATGAGGGAGGAAGCAGAGAAAGCTGCACTGTTGGCCAAAGCTGCTTCCTTAAAAAGGAAGCAAGCCTTGCAAGTAGAAGAGATGAACGTGAAAACTAAATTGGAGGAATTAGAGCTACAAACAGCAATTGCAATTTCTGATGCAAAGCTCAAAGTTTATGGTGTACATGATAATTTTGTGGAACCAAAGCATAGAGTAGGTCAAATAAATCTGGGACTAAATGAAAATCCTGATGATGGAGTCTCTGATGTTCAATATGTAACCAGATGAAAGCAAGAGCCTACAGCTGTGCATGCCATTCAAAATACTGTTAAATCTGAAGATTCATACTACAGCTTGTTTCAAATAATGAAAAGGCAGAATGACATCACGGAAATGATGGTTAAGCAACAAAACCTAGCTCAGCTCCCTCAAAGAGATGTTCCGGTTTTCAATGGTGATCCTATTAACTTTAAATCATTCCTGCGAGCCTTTGACAATGCTATTGACAATAAAACTGAGAACGGTAAAGACAAGCTGTTGTATTTGGAGCAATATACCAGCGGTGAACCACAAGACCTGGTAAAGAGTTGTGGACACATGAGTGCAGAAAGTGGATACAAAGAGGCAAGAAGATTACTGCAACATCATTATGGTGATGAACTTAAAATTGCTTCAGCGTATACTGAAAAGACATTGAATTGACCTCAGATCAAGTCCGAAGATGGGAAGATGCTGAACGCATATGCTCTTTTCTTGACTGGATGCCTTAACACTATGCAGGATGTGGATTACATGGCTGAAATGGACAACCCTACTAATATGAGAGTTGTCATCTCTAAACTCCCATACAAGATGAGAGAGCGTTGGAGAAATGTTGCATATGACATTCATGAAAGGTTTGGCAGAAGAGCCAGGTTTTCGGACATTGTTGATTATATTGATCATCAAGCCAAAGTAAAAAATGACCCACTGTTTGGAGACATTCAAGAGCCAACTGGTGTAAACGCTGAGAGGAAAAGCCAGACTCCTGACTTGAGGTACAAAAAGGTTATTTCCAAAGGTAGTACTTTTGTCACAAGTGTCTGTACCGAACATATGAAACAAGTCGAGACAAAGAAAGAAACAAAACCTCAATGTGACCAAATAGTGTCTGAAGCATGTACATTCTGTCAAGGCAACCATGCTTTGAATTCATGTTTCAAGTTTAAAGAGCAAGAACACAAGGACAAAATTGAGTTTCTGAAATCAAAAGGACTATGCTATGGATGCCTCAGCCAGGGACATTTAAGCAAAAACTGCAAGAAAATACTTACTTGTCAAGAATGTTATAAAATGCATCCAAGTATTTTGCACATTCCAAATAAGAACAGATCCAGTAGTAGTGATGAGAATGAATCCAAAGCAAGCTTATCTTCTGTAGACCATGAAACATGTGGGTACACTGGGGCCAGAAACAGTGAATGTATCCTAGCCATAGTCCCAGTGAAGATTAAGTCAAAGAAATGTGACAAAGCTGTAAAGACATATGCCTTTATTGACCCAGGAAGTTCTGCAACCTTTTGCACAGAGGGGTTAATGAGAGATTTGAATTTGAAAGGCAGAAGGACAGAGATTCTCCTTCGTACTATGGGACAAGAGAAATCGGTTCATAGCAACGTGTTGTCAGACTTGGAAATATGTGGCTTAAAGTGTGAGGACTACATAGAACTTCCTAGGGTGTTTACCCAGAAAGAGATCCCAGTGAAACAAGAGAATATCCCCCAACAAAAAGACTTAGGAAAACGCCTTATCTGCAGCAGGGCAAACTTCCTCCTCTCAAGGCTGATATAGGTGTGCTTATTGGTGCCAATGTGCACAAAGCAATAGAACCATGGCAAGTAATTAATAGCGAAGGAAATGGACATTATGCTATTAGGACAGCATTGGGATGGATAGTTAACTGGAACTGACGCAAACACAGAATCAGATCAGGAGGGAGCTTCAAGTGTCACTGTGAACAGGATTGCGGTTGTAGACATTGAAACGCTGTTGGTAGAGCAATTCAATGCAGACTGAACGCAATTACAGTGACAAACCAGACATGTCTCAAGAGGATAAGAAATTCATGCATTCTGCTGAACAATCAATCCAGTATAAAGATGGACATTATTGTATAGGACTACCCTTCAAGAATGATCTGTTCAAGATCCCTAACAACAGATGCGTAGCAGAGCAAAGAACCATTGGACTTAATAAAAAACTCATTAAGAACCCAAAGTTTTATGAAGACTACAAAGCTTTCATGTCCGACATAATTAACAAAGACTATGCAGAAAAGGTGCCTTCTGAACAACTGGAACGCCCAAACAGAGTGGGGTACATCCCACATCATGCTATCTATCACCCTAAAAAGAACAAAATTAGAGTTGTTTTCGACTGCACAGCAACCTACCAGAACTTCTCACTGGATGGGCAACTAATGCAGGGACCTGATCTGACTAACACTCTCATTGGTGTATTGAACCTTTTCAGACAAGAGTCAATCGCTATCATGGCAGACATTGAATCAATGTTCTACCAAGTAAAAGTCCCAGATGCTGATGCAGATCTTTTGAGATTTTTGTGGTGGCCTGAAGGAGATCTTAGTAAGCCTACTGCAGAATACAGGATGACGGTGCATCTGTTCGGAGCAACTTCATCTCCCAGTTGTTCATGCTTGGCATTATGTAAGACTGCAATAGATGCAAAAACAGAGACAACAGCAGAAGCAGTCGATACTGTTCTGCAAAACTTCTACATGGACGATTGCTTGAAATCGGTAGCTGCTGAGGAAGCCGCAATTGAACTAACAAGAAGTCTGACATCGGTGTGCGCTAAAGGTGGATTTCACTTGACAAAGTGGGTGAGCAATAGCAGAGCGGTCCTGTTATCCTTGCCAGAGAAGGAAAGAACCACACAAGTCAAAGATTTAGATTTCAACAAAAGCAATCTACCAGTCGAAAGAACTTTTGGTATACGGTGGTGTATGGAGACAGATACATATAGATTTACCATAAATGTACATGAAAGACCTACTAAAAGAGGAATACATTCTGTGGCGAACTATATATATGATCCTCTTGGTCTGGTAGCACCCTGTATTCTTCCAGTGAAGCTTCTTCTAAGACAGTTGTGCCAAGACAAGTGGGCCTGGGATCAGAATATTCCAGAAAAGCAAGCACATGAGTGGTTAATGTGGCAAAAAGACATAGAACAATTGTCAAACTCCAGTGTAAAGAGATGTTTCAAGCCAGACAACTTTGGTCCTACCAAGTCTGCTCATTTGCATCATTTCGCAGACGCAAGTGAAGTTGGCTATGGCACAGTCTCTTACCTGTTGCTCACAAATGAGAATGGAGAAAAGCACTGTTCGTTCGTAATGGGTAAAGCAAGAGTCACGCCACTGAAACAAATAACAATCCCCAGAATGGAGTTGACTGCAGCCACAGTTGCAGCAAAGACGGTCAGTTGGAAAGACCGATAACAAAGCTCTGCTTATTGCAAGAAACAGAAGAAACCTAAGACTTTGCATAAAGACTGTAATTCATGGAATCTGTCTTCTTTCAAATGATGGTTTGAGGGATAGAAAGTAATTATTAAGGCTCCATTTGAGTTTGAAGATAGGTAAGTGTTATGCTCCAAGCATAGACAATTAGGGGCCGGAGTGTTGGAGCCATAAAGTACATTTTTAATAAATCTCTATAGTATTTGACTTCATTATTACGTAGATGTAAATGTAACGTTTTATGTGACATATTTGTGACTATTGGTTCACGTAAAGGTCATAGGTCAATTTCATATGTTTACAGTAGCAACCGTTTAGTGTGTGATTTTTAAGAAGGAAGGAAGGACTCGGTGTTAGACAGTCTTTTGAACGTTCTTCGAAACCATATTTATTTTGAAGCTTGAAAAGTGTAAATAGTTCTTAAGTTTAATTTGTTGAGTGTCTTGTATCCAGACAAACGAAGATTAAACTGATACACTACAAGTTTTGTGGTTTTACGCATCAAATCCTTGTGCCGGTCCTTATGGAAATGGCGAAGAACAGGAAAACATATTTATTCTTCAAAAAAAACGTATTTATTCTTCATTTTCTTCTCTCCTGCAATGATGATTCTTCTTTGACTGCACTTTCTCCATTCAGTATTATTATCATTAGTAGTAGTAGAGAAAACTACCGCTGATTAACTCTGCAGTAGTTAAAACAGCGCATTAATTTCATTTTGGGTATTTTTAACAGGCAATCTACTAAATAATAATAAATAGATAAAATAAACCAGCACTTAAACATTTAACCCAGCAGTTTTAGAGTGTAACATAAAAATATTCCATTCGTAATATAGCATAGGTGAAATCATAGGTTGTGTATAGAGTGATTTAAAAACAATACAACAAAGCTTAAGGTAAATAAATTGTCAGACTCTACATGAAGTATAGACATGATTTTGTTTTAGTCTCCTCACTGACAACGTGACATCATGCTCCGAGGTGAACACCCCCAGACCCTTACTGTAATCCCTTTTCTCACCATTCATTCACAATAGGTGTGAAGTTATCAAACCGGTTTCGCTGATGGGGGAATTGGCAGAATTGAGGGGTTTAAAACGAATTAACAAGACGGAGCAGACAGTCTAAAATGTATTTCGCCATTACAGTGTACTGAAGCTCCGCACGTCTTCTTTCCTTGTTTTAATCTGTAATATTGTGAAATAATAAGTGAAATGTATTTTGCATATATGCTTAAATATTCCTTTTTATTTATGGACTAGTGTATTATGTTTGATCTGGATTATTGCGAGACGCGATGACTTTCTCGGATTTTTATTGATTAAATCGCACACGTTTATCAGCCTTTTGATCAAAACGCTGCCTTTTTGTAAAGTGAAAGTTCACGCACGCCGATGGACAGCTTTATTTCAGTCATAAATTCACAATCACATTCCAGCTATTATTTCCAGCCGTGGTCAAATAGTGGATGAAATAATTATTTAATCCTGGACACAAACAGCAAAAAAACATGATTATTATAAAAAAAGCCCGAAGCACTTCGTGTGCATATAAGAAAATTTACTTAAAAATAGGTTTCTTTGTTTATTTATGTCTTTTGATGGCGCTCAATGTCGACACATTTTTACGTTTTAACGAAGATATGTTGACATATTCACGATAACACTATCAGACGCGCACAAGCACACACAAACTCTCCTTGCAGATACACTGTGCCGGGAACAACTGAACACAGGTCTTCACTTAGTAATACACATGTCCATGAATAAAAAGGAATAGATAGACATATAAGCTAAATATATTTCACTTAAATATTACAGATTAAAACAAGGAAAGAAGACGTGCTGAGCTTCATTTCATTGTCTAGGAAGGAAACGGTTGTCGTTATTTTACTGAATAAAATAAAATGTTGTTAAATCTGAATATATTCGGTAAATTTGTGAATTACACTGAAAGTATCAACTCCAACTATGAAGTCTATTTCATTTCATTAGTACCACTAAACATTTTATTTTTATTTATTCTATTTTTTTGCTGGCGAAATACATTTTAGGCAGTGACGTCTGCTCGGTCTTGTTAATTCATATTAAACCCCTCAAATCTGAATACAAAAATGTATAATCTTTAATAAAGTTAGCCTAAAACAATATTGTTTCCAATGCTGAAGCAAACATGATTTTGTTTTTGTTTTAGTCTATTCGTTGAATACAACGCGCTACGAGGGGAACATCCACAGAACCCCCAGTTACTGTAATCCCTCTTCTCACCTTTCATTCATGATTGGTGTGAAGTTATCAAACCGGTTTCACTGATGGGGGAATTAGCAGAATTGAGGGATTTAAAAAGAATGAATGCTGCCTTTTTGTAAAGTGAAAGTTCACGCACAAACCGGGGTTCATGTACGCCAATGAACAGCTTTATTTCTGTCATAAATTCACAATCACATTCCAGCTATTATTTCCAGCTGTGGTCAAATAATGGATGAAATCCTGGACAAAAACAGCAAAAAAACATTATGTTTATTATTATAAAAAGCCTGAAGCACTTCGTGTGCATATAAGAACATTTACTGAAAAATAGGTTTCTTTGTTCATTCATGTGTTTTGATGGTGCTCAATGTCGACACATTTTTATGTTTTAACGAAGATATGTTGGCATATTCATGAATCAGGTAGTTAACACTATCAGACATGCACAAGCACACAAACTCTCCGTGCAGATACACCGTGCGGGGAACAACTGAACACAGGTCTTCACTTCGTAATACACTTGTCCATAAATAAAAAAGAATATTTAGACATATACACTAAATATATTTCAGGTCTGCACGGCTTGTTACCTTGTTTTAATATTGTAATATTGTGAAATAATAAGTGAAATGTATTTCGCGTATATACTTAAATATTCCTTTTTATTTATGGACATGTGTATTATGTTTGATCTGCATTATTGCGAGACACGATGACTTTCTGGGATTTTTATCGATAAATCGCACGGGTGTATCAGCCTTTTGATCAGCACGTCCACTTTCCTTGTTTTAGTCTGTAATTTATAAGTGAAATACATTTTGTGTATATGCTTAAATATTCCTTTTAATTTATGGACAGGTGTAGTATGTGTGATCTGCATTATTGCAAGAGGCGATGACTTTCTGGTGGAGTATGTCTGTGAAAGTACGAGCTGCGGGTTCACACATGACGATGAACAGCTTTATTTCAGTCATAAATTCACAATCACATTCCAGCTATGATTTCCAGCCGTGGTCAAATAATGGATGAAATAATTTTTAGATGCTGAACACAAAGAGCAAAAAAACGTGATTATTATTATTTTAATAAAAAAGCCGAAGCACTTATTTGTTAAAATCAAGTGATTGCAACTCAGCGCAGCTAAATTGTTGGCTTGTGTTAATGTGTTCTTGAGAACAAAGCGCCATCTAGTGGTGGCACCAGGTAAATGAATAAATAGAGCTTGAATGGGCATGTTTACTGCGAAATCTTGACACACCTCCCTGGCAGGAGAAGGAGGGGGGACCACGGGGTCCGCACGGCATTCACATGGCCTATTTCGTGTGGCTCCTACTGTAGACATGCTGTATAATGCTTGCTTGGACACTGCAGTTAACTGAAACAGTCAATGCTCCACCTGGCGAGATTATACTGCATTGCAACAATCTTATTGTAAAGTGCATGGGGGCGTTTATGGGGCGAGGCATCGTTAACTGCGTCAACTCGGGGGATCACTTTTAGAAGATTAGAAGACATGGGATGAGTTTTTATTGTTATGCTGATGATACCCAGTTCTCTCAGCAAAACCAGGGATACTCAAATTGTCTAGATTAACTGAATGTGTCCAAGATATAAATGATTGGATGACCAATAAATCTCTCAGATACGACAGAGATATTACTTATTGGCCCAAAAACCAGTAGACAACAGCTCTCACAATTCAGAAGGATGTACTATTCCTACCAGCTCGAAAGTGAAAGACCTAGGCATAATATTAGACAGTAACTTGTCCTTTGAAAATCATATTTCTAATATTACAAAAACAGCCTTCTTCCACCTTAGAAATATTGCCAAGCTTAGGAACATTTTATCTGTATCTGATGCAGGAAAGGTAGTTCATGCATTTATGATCTCCAGACTGGAGTGTTGTAATGCATTATTAGGTGGCTGTCCTGCATCCTAAATAAACAAGCTACAGTTAGTCCTAAATGCAGCTGCCTTCTTCTCACCAGATCAAGAAAATATCATCATAAAACCCCAATATTATCATCTGACTATGATTAGCTGACTAACAATAACAATCTGTTAAGTTTAAAATTAATTACAAACTAGCATTACTTACATACAAAGCCCCAAGGCGTTTTCATATTTAGCCCCTAAGCTTTGGAATAGCCTTCCTGACAGCGTTCAGGGCTCAGACACAGTTTCCCAGTTTAAAAGTAAGTGTATCAAGGTGCAGCAGTCACAACAAACTAAACCTCTTCTTTTCTTAGACTAAAACTAAGCTTGGACACACTTCTTCATTTAAACCTAATAGTACTAAGATCTCTTGGGTACCCTGGAAGATCAAGAGAAAGAGCAATGTATGTCCATTAGTACACGCGTACAACTACATGCGAAATGATACTACTGGAGAGTCACCATTACACTTAATGTTTGGCCGCCAGCCAGTTCTTCCTATTGACTTTGTCCAGCTAGGCATGGTTAGTTTCAGAGTCAGCTGACAAGAGGCAGGCATTAAACAAGAAAAGGTGGGATAGTAAAATTACGGCTGCTGACCTTGAGAAAGGAGATTGTGTTCTAGTGCGCAATGTTAACATCCGTAAGAACAGAAAGAATAATAAACTTTTGTACCCAAGTAAAAGTACTGTTACTTCAGTGAAATTTTACTGAAGTACAAGTAAAGTTACTATAATAAAAATCTACTCAAGTAAAAGTAAAAAGTAGCTCATAAAAAATTACTCAGAGTAAAAGCTACCAAGTTACTATTTTTTAACAGCGGGGTGGGATGAGGCATTCTAGAGTAGTTCAAAAAAGACAAGTGGCATAAATATGGTGTGACGTCCCAGTCTAGGTACAGCAAAAGAATGGCTTGCGGTTCTATTTTTATAACTGTATGGGAATAGTGGTATATGGCAGAAAGAGCTAGACCCAGTCGTTAGCTGATTAACGAGATTATCCGTGGTGGATATATCTTTACTGGATCCCTTCATTACTCCTCTTTTTCTGTTTTCGTGCTCCCGAACTGAACATCTTTTTCCGGTTAGACTGAACCATCTCTCCCGCCATTCACCCTTATACACACACAATAACAACACGGACTTTGGACATTCCCTCCATACATACCCGCACACACACAGACACGCACACACACGCACACAATATATATTGTAAATATTGTTGTTTTTTTGGGTGCACCTGGATTGTTTGTTTGTCTATTAATACACTTTGGATTTGCTTTGAATTGTTGTTGTGCATCATTTCTTGTTCTGCTAAGCATACACCACACCGGAAGTTGATTATAGACCCCGTTTTAGTGTAACTAAGTTTCATAAAAATCTGAATGTTACAGCTTTACAGAAATACAGTCATGGCCAAAAGTTTTGAGAATGACACAAATATTAGTTTTCACAAAGTTTGCTGCTAAACTGCTTTTAGATCTTTGTTTCAGTTGTTTCTGTGACGTACTGAAATATAATTACAAGCACTTCATACGTTTCAAAGGCTTTTTTTGAACAACTACATGACATTTATGCAAAGAGTCAGTATTTGCAGTGTTGGCCCTTCTTTTTCAGGACCTCTGCAATTCGACTGGGCTGCTCTCAATCAACTTCTGGGCCAAATCCTGACTGATAGCAACCCATTCTTTCATAATCACTTCTTGGAGTTTGTCAGAATTAGTGGGTTTTCGTTTGTCCACCCGCCTCTTGAGGACTGACCACAAGTTCAAGTTTTTTGGGCAAAATTGTGAGTGAGCCCACTCCCTTGGATGAGAATCAACCCCACACATGAATGGTCTCAGGATGCTTTACTGTTGGCATGACACAGGACTGATGGTAGCGCTCACCTTTTCCTCTCCAGACAAGCCTTTTTCCAGATGCCCCAAACAATTGGAAAGAGGCTTCATCCGAGAATATGACTTTGCTCCAGTCCTCAGCAGTCCATTCACCATACTTTTTGCTGAAGATCAATCTGTTCCTGATGTTTTTTTTGGAGGCTTCTTTGCTGCCCTTCTTGACACCAGGCCATCTTCCAAAAGTCTTTTGCCTCACTGTGCGTGCAGATGCGCTCACACCTGCCTGCTGCCATCATTACTGAAATTATCTCAGCAGGTCCTTTAAATGACAGCAATGAAATGCAGTGGAATTTTTTTTTTTTCGGGATTAAGTACATTTTTATGGCAAAGAAGTACTATGCAATTCATCCAATCACTCTTCATAACATTCTGTAGTTTATAAAAACCTAAGCATTCTAGAGTTTATAAAAACCTAAGCAGCAACTTTTCCAATTTCCAATATTTATGTATTTCTAAAAACTTTTGGCCACGACTGTACACACATACACACACACACACACACACACACACACACACACACACACAGCCCAGGTGTCACACCCGTGCCACCACAACCCTGGGGAATAAGATCTGGTTCGCCGGATTACTGAGCCAGTGATTTGTCTCCCCCTAGTGTTTCTCCATGTGAACTTGTTTTCACTTTTGCACCAAATTAAGTTCCCCTGTGTCTCCCCCCATGTGTCTCCCTATTTATTCCGGCTGAACCCATAGCTCCTTGTCTGTTCACAGTTGTACACCTTCATGTATATGTTAGTCTGCAAGAAACGTGTTTGTTCTTTCTCTCCACCAGGACTGAGCAGTGTCTGCAGGGCCAGGCTACGTGCGGCTGGAAAGACCAGCAGTGAGGTCAAGGTCAAGGCTGAGAAAGTCTCAGCTTTCTTTTGTTCACGTTTTTGAGTTGTGTTGATTTTCTTTGTGTTTTGATTTCTACCAGCCGGCTGGCAGACTCAGCCTGGGGAGTCATCCTTTATTTTTTTGTGTTTTTTGGACACTTGTGGCTCAAATAATAAACTTATTGTTTAAGTTTATCCTGCATTTACGTCCGACCCGCTGATGCTCTGCGGCGTCACCACCATGCCCCGCTCCTCCAGAAAGATATGTTGGAAATCCGGAGGGGTGCAAACAGTTCCTCCTGGCCTGTGAGCTATATCTAGCGGACTATCCCAAGAGACGCAGCGCAAGAAAATAAGCTTTGTGACTTAACAGCTCACTGGGCCTGCGATGGACTGGGCAGCAGCAGTTTGGGGCGCAGACAGGATCATCACGTCCAGTTACGAGAGGTTCTTTCACACGGTGTTCAATCACCCAGATCACGGCAAGTCGGGGAACAACAACTGCTGAGGCTGAAGCAAGGAAACACCACAGTCACAGACTATGCGATGAAATTTTGGATCTTAGCCACGGAGAGCTACTGGTGCGACAAGAGCTTGCTAGCCAGGTTCTGGGATAGACTATAACCAGAGGTCCAGTTAGAACTCTCGTGCTGCGACACAGGCATGGCTTTGGATGAATGAATCGACCTGGCTATCAAGCTGGACCAGCACCTCCGCGGCCAACGACGTCACCTTCCCTCCAAAGTATCGGGTGGACAATGCGAGTTCAGGCACAGTGACAGCCTCAGAAAACTCCCGTTCGAAACTCATGAAGAGACTACTCTGGAACCCATGGACGTGAGCACTTCCCGCCTTTCGGCCCAGGAGAGACAGAGGAGGATGTCATCGGGGTTGTGTCTATACTGTGGGGGGGATAAACATCAAGTCAGCAACTGTCCATTGATTAAAGTAACATCACACACACCACCTCGCACTCATCAGCAGGTCCACGTCCCCAGCTTTGGCAGGTTTCTTTTTTATTGGGAAAAGAGGCGGGGTTTACGGCCCTGTATTGATTACCATGGTCTCAATGCGGTTATCGTAAAGTACAAGCACCCATGAGAACAGTTGTTTTATCTTGTGCTATCTGCATGACAACAAAAAGTTGTTTTTGTCCTCGTTGTTTGCCTGTTGGTAAATTAATGCCCCTGCCAACACCTAACAGACCGTGGTCACACATATCGGTGGACTTTGTAACAGATCTGCCAGTGTCAAAAGGGTACACGACAGTCCTTGTGGTGGTAGATCCCTTCTCCAAGGGATGTCGTTTCATTCTGTTTAACTCTCTCCCATCAGCCATCGAGGTGGCAGAAACCCTATTCAAAACAGTGTTTTACTGTTACAGCATCCCGGAGGATATTGTTTCAGATCGTGGTCCCCAATTTATTGCTAGAGTCTGGAAAGCTTTCTTTCAGAAGTTGGGGACCACTGTTAGCCTGATGTCGGGCTATCATCCCTAGTCTAATGGACAGGCAGAGCAGACTGTCCAAGAACTCAGTAAATTCCTCCGAGCATACTGTAGCAGTCGACAACAAGAATGGGCAGACTGTTTAATCTGCGTGGAATATGCACAAAATTCATTACGTCACCCCGCGACCAGCCTAACGCCGCTTCAGTATGTGCTTGGGCACCAGTCACCGCTCTGTCCCTGGGATGTCACTCCCATCGATATACCTATGGTGGATCAGTGGTTTAAAAGAGCGGAAAAAGTATGGGAGGATGCGCACACGAAGATCTCCCAAGCAGTTCGTCGGTTTAAAAAATTTGCAGATAGACGACAAAGGGAAAATCCTCTGCTCCAGGTAGGTGATCAGGTATGGCTCTCGACACGGGACCTTCATCCTAACCTCCCCTGTAGAAAACTCACCCCCAGATACATCGGCCTCTTCCCCATTCTCGCACAAATAAATCCGGTCTCATTTAAGTTACAGCTTCCCAGTCACATTCGTATTAACCCTGTATTTCATGTCTCCCTTCTCAGGCCAGTGATCTAGTGGCCGCTGGACGGAGGCGTCATGGAGCCTTTGCTCCCCGGGGCTGTGGAAATAGAGGGCACCCCCGTGTTCAGAGTCAAGGAATTACTGGACTCCTGAAGGAGAGGGGGTTCCCTCCAAAACCTGGTGGATTGGGAGGGGTACAGTCCTGTGAAACGGAGCTGGGTCCCGGCCCGAGACATCATAAATTATGAGTTTATTACAGAGTTCCATCAAGCACGACCGGATCGCCCAGCGCCGCGAACCCCGGGCCAACCCACTCGCCAGCAATCCCATCAGGTTGGTGGGTCCCTACTCCTTCTGCTAATGCGGAGAGAGCGCCTCCACCTCCCTCGGGAAGCCGGTCCTGGGAGGGGGTGACGGTGTTACTGTCACACCTGTGCCACCGCAGCCCTGGGGAATAAGATCTGGTTCGCCGGATTACTGAGCCAGCGCTTTGTCTCCCCCTAGTGTTTCTCCATGTGTATTTTTTTACTTTTGCACCAAATTAAAACCTTCATGTGTATGTTAGTCTGCAAGAAACGTGTTTGTTCCGTCTCTCACCCAGGACTGAGCAGTGTCTGCAGGGCCGGGCTACATGCGGCTGGAAAGACCAGCAGGAGGTCAAGGTCAAGGCTCTTTTGTTCATGTTTTTGAGTTGTGTCGATTTTTTTTGTGTTTTGATTTCTACCAGCCCACCTGCAGTCCTAGCCTGGGCAGTCATCCTTTGTTTTGTTGTGGTTTTTGGACACTTGTGGCTCAAATAATAAACTTATTGTCTAAGTTTACCCTCCATCTACGTCTGCCCCGTTGACTATCGACATGACAATGGGGATCAGCTTCAGAGTGGACCAAAATAATAAACAAAAGGGTATCTGTGTTTTAGTAGCTAGATTACCTGCAAAAAAAGGTAAAAAAAAAAATACAGGTACCTTGCCTGACTCCCTAAACCAAAAACAGTGAATAAATTCCCTCTTCGCAAAATAAATGGCAGCCACACCCCTACTACTGGTGAATGCACAAACATATAGATGTACAATTATCTCAAATGTATATCAAGAGCCAAGCAACCAAACCAAAGGGACAAGGCAATAATCAAAGTCAATGAGAGGCAAATAGTCAAAATCAGAATACACAGTTAAATATCAAAATTCTAAAATCACATATTGTGATGAAAAGCCTTTAGGAGACATTTTTAGGTGTCAGGGATAACCCCTAGAGGGCGCCAAAGCACCCTGTGATTTTTGTTTGTAGTTCCTTTTGTTTAAACTTCACTTCCCATTATGCACCTCGGTCAGGTGACGTGGGGCGCTCACCTGAACCGAGTTGCTCATTAGTTTTATTATAAATGGTTTGTTTTAGTTCAGTTTAGCGTGTTGCATCTGGTGATTTTCACCTCGTTCATGTCTGTGCGTTTAGTTCGTGTCTTTCAGTGGTTTTATACGTGTTTTAGTTTCAATTAAAGTATATTTGTTTAAGTTCCCTGTTTTTGTTTATAATAAAATAAACGTTGTTTCCGTTAACACCTGGATTCTCTGCGTTTATGCCTCGCACCGCAAAAGATGACAGAATGCAAGACCATACAAGAGGCATAGCAGAGGAGCCCTTCCCCCGGAAGATTCTTTTGGGGGGGGCAACGATGTATGCGTTGTGGGGAGCCGGCGCGGAAGGTAGCCGGATAACCAAGCGGCGTTGCGGCAAAAGAGCGGAGTGTGAGTGGGACGTGTAGCAGGGAGCAGCATGATTGGAGCAGCTTTCAGCGGTGCGCTGAGAGAAATGAAGGGCGCATTCATGACCTGCGGAAGCAGGTGGCCACGCTTCAAGGGCTGCTAGCACAGCTGCACCGTGCCGCTGTGCACAGCGAGCTGCCGCCGCTGCGCAGTGCCTTCGAGGACGGCGAGCTGCCACCGCTGCACTGTACCTTCGAGGACGGCGAGCTGTGTCTTCTTCCTCCACCGCCGCCTTCATGCGCCGCCGAGATCAGCGAGCTTCTTCCTCCGCCGCCGCCTTCATGAGCTGCCGAGGATCGCGAGCTTCCTCTTCCTCCGCCGCCGCTTGCATGCGCCGCCGAGGACGTCGAGCTTCCTCTTCCTCCGCTGCCCTGCGTCAATGAGGACAGCGAGCCTCTTCTGCCTCCGCCGCCCTGCGTCACCGAGCACGGCGAGCATCCACTGCCTTTGCCACCCTACGTCAACGAGGACGGCGAGCTTCCTCCGTCTCCGCCGCCCTGCTTCAACGAGGATGGCGAGCTTCCTCCGTCTCCGCTGCCCTGCTTTCAACGGGGGCATCAAGTCACCTGGCCCACAGGACATAGGTGCTCTGTGGGTGAGAGGGGCGGACATTGGACCCTCGGGGGGATGCCCTGGACCTCCTGTGGCGCCCCGGAGTTGCGCCCTTTGAGGGGGGGTTATGTCAGGGATAACCCCTAGAGGGCGCCAAAGCGCCCTGTGATTTTTGTTTGTAGTTCCTTTTGTTTAAACTTCACTTCCCATTATGCACCTCGGTCAGGTGACGTGGGGCGCTCACCTGAACCGAGTTGCTCATTAGTTTTATTATAAATGGTTTGTTTTAGTTCAGTTTAGCGTGTTGCATCTGTTGATTTTCCCCTCATTCATGTCTGTGCATTTAGTTCGTGTCTTTCAGTGTTTTTATATGTGTTTTAGTTTCAATTAAAGTATATTTGTTTAAGTTCCCTGTTTTTGTTTATAATAAAATAAACATTGTTTCCGTTAACACCTGGATTCTATGCGTTTATGCCTCGCACCGCAAAAGATGACATTAGGTGCATCTTACTATTTTCTACATTAAGAACTGACTCAGATTCTTTTGCTGCAGCAGTTTTTTCATCCATTCATTTATTTCAAATTATTATTCATTTATATGCTTGGTCAGACATGTTTTTTTTTTTTTTTTTTAAGTGCATTGGTCCATAATGACTGTGTATGTGTCGCTTTTTCCGAATAGGATCAGTAAACTCTAACAGCCTACATAGTTGTCTAAAGCTTATGCATGAGGTAACTCACTTGCATAGATCCTGCTACCCGGACGTTGCATTAACAGCTGTGATCTGACACCCTTGAGATGTTTCTTTATAAATTTTTCTACCGTATGGACAAAGCGTTTGATTGCACTCTAGTTACATAAGCGTAACACTTTACACACCTGAGTAGCAACAACTGTTGAGGTTCTAAGTAACTGTAGACAAAATTATTTCCCAAATAACTTACTGAAATTGGTTGAGAAATGTACAAGTTATAGTGCTTTTTATCCCAAAATGAAGCTAAAGGCATTAAAAAACAGCAGGCCAATGAAGATGCAGCTTCATGCACACTCGTAACACGACCGGCACTATGACCTGGAAGTAGTATGGTCGGGTTTCCAGGAAGCATAAAAGGAGACAAAATGGCGCTTCACATTGCTCAGTCATTGAGTTCGCCCATGCCTTTGCTGACGCTACGCCGACTATTCTGTAAGTACTCATCGATTCTGGTTGCTTCTTTGATTGAGTGTGTGTTGCTAGAACGCGGGTTTATTTGTGTAGATCCTTGCTCTTTGTGTAAGAGAGTTCTTAGACTAATCGCGTGGTTATCCTGCCTATTCGTGCTGCTTCCGCGTTTGGGTTTACCATCCACGCTACACGGGCTAACTGCTAAGGCTTTTCAGTTTATCCTTCGGTTGCTCGTGACAGAATGACTGAGCCAAAAGCAGTAAACCCAGCGGAGTTTGCTCGCCTCTGTGATGTGGTTGACCAACATGCCGAACTGATCAATAAGCTCTGTGGTGAAGTCGCGTCTCTCCAAAGGGACCTCCAAGACGTTGCGGCCTTGCGCCGCGAGGTGGAGGAGTTACGGCAGGAGAACGCGACCCTCCGCGGGGTGGCTGCTTAGTCGGCTGTTGCCATGCCCGTCGCAGCAGCTGCGCCGCCCCCCCCTTCTGAGGTGTTTATAGCACAGGTGGGAAATGCAGCGTTTTTCTAACCGCATTGGATCTTGTGTTTGAGTTCAATTCCACCAGATACTCCACAGACCGACTGCGCGTTGCGCTTCTCGTCTCGTTGCTATCCGGGCAGGCAGCTGAGTGGGCCACGGCGGTTCTCCGATCAGATTCAGACACTGCTTATTCATATGGAGAATTCACCCGTCAACTAAAGCTAACATTTGAACATCCTGCTGCTGAGGTGGAGACCGATATGAAATTGTACCATCTACGGCAGGGAGGGTCGTCCGTGAGTCGCTACACCGCGGATTTCCGTACTCTCGCCGTGCAGACCAGCTGGGGAAACGCCGCCCTCCGGACGGCCTACTACGAGGGACTGGCTTCACGCATAAAAGATGAACTCGCCGGACAGGAGATTCCGACCACACTGGAGGAACTGATTCAGCTCGCTCTCCGGATTGACCAGCGCCTGCTCTCCCATCCGAGGCCAGCCCGCCGGACCCTGCCGCCCATCACACCATCTTTTTCACACTCCACATCCCGACCACCAGCCTTCACCACCACCGCTATGGCACCCACCGGATCTCCACCTCCCGCCATGGTTGACACCGGAGCCGGGGAACCCATGCAATTAGGACGTGGCTCCTTGAACGCTGCTGAGCGAGAACGACGCTTCAGGGAGAGACTTTGTGCCTATTGTGGGTCAGGAGCGCACTATAGAGCCATCTGCCCTCTTCGCCCGGGAAACGCCCAGGCCCGGTGAACCATGGAAGCAGTTCACCGGGCTCCCTCCATCTCTCCGCCACCACGCCCAGCGTCTCTCGTCTCACGGTTCAGGTACACCTCCAATTTGGCCACAAACGAGTCAAAAGTTCTGCGTTCATCAACTCCGGTGCCGCTGGAAACTTTATTGACTCTTCATATGCCAAAAGATTGGGGTTGGAGACTGAAGCGTTATCCCAGCCAGTTCGGATTACATCTGTCGACGGTCGGCCCCTTTCCTCCAGCCCCATCATCGCCCAGACTCGACCCATAACCCTCGTCATCGACCAACACCAGGAGACAGTCCGATTTCACCTCACCTCCATCTCCTCTCCACCCATCATCCTCGGACACCCCTGGCTTCTGCAGCATGACCCTCTGATCTCATGGTCTCAGAACCGGATCCTCCGATGGGGGCCGACCTGTCTCGAACTCTGCCTGCGGGCACCGGCTGGGACGTGCTCTAGGGAGTCCGAGGCCCCTGATGTCGACACCAACGGCATCCCTGAGGCTTATCGGGACCTGGCTGAAGTCTTCTGCAAAAGACGTGCCACTCACCTTCCTCCTCATCGCCCCTACGACCTGGCCATTGAACTTCAGCCAGGTTCTGTTCCCCCCCGTGGCCACCTATACTCTCTCTCCACCACTGAGACGCGGGCGATGGAGGAGTATGTATCCTCAGAAGGCCTGTAACATCCAGCCAAAAGCAGCTGGCCAGTAAAGACAGAGTACTGAGAAACTCACCCACATGGATCAGAACTACAAACAAAAGAAATAGAACCAATAGACATTAGCATCACAGGTGTCTACAATCTTGTAATCAGTCAGTGGGCCTATATATAGGGCTCCAGGTAGTCACTGTGCTGTTTGGTGACATGGTATGTACCACACTCAACATGGACCAGAGGAAGCAAAGGAAAGAGTTGTTTCAGGAGATTCGCAAGAAAATTATAAACAAGCATGTTAAAGGTAAAGGCTATAAGACCATTTCCAAGCAGCTAGATGTTCCTGTGACTACAGTTGCACATATTATTCAGAAATTTAAGATCCATGGGACTGTAGCCAACCTCCCTGGACATGGCCGCAGGAGGAAAATTAATGACAAATCAAAGAGATGGATAATCCCAATGGTAAAGAAAGAGCCCAGAAAGACTTCTAAAGAGATCCAAGGTCAACTTCATGCTCAAGGAACATCAGTGTCAGATCTCACCATCCGTCGTTGTTTGAGCCAAAGTGGACTACATGGGAGACGACCAAGGAGGACACCATTGTTGAAAACAAATCAGAAAAAAACCAGACTGGAATATGCCAAACTACATGTTGACAAGCCACAAAGCTTCTGGGAGAATGTCCTATGGACAGACGAGACAAAAATGGAACTTTTTGCCAAGGCACATCAGCTCTATGTTCACAGACAGAAAAATGAAAAGAACACTGTCCCTACTGTGAAACATGGAGGAGGCTCTGTTATGTTCTGGGGCTGCTTTGCTGCATCTGGCACAGGGTGTCTTGAATCTGTGCAGGGTACAATGAAATCTCAAGACTATCAAGGGATTCTAGAGAGAAATGTGCTGGCCAGTGTCAGAAAGCTGGGTCTCATTCGAAGGTCATGGGTCTTGCAACAGGACAAACACAAACACACAGCTAAAAACATCAAAGAATGGCTAAGAGGAAAACATTGGACTATTCTAAAGTGGTCTTCTATGAGTCCTGACCTCAATCCTATTGAGCATCTTTGGAAGAAGCTGAAACATGCTGTCTGGAAAAGGCACCCTTCAAACCGCAAACAACTGGAGCAGCTTGCTCATGACTAATGGGCCAAAATACCTGCAGAGAGGTGCAGAAGTCTCATTGACAGTTACAGGAATCGTTTGATTGCAGTGATTGCCTCAAATGTTGTGCAACAAACTATTAAGTTAGGGGTACCATCATTTTTGTCCAGGCCTGTTCCATGAGTTCATTTTTTTTATATAATTCTGTTGAAGCATGGTTGAAAAGCAATGTCTGACTTTCATTGGTTAACATTCATAGAATTCTTATTTATTATTACTTTTGTCAGATTAAAGTTATTTCTGTGACCATTGTGAGTTTTTCTTTCATTGGCCGAAGGGTACCAACAATTTTGTCCACGTGTGTATATTTATTTTTTAATTGTCATTGACCTATGCTGAGTTGCCAGCATGTATCTGTGCCGCTTAGGTTTTTAATGAATATTTGTTCAAATCTTATATATATATATATATATAATTATTATTTTTTTTTTTTTTACATCTTTGTGGTTAGCAAATCCAGGATGAAGATCACCACAAGCAGCTGGAAAAGACAGTGAATAATGAATAATAATTAATACAAAATATAAAGTAAAAAAAAAAAAAAAAAACTTGCACTTTACTTCTGAAAAGGCGAGAGAAGAAGGGGCAAAGTGTCAAATGATGTGCACGCACACGCACACACACACACACACACAAAGTTCACGCTGATACAGAGAAAAAGAAAATGGAACTTTAATCTCTCTAATGAGACTTGCTTTTGCTTTACATGTGCGCACATGTGTGTTATAACAAACAGTACACGCGCGCTGTACACATATGCATACAAACACAAAATAAAATATGTTTAACGCGCACACACATGGTCACAGTGTTATAGTAAACAGTACACGCATGCATGGATGTTAATTGTACCAGTGAGAGATGCGCGCTAAGACCGAGCAGGAGAGACGATTACCCACAATTCCACAGTGCATGAGAGAGAAAAACCATTGTTTCACTTGTGATCACCTTACGCTCGGCATCAAAACAAGAAGTGCTTGCATGATACCTGATACTCGGTATTCGTAAACAAAGACTTGCTCATTTTTCAAGTCAAATTTATTAAAAATCTTTGCTCACCTTGCGGAATACTAGCAAACATTGTTACTCGCAATCCAAGGTTCCACTGTATACATTTGAAGTTTTTAGGAACATCTTCCATGAAATGACACATATGGAAACAAAACTGTTCCAATGGCTATGATCTTAATATCAGTTTACATGCCTAAAAGCCATGTAGATTTAGTGGAGGGCTTTGGTGAGAGGGACACATACACGGCTTTAGTGAGCTCTTGAGGGTTGTAAAGTGCATGGTTTAAAACAGCACTTTTTTAGGTTCTACAACTGAACCTTCTCTGGATCTTCCAATTCACTTGGACTATTCAGGAGTAAGCATGCATAATAATAATGTCATTACTTCAAGTTTTACATTGGGTGAAGTTTTATATCAATGTTTCTTTTTCATTAACCTTCATGGTCAATACTTCATTGCAGCGTATCCTAATATGAGTTTAATATATTTTGCTTATGTGTGTGCGTGTGTGTGTGTGTGTGTGTGTGTGTGTGTGTGTGTATTCAGTATACACACATATGTATTCTGGCATTGGAAACCTTAAATTTTTGAGCACCCTTTCTAAAAGGTCAAGCAGCCCCAGAGGAAAAGCAAAAGAAACTCTCTGGCTCCTGTTGTTATCCACCTGTTTTTTTTTCTAGCTCAGAAAAAAAAACAAATAGAATCCAACAAACCTTTACCAGTCACATTCAACACCAAATATACTTCTGTTGAGGCCATCCATCTCTTAAACCACAAGCTTTTGCTCAGCAACATGCAGCAGCTAACTTGTTTGACTATTTTCCAACCACATAACTCACAGGTGGTACATTTTCATGCATCTTTTTGCACTTACAACCATGTTTTCATCTGCTTCTGATAACCAGCTACTTTCCACACTGCTGTCATATTTAGAAAAAAAAACTTTTCTTTTGTATGCATTTATTTAAGAGCACAGTAGTGCAAACCATATATTCTGAAGCAAACAATTTTGATAGAACTCAAATGGACATATTGCCTATTCTATCCTGTATACCCTGCATAGAGTTAATTTCATGTATTACTACCTATTAAACTTATATACTATTTTCCAGTAGTAATTTAAGAGACCTCATGTTCCTCTCTTCATGTTTACTTTTAAATTACAGCAGATGAAAACTACACTGATGTACAGTAACTACACTAGTGTTTCATCCCTAAATACAATCAGTAAATTATCATTTTAAATACACTGAATATATGATATGATATGATACATTATATGCTTTTTTTCTGAAAATGTTTAAAAAAAAAAAGTCTATGAGTATTGTATGTACGTAAAGTAAATGGAACAATGAATGGACTGGACCCTAAGAGGAGACATGAGATTACTGCATTACTGAAAAAATGAAAGATGAGACACTTAAGCACGTATATATTGTCTAATTAATCACACTCAAATGACTGAGATCAAACATTAAATATTACAAATCTTAATATATTACACAAAGATAACCCAGGTAAATAAAAATTATGTTGGCAAATGATGATTTGACTTATTAAGGGAAAAATTATGTATGTGATGTATGTGAAACAGTAAAAAAAAAAAAAAAAAAAAATTAAAGTTTTGGAGTGGCTAGGCATAGTCCAGACTTAAATTCGATCCTTAAAGAGACTGTTCATGCTCAAAAAACGAATTGAAACAATTCTGCAAGAAGATTTGTCAAAAATTTCTCCATGACATGAAAGACCCATTGCCAGTTATCATAATTGCTGGAATGGCACAACCAGTTATTAGGAATAGGGACAATTACTTTCTCACATAGGATAGATAGTTTGTACAGCTTTTTCCTCATACTAAATAAAATCATTTGAAAACTGCATTTTGTATTTACTCAGGTTATCTTTGTGTAATATTAGAATTAGTTTGATGATCTCAATCATTTACATTTAAGTGCAACAAAGGTGCAAATAAAATACTGCACTGAATTAGATTTTCTTAAGTCCTTTAGGCATGCTGCACACCTCCCTACACACAGATACACCAGCACTAGTTGTACCCAACAGATGACAGTTTCCTCTTTGTCTCTCGGCAGATACACAATGGTCCAGTTTTTATCTCTGCAGGTGTTTCTCTGTGCCATGGGTAAGTCTTTATGATCTAATTCATTGCTTTATTCAATGAACAGCTCTTACAATAAAGTCCGAAGGTATTTACATTAAACTGTAATTTTTATGTTGTGTAATTGAAACTCATTAATTCGTCAGAGAAGCGCATTTTATAAAGTGCAAGTAAAAAGTACACATTTTGTTTCTAAGAATATAATCGCTATTTTACTGCAGTCTTCATCACTTTGTAAACAAATTTGATTCGTCTTTTATTTTAATAAAAGCTTTATGTTTTACCTGAATATATTAAAGGTGTTTTTGCATATCCATTGGTGGAGAGGACAAGGGAATAAACATTTTTAATTAATTTTGGTACACAGTCCATTAAACCATTTATAAATATAAAAAGTATATATAACCATTTAAATACAAAATATTTTTATGCAAAATGTATGAAATGCACAATGTATCAGTAGGAACTAAATGAATCAAAAGATTTTTAACCCTTTTTAACCCTTAAACCCTTATAAACTCCTGATCAAAATCTTAAGACAAGGGAAAATATTACACATATTTACACTTAAACCTTTGATCAAGTGATAAACAGCCTGTTTGAGTTTAAATGTAGTTTTCAGTAAGTTGCCTACTCTCTGCTCTGTTCTTTGCGCTTGTTTCTACTTTTGGCATTTTGAGGAAGTACTTACAACCTGGTTACGATCCACAAGTGCGAAGTGCAGTTTCCCTAGTATTAATATACATACACACACATAATTATTGTCCTGGAAGAAATCCTTCATCGGCCATGTGGTATGAACTGTAATATTGTCCTGTTGAAAAACCCAGTCATAACCACACAGACGAGGGCTCTCAGTCAAGAGGGATGCAACATGTCCATATATACATTCCTGAACAAAATTTTAAGACCAGGGACTTTTCCTTTTAAGAAATTTAAACTGGGGCGTTGCAAGAGCCCTTGCCTGTGCAGCTCAGAAATACTGCCACATTCAAAAACAGAGAGTCTTTTTGCTTTTGAAATCAGGAAATCATGACTGTCTGAAGGACAATGACATTAAAGCCATATGTTTGGACAGATTTTAACTTTTAAAGGCTGTGGTCTTAAACTTTTGATCAGCTGAATTTAAATGCAGTTGTCAATAAATTGCTTACACTCTATTTTTTGTTTCTTTTTTTGGCATGATGAAGTTGTTACAACCTGGTTACGATCTACCAGGGCAAAGTTTATATACTTGTAATATTTTCCCTCGTCGTAAGATTTTGTTCAGGAGTATGTGTTACATATTACATAATATTACTAATAATTATTACTGTGCTATAAAGTTCCATAATACATTTTATATATTTTCATATTATGATTCTATTATGTGTTATGTGTCCTGATTATTTCTACTAATTCTACTGATTTAATAATCACTATTTGTTTACCTGGCGTGCTATCTAAACAGTAGAACTCTGTCCATCTGTCAACCCTGGGTGAGGCACTCATTGTAATGACGCGTGTCGCGCGAGGGGCAGAGCCGTGCTTAAACTGTTCAGAACAGGCAGATACGCAAGCTGTTACCACACGTAGTTCTGAACAGGCAAAAGCACGGCCATTTATACACACGGTTGCTAGGCAATCATTTATGTAGCACCGGTGAAAGTATCAGGGCCAAAGAAAAGAAATAAAATAAAATAAAATAAAAAAGACAGACGGACAGACAGACAGACAGACAGACAGACAGCTGTTTAGAGACAGAGGCAAAGCCCCAGCCTCTGTCTGTTTAAGACGCCGGCGAGAGCGAGTGATAGAGAGAGCGATAGGTAAATAGAAAGAGCGACACGCAGCAGTCCAGCGTGCGCGCTCAGTACAGTTTATTAGTGCACGAAGCACAAACTCTCTCTCTCTCTCCCATAAGTCTTTGGTAAGGGCGAACGCCCTGAGAGGATAAGTTTTGTTTTGTTTGCCAGTGCCCGGTCTGTTCTCACGTAGATGGCGGAGCTCTGTTTATTTTGTGTTTCACTTTTCATTTATTTTCCTTTTAAGTTTCTTAATTAATAATCCTGTGCTTTCTACAAACGGGAAGTGTATCACAAGCACTCTCACTAACTAACTATTTCATTTACCCACTCTAATGCCCAGCATATGGGCTCTTATCATTAAAAACATTGCATGGTGCAGCTCTCCATACCGCACCACGTAACACTCATGCCTTTGTTCAACTTGGGTTGGCAGTTTCTAACTTTAATTGAAACTTTGTGTGCATGTATAAATATTTATAAATGTTTTCATTGCATTTAGGCATTTGGCAGATGCCCTTATCCAGAGTTTCATCTGAGCAGTTGAGGGTTAAGGGCCTTGCTCAGGGGCCTAACAGTGGTGGTCGTGGGATTTGTTACAAAACATCATAGGGTGTGCTATTCTGTATTGGTTTCTGTGAACTTTAGTGTGTGAAAAAAATAACCGAAACTCTGTTTATACTCGCCTCACAGACATAAAAAAAATATATACTTATAGAAAGCAAAATGTCTGCTTTTACATAAACTAATGGAAAACAAATGTCAGATTATGTAATTCTTATGAGACATGAATATAGGCGCATTGACTGCTGTGGAGATGACAAGATTACCTTCATCACTACTGCCGAAAACAAAGTAATTGCTTGTTTATCAATAAATTACTGAAATGGTCAGAGTCAGTCTCATTGCTGTTTTTCCCGACACATTCATAATCATTAGTCTACTTCTGCCGGTGTGCTCTGGAAAGCTCTGTTTAGACTATGTAGGAAATTATAGATGAGGATCACGATGCCGGCTCAACATCCCGGAGCCCAAAGATCAAGGTCTCAATAGGTCTTACGCATTGATGAAAATCATGGAATATTTCGTGAAACAGTGACTCTGCTGAAAAAAGTTAGGCACATCAGTCACTATACCTCAAATAAAAGGTCTTTCTGAGTATTATAATTTAGTTGTAACATAACAGATAGGCAAACCGAACAAACTGTGTGCACTGAATACTAAACCTAAATCGAGCATGCAAATTAATAAAACTGAAGGTGAGGATTAATAAACTGAGATGTTTGTTTCTTAGCCCCGTCCCCATGAAAACGGCGTATTCAGAGAAAGGCTCACCCGCGAGAAGTTGTGTGTGGACCACTGAGGTTTTACAGATACTAAAATTGCCATTTTTACTGTTTTATAATCCCTGGAATGGAAGAGATTTTCCTTAACATAACATGCATTGTTTTGAATTATTCTATCACAACCCATGATTTATTATGCTATTGTACAAATAGAATAATTTTCTTTGGTATTTTTATAGCATATTTAAAATTTTTTAAATCGAATTGTTAGGTAAGACGGGCAATGTCGGTCCTGCCTCCCCACAAACTACAACTGCAAGTTTGAATTGCGGTGTGTCTGTGTGTGTGTGTGTGTGTGTGTGTGTGTGTGTGCGTGTGTGTGTGTGTGTGTGTGTGTGTTGCAGGTTTGCTCTCAGAAACTCTGTGCTGTTTAACTTTGGAGGCAGAAGTTGGAGATAAAGTCACTATTTGGTGCCAACATGACCTGAGTGTCACAGGTTACGTCTTCTGGTTTAAACACACGAGTGATTCAGTTCCATTTTCTGTTGGTTGTAAACAGTTTACATCAGCTCCATCAAAAACGTGCCACTTCTTTACTGAAAGTGACAGAATAGTGATGTCTATTCATGACAAGAACACGTCTCTCACCATCACTGTAGTAAATGTCTCTGATACAGGACTCTATTACTGCAGCTACATGGAACAGAAACAGATTACATTTAGTGATTCAGTCTACTTGAGAGTGATAGGTAAATTAATATAATGTAAGCAGTTGTAGAAGAAGAGTTGTAGTAATTTCAGTTATTAAAAAAAATTTTCATTTTCAGGGGAAATGTCCAAGATCACAGACATAACAAATGGTTTGTTGCCTTTCTTCTCCTAAAAGTCTTCTCTAATTCTTACATTAAAACATAGTGTTTAAAATATCTAAATCTATTCTTTATTTTGATTCAAGGCTGTGTCTCTCCCGCTGTGTTCTTCATGCTGACTGTGGGATTTGGTGCCCTGAGTGTGATTCTTCTCAGTGTCCTGATCTTCATTATACTGAAGCACAAAGGTAAATGATAGATACATACATACATACATACATACATACATACATACAGTTTTATGCAAAAGTGTAGGCATCCCTTGATAACAGATTTTGGTGATTTCTTTTTAATTAAAAAGATGTTAACACAAGCTCTCTTGGAAATAGAAAAAATGCAAAATATTTTCAGCAAACATTGGTGCATATTTAAATTAATTAAAGATTTTAAACAAAATTAAAATAAAAACATTATTTTTGCACTGTGCAAAAGTTTGGGCATTGTACATATTCAGTACTTACAGATCTGGCCATTAAGAATGCATGTTTCTTGAAAAGGGATCTCGCGCGCTTTCGCGGCAGCTCGCGGGAAGCTGTGAAAATGCCGACCATTTATTACCTGTAGAGGGCAGTCGTGTTTCAATCTGAAGTATTGTGTGTCTACTGAAGCCAAACATGCGTTCCTTCTCTAACCCTAACCTATGCGCCCATTGATAACAAGCGACAGAGCTCATGAAAGTGTCAAGCTCAAACTTTAAATACTGATATGTATTTATTCTTCACTTTCTTCTCAATGATGATTCTTCTTTGACTGCGCTTTCTCCATTCAGTATTATTATCATTAGTAGTAGTAGTGAAAACTACCGCTGATTAACTATCTCTGCAGTGGTTAAAACAGCAGATTAATTTCACTTGGGCTATTTCTAACAGGCAATCTACTAAATAATAATAAATAGATAAAATAACCAGCATTTTAACATTTAACCCAGCAGTTTTAAGAGTGTAACATAAAAAATATTCCATTTGTAAAATAGCATAGGTGAACGCATAGGTTGTGTAAAAACAATACAACAAAGCTTATGGTAATTAGATTCTCTGACTACTTATTTACAGTACATGGAATTTTACGGGGTTGTCACTGAACGATTTACCCTGACAAAGAGCAATATAAGAATAGTGCCAGCTGGCACACCTTAAAAAATTATTCGGCATCTATTTAGAGTCTAAATATTTTTTCTAAACTTGTGCTACCGTTGTTTACTTACAATATTTGTTAATTAATTTTTTGTATTTAAATGAGGCTTGGGCTCCGAGATGTTGAGCCTATTTCCTACTGTACGTAGTCTAATCAGAGCTCTACCACCCGTTCGAGTGTAATTCATAAATTATGTTAATAATAATGAAATGAGATGCCCTAAATCGTGCTTTAAAATTAACCTGCAATTCATTTCAAAACCGCGGCTCGCAGTTTTACTTTACAAAGGGCAGTGTTTTGATCAAAAGGTGATACACGCATGCGATTTATCAATTAAAATGCAGACATCCAGCATTGATGGATGGATGTTGTTGATAAATATTTAAAATGATAATTAAATAAATAGCTGTCCATCTTTTTGTGTTTATCTTTTCGGTTTATTATACATTTCTGCACCACTTCATATAATAAATAGTTTTAAATGGTAGTAAAGGTACCATTTGGTCATGTACCAATCTGCATCAAACTGAATCTCTCCGATTAAGTAAGCATAATAATAAATAATGAATCATCATAGTGTCAGCCCATGGGTGAACATGACCAAATTGCTGCATAAACACTGGAACATGAGGATTTAATAATTTAATTAAACACCAATATCCTTAATGTGTTAAAATGTTGGATTTTAATTTAAAAGCCCAATATATATTTATGTGTGTGTGTGTGTGTGCGTGTGCGTGTGCGTGTGTGTGCGTGTGTGTGTGTGTGCGTGTATGTTCAAATCCAGCATTTTAATGTGCGTCAAGCTGCATGGGCGTCAACTCGCACGTTCAGTAATATTCCATTGTCGTTCATATTGCCTCTGTTTTAGAGCCCTTTACTAAAGCATTCGCTAGTTATCAAGTTGATATACAGGTCAATCATGAATTACACTCAAAGTATCAACTCCAACTATGAAGTCTGATTTCATTTGCTGGGGAAATAAAATTTAGGCAGAGACGTCCGAACTGTCTTGTTAATTCATCTAAAACCCCCTACAGTATTTGCCAACAGCGCACCCAGTTTGATAAATTCACACATATCTTGAATGAAAGGTGAGAAGAGATTCAGCAGAATCTTCTGACACCGAGCTTGCTCTGAAGGACTATATTCGACATGAATATAGAGAATAAGAATTGTATTTCTAATAAGATAATTAATTAAATAATACAATTATATCTAATAAGGTCTTTATCTAAAAGCCAGACCAAATTTCTCATTCACCGCTGAAGTAGTTAAACATGCTTATACTGTAGATACGTAGGTTATATTTTAAAAGTACAATTGCAAGTAAATTACAAACTGCATGTGATGTAAAATATGAATAAATATATGATATGGGAGTATATACAATGAAAATGTTATTTACACATGAGTGCACAAATGTAAAGCAAACGCAATTATTAATTTATTGTGTATATTTAACTTCATTCACCCGTTTAAGTTACATGAAAAAGTAAGGTGTCTGTCAGCCCACTATTATTTTCTGTTTGAATTTAAAGATGCACACGCCGATGAACAGCTTTATTTCAGTCATAAATTCACATAAAACCCACATTCCAGCTATTATTTCCAGCCATGGTCAAATAATGGATGAAATGCTGGATACAAACAGCAAGGAAACATTATGTTTATTATTATAAAAAGCCTGAAGCACTTCGTGTACATGTAAGAATATTTACAAAAATATATAGATTTTTTGTTCATTCGTGTCTTCTGATGGCGCTCAATGTCGACACATTTTTATGTTTTAACGAAGATATTTTGTCATATTCTCGAATCAGGACATTCGCATAGTTAACAATAACTGAACAGGTCTTTACTTTGTAATACACCTGTCCATAAAAAGGAATATTTAGGCAAATACACTAAATATATTTCACTTAAATATTACAGATTAAAACTAGAAAAGAAGACGTGCTGAGCTTCAGCTCATGCAAAATGTCTAGGAAGGAAATTGTTGTCGTTATTTTACAAAATCTGAACATATTCAGTAATTTTGTGAATTACACAAAGTATTTGTAATGACGCGGGTCGCATGAGGGGCAGAGCCGCGGTTAAACTGTTCAGAAGGGCAGATCGACAGGCTGCTACCGCACAGAGTTCTGAACAGCCAACGGCGCGGACACTTATACATGCGATTGCCAGACAGACTAAGCAACAGTTCAGCGTGTGTGCTCAGTTTACTAGTGCCACAACCCTCTGCTCTCTCAAATAAATAAGTGCAAATTAAATCCGTTCTCGCGTAGAGACGGTGGAGCTCTGTTTATTTCGTTTTCAGTTTCCTTTTGTTTCCGTTTAAATTGTTAATTAATAATCTCACGCCATCTCCAAACGGAAAGGTCTTCCTGTGAGTATCACAAGCACTCTAACATACTCCTATTTCGTTTACCCATCTAAAGTCCTGCGTATAGGTAACATTTTAAAAGTACAATTGTAAGTAAATTACAAACTGCATGTAATGTAAAATATGAATAAAACAGTATTAGACACACATATATGATATGGTAGTATATACAATGAAGAAGAGCGCTCAAATGTAAAGCAAACACAATTATTAACTTATTCTGTATATTTAACTTCATTCAACTGTTTAAGTTACATACAAAAATAACGTGCCTACCAGCCCATTATTATTTTCTGTTCAAATTTAAAGATGCACACGTGTGCAAAAAGTCGAAGTACAACAAAGAACACGAAAGTGTATAATCTTTAATAAAATTAGCCTAAAACAATATTGTCTCCAATGCTGAAGCAAACATGATTTTGTTTTTGTTTTAGTCTATTTGTTGAATACAACGTGACAGCGCGCTTCGAGGTGAACACATGCAGAACCTCCAGTTACTGTAATCCCTCTGCTCACCTTTCATTCGTGATAGGTGTGAACTTATCAAACCGGTTTCACTGATGGGAGAATTGGCAGAATTGAGGAGTTTAAAAAGAATGAACAAGACCGAGCAGACGTCTCTGTCTAAAATGTATTTCACCAGCAAACCATAAACATAAATAGAAACAAATAAAATGTTTAATGATATCAATTACATCAGACTTCATAGTTGGATTTGATACTTTGAGTGTAATTCATACATTTACTGAATATATTCACATTTTGTAAAATAATGAAACCCGTTTCCTTCTTGGACCGCACGTCTACTTTCTAAGTTTTAGTCTGTAATATGTAAGTGAAATACATTTTGCGTATATGCTTAAATATTCCTTTTTTATTTATGGTCTGGTGTAGTAAGTTTGATCTGCATTATTGCAAGAGGCGATGACTTTCTGGGGGAGTATGTCTGTACCTTTTGTAAAGTGAAAGTACGAGCCGCGGGTTCACGCATGCAGATAAACAGCTTTATTTCAGTCCTAAATCCACAATCACATTCCAGCTATTATTTCCAGCCGTGGTCAAATAATGGATGAAATAATTATTCAATGCTGGACACAAACAGCAAAAAATCCACATGATTATTTTTTATAAAAAGCCCGAAACACTTCATGTTTATATTTGTTCCTTCATGTCTTCTGATGGTGTTTTTATGTTTTCCCGAAGACATGTTGACATATTCACGAATCAGGATATTTGCATAATTACTGTATACGTCCGCGCGTCTAGGTGTATGTGCACGGATATAGTTTTGTGTATATGTGCGCGCATTTAGATCATTAGTCAGATCGGGAGACCTTGGGGGCCATTCAACTGGTCTGACACTAACGCACATTGGATAGATCCTTCCAAGACTGTTGGAACAAAAAAAGTGATGGTATGGTGTGGTATATGGGGTACAAATATAGTGGGGCCATTCTTCATCAATGGAAACCTCAAGGCCACTGGATATTTGAAATTGCTACATGATGATGTGTTTCCCTCTTTATGCACTGAAGCTGGCACGTTCCCTGAGTTTTTCCAGCAAGATGGTGCACCATCACATTATGGGTGTCAGGTCCGAACATTCCTAGATGAACAGTTTCCTGAAAAGTGGATTGGTCGTCGTAGGCCAGTTGAATGGCCCCCAAGGTCTCCCGATCTGACCCCCCTTTAGACTTTTATTTTTGGGGTCATCTGAAGGCAATTGTCTATGGTGTGAAGATACGAGATGTGCAGCACCTGAAACTACAGATACTGGAAGCCTGTGCTGCATTTCTACTGTGGTGTTGCTATCAGTGTGTGAAGAGTGGGAGAAGAGGGTTGCATTGACAATCCATCACAATGGGCAGCACATTGAAGACATTTTATAAGTGGTCAGAAACTCATGAAAGAATAAAGTTACGTTAAAAGCACACCATTGTTTTTCTTGTGAAATTCCCAATAGGTTTGATGTGTCACATGACCCTCTTCCTATTGAAAAAACAAAAGTTGGATCCAAGATGGCCGACTGCCAAATGGCCACCATGGTCACCACCCATCTTGAAAAGTTTGCCTCCTCACATATACTAATGTGCCACAAACAGGACGTTAATATCACCAACCATTCCCATTGTATTAAGGTGTATCCATATAAATGGCTCACCCTGTAGAAAGTTTGCATACTTCGACTTTAAAAGTTTAAAAGTTCTGTAAATTAAATTGGGCCAAGAGATTTTAATCCACGACAGAATCCTTATTTAACACTGATAAACCATCACCAAAATACCTTGTTGAAGATCAAGATCAAGGTACTCAAATTGGTACCATTGCATGACACCCCCACCACTTTAAATAATATTTAATTAGCATTTCTAAATGTAAATTATTATAAGAAAAAAAGCTTGGATACTTCTAGTTATTGTTGCCTTTTTGTAGAAACTGAAATTGCTGTGTTTGTGTTGTGCTTGTAAAAGTTCGTTCTCCACATTCAGTGACGTTATCGCTAAATGGCTATTACAAAAAAAGAAACAAATAAATACATAAAACTGTTTCTTTAAATAGCATCCATGTTCTTTAGGAAATATTAAATAAAATAAAAATGACAATTATCCAGCACAAGTGAAAATCTCCAGGTCACACCACTTGTGTTTGATGAAAATTAATGGATTCATGGAGTATTAACAGGTTTAACAGTGGGGCTTTCAGCCATAGAAAGAATGTACATAACCAATTGTTTAGTGATGGTAGTTTACTACTATTACTACTACTGCTACTACTACTAATCTGGAAATTGAGTCATGTCAACTGGAGTTCTTTCTTGATGGGTAGATATGTACTGTATGTTTCAAGACTCATACAAGTAGCTTCTCCAGTCTGAGGTAAGTTCCTCATATTTGAGTCTTTCAAAGTCAAATGATCCTCCCCTGTCTGAAAAGGCTCATTACATGAACAATGGAGATGGTGAGACTAAACTGAGAGTCGTTAGAGAGAGGGATGTAGATATACATATCTTGGACAGAGAGGATAGATGGATTGAGAGAGGGGTAAAGAAGCCATCTTTGTGCAAATTATAAATCCTTCTTTCAGCAGAGGTGGAGGTCTCAGGCACAACCTGTCTCCTAACTAGGAGGGATGATTTAACCTTGGAGGACTTAAATAGGAGGAACTTACCTCAGACTGGAGAAGCTACTTGTATGAGTCTTGAAACATACAGTACATATCTACCCATCAAGAAAGAACTCCAGTTGACATGACTCAATTTCCAGATTAGTAGTAGTAGCAGCAGTAGTAGTAGTAATATTAGTAATTTACCATCACTAAACAATTGGTTATGTACATTCTTTCTATGGCTGAAAGCCCCAACTTGCCTCAGACTGGTTGGATGAGTAGTGAAATGTTTCCACCTAACAAAAAAAGAAGGCCAGTTGACATGACTCAACTTCCAGATAACATCAACTGGATGACTAAGAATTTTCACAGACATACTACTACAACTACTACTACTACTACAATAATATATATATTTTTTTCTGTTCTGCTTTAGGTCACGAAGCATCAAAAAATGAGGTAAATCTGACTACAAAAGATACATTCTACATTTACATAGAGATGCCAGTATGGATGGTAATATATATATATAAACAGAAATCCTTGGTGGACTTTCTCACTGAATGTAAAAGTATGCACCGTACTTATCAACTTCTATGTAATACATTGAAGTAACAGTAGGCAGATATATATATTATCTTTGTGTGTCCTCTGTGTCCTTGCAGGATCCTGAAGCAAACTCAGTGCATTATGCTGCATTACATTTTTCAAAGAAAGAAAACAGGAGGGCAAAGAAATGTAATGAAATGGTGGATCCACATGTTGTATATTCTTCAGTTGGACCAACTAATGTGCATACATAATGTTATATATCATTTTCCATTTACTAAATAGTAACTTTCTTTCATTGTGTAACCTCCATAAAGAAGGCTATCACAATTACAGAATATGGTTGGGATTAATTTTATGAGCTTAAGGATTTTGTACATTAAAAAAAAAAACATGAGTAGCTTGCAATAAAATACTCATCAATTGTATATTGTAACAAAAAAATCAAACAATAATCATTTTACAAACTTCCCAGTTTTGGGAAGGTTTTGACAGCTTTTTCTCCTTAATAAATGAAAAAAAAAATTGTACTTTGTATCTTTGTGCAATATTACAATTTGTTTGATTGTACCCCCCCCATTTCATTATCACAGCACATTTTAGTTTTTTACCTGTTTTCTCACACCTATTTACATACAGGAGCAGAAGCAGCATGTTCTAGCCACAACACGGTCACTGAAATGTCATTAATCACTCCCAATCTAATCAATAACTGTGATTCCACCAGGTGCACTATGGCACGTTAGAATCACGGAAGTGCCTCTCCATGCTGATTTGCTAAAGTTGCATGCATAGTTCTTTTTCATGGAATTTCATGTTGGTAGTTCAATTAACCAATCAGGGATTTTAAACACAACCAAATGGCCAAGAGTGCACACTACAGATTAGAACATAATAGTAGAAAAATGTGGTTATATTTGACATTTTATTAACAAAAAAATTAAAATATTAATTATGTATATTATAATTAGAAATTTGAAATTTAAAACAAATCAAAATGTGAAATGGGAAAACATGTGTATGAATGAAAATTATTAGATTGGCCCTGATGAGTGAGCCAAAGTGATGGTGGCAAGGAAAAAACTCCCTGATATGGCAATAGGAAGAAATGGGTGCAACTCGGTCTTCCAAAAGGACAATTACTCCAAGCACACCTCCAAATTGGTTACAAAGTGGCTTAAGTACAACATGGTAAAAGGTATTAGAGTGGCCATCACAAAGCCCTGATCTCAATCCTATAGAAAATTTGTGAGCGGCACTGAAAAGGTGAGTGGGAGCAAGAAGGCCTAAAAATGTGTATGAATGAAAATGTTTAGATTGTCCCTGATGAGTGAGCTGATGGCAACAGTGTCAAGGAAAAAACTGCCTGAGATGGCATTAGGAAGACACCTTGAGAGGAACCAGACAACAGGGAACCCATCCTCGTTTGGTGATAATGGTACTGCATGCTGGAAGTTCAATATAACAGATGATGTGTTTAAGTTAAAATGGATTCCAGTTCATTATTGGTGGCTCAGGTACAAAACTGGTAGAAATTCCAGTCCTGACTATGGATTGACTGCAGTCACAAGTCCTGAAAGATCAGCTGTCTGCATCAGTCAAGACTAGGACAGTCTTCATGGTAAAGTGGAGCCGTCCCTAGTCACCACACGCATCCCAAGCAGACCACACATGACCTCCATGTGAAGACATCTCCAACCAGAAGCAGGGCACAAGGATAAGTCAGACAGGTCCATAGGGAACGGGGTCTGGATCACTGGCAGCTCAGGAGAGGAGAGGAGAGAAGAGGTTAGGTATAGTCACAGTCATGTAATGTTCCATATAGGGCGAATGTACAGTATATTTAGTGCGGACTTTGGCAGGACTAACTATGACAGCATAACTAAAAGGGACAGCCGGAGGGAAACACACATCCAGTCACTCCACCGTCAACCTGAGTGATCAATCAAAGTGGTGCAAACAGCATCTAAACACAGTTGAAACCAGATATTTACATACACTTTCGAAAAAAAACACAAAAAACTTTGCTTTACTGTCAAAAATTAAATCAGAGTAAAATTTTTCTGTAATAAATATGAACATATTTTTGGCATTTGTTAAATGTTAGACTCGAGCATGGGAGAATTTTTATATATTTCTTTTATTACATTCATCAAAGTCAGAAGTACAGTAGATAGGAGACCAGAATGTTCTTTACCGCCGCATTCACCGTCGCTGCAGCACGACAGCGGGAAAATTAAATCAGTCGCCTTTTAAAGTCATCCCTGAACAAAATCCCACATTTTGTTGACTGACAGGTGGCGCAAAGGGACATTTTGCAAAAAGACTGAAATCTTAGCTGCATAGTATGCGTCTACCGTATATTCACGTTTCATGTGAATTACATCATCTGAAATTTGTTTTCCATTAGTCTATGTAAAAGCAGGCATTTCACGTTCTATACGTATATATTTTTCACGTTTGTGAGGCGAGTATACACAGAGTTTCGGTTAATTTTTTCACACACTCAAGTTCACAAAATCATAATGTTTTGTCATCACACATGTAATACAGTGAGCGCGCACTACTATTCAGCATAAAACACTTTCAGCACAACAACTTTTTAGGTTAACGTTTGTCACGGTCTGGCTGTTACTACAGGCCAGACCGGCTGATGTGGTTGCCGTGGACATACAGTATAGGGCAGGCATACACACAGAGGGGTTTTTCAACAGAAATAGTCTTTTTATTTTGGTAATGTAAAAAACACAAACTATAACTAGGGCTCAGGGCTACACACAGGCAACTGAGCGTTGACACAAGGAGACATGGAGGAAACTAACTAAAGACACATAGGGGAACTAGAGACGGGAACTAGAGACGGGACAGGACAAGACAGGGCTAGACACAAGACAGGACTGGAGACGGGACCAGGGCCACAGAGACTAGAGATGGGACCAGGGACACAGAGACTAGAGACGGGACCAGGAACACAGAGACTAGAGACGGGACTAGAGACAGAACTGGTTAGTGGTTAGTTGGATTAGTAGCTACTCTGAACATTGATATATGGGGGCTGACCCAACATGGTTAGTATCTAAGGGAGTTAGTGGCTAACCGGGTTAGTACTGACCTACTCGGGGAACTATTCCAAACTAGCAGCTAACCTACTGGCGACCAAAACCACTAGCAGTCAATCCCACTAGAGGCTAGCCTACTGGAGGTTAACCCTACTAAGGGCTAACCCTACTAGCAGTCAAGGCCTACTAGCGACTAACCCTGCTAGCGGCTAAGCACTCATGTGGCTACACACATCTAAACAGACAAGGAACAGTACATACAAAGAACTAGACAAGAGGAAGACCAACACTCAGAGCAGTACTTACACATGAGGGGACTCAGCCTAACTAAAGACTAAACAAGACAGCTCCATGAATCCATCTACAGTAGGAACATAAATAAAACCAATAATCGAGCCCTTTTGAAACCAAGGTTACAAAACATAAACCAAAATATAAACTTAAAGAAACTAAACAAAAACCCAAACAAAACGGAATATCCATTTGACAGCAATAATGCTCGACCCAGTTTCCCAGAACAAACTGCTATTTATTAGATGTTTAATGAGCTACCTTGGTTCAGGTGAGCACTCATCACCTGACCAAGGTGCCTTCTGGGAAACTGAGTCGACCAACAAAAATGACAAAACACACAATAACAAACAGTGCCCTCTAGTGGAGGACCCTCACAATGTTAGAGCAAGTGGACATGTAAATTAGCATGTTTCAGATGCTGTTTAAGGTGAGTCAAAATATGAACACTATCAATTATCCCCCTAGTAAACTAAGGTAACTAAGGTAAATTAAGGATGTCTTGAAACAGAATGCAATAACTAGTTTAATTTATTTTTAAAATTGCTTTAGAGTGATTAAAATGTACTTGAAATCATTTCAAACTGTAATAAAACAGTATTAATCACAAATATATGATATGGTAGTATAGACATTGAAAAAGCTATTTACACCTAAGTGCACAAGTCTAAAGCAAATGCAATTATTAATTTATTGTGTAAATGTAACTTCATTCAGCTGTTTTAAACATATGGAAAATAACATGCCTACCAACTCACTATTATTTTCTGTTCAAATTTAAAGATGCCCGAGCATGTGCAAAAAGAGAAGTACAACAAAGAATACAAAAGTGTATAATAAGTTAGCCTAAAACAATACTGGTTCCAATGCTGAAGCAAACATGAATTTTATTTTGTTTTACAATAGATCTTTCATGATGAATGTGTATGTATGCGCTTTAAATATACACTAAACCATAAACACTCCCTTTTGCAAAGTGAAAGTGAGTGTCGTTGATCAAATGGCTGATAAATGCACATGCGGATTTATTGATAAAACTGTAGACTCCCCCAGAAATGCAACAAACAAATATATAGGCTACTCGCTGAATACAATGCGACAGCGCTCCTCGATGTGAAACCCACAGACCGGTTTCGCTGATGGAGGAATTGGCAGAACTCAGGGTTTTAAAACGACTTAACAAGACCAAGCAGACATCTCTTTTCGCCAGCAAAAATTTATTTAATAAAAATTTAAATGTTTAATGATAGCAATTAAATCAGACTTTATAGTTGGATTTGATACTTTGAGTGTAACTTATAAATTTACTGAATATATTTGGATTTTGTAAAATAACGAAAACTGATGTCTTTGTTTCCTTCCTAAATCTTTTGTCCACATCACAATGAACTGAAGCTCAGTATGTTTTCTTTCCATGTTTTAATCTGTGATATTTAAGTGAAATATATTTTGAGTAAAGGTCTAAATATTCCTTTTTATTTATGGACAGATGTATTATATTTGATCTGCATTATTGCATTATGTTTCAAGACAAAAAAAACAGTGTGGAAAAATAATCTTTCATGTCATTATATTCTCGCCACATTGCTGACCGCTGAGTTTTGACATTTTGAGGGCAGACAAAGCACTCTGCGTGTGCCGTGTCTCTTCTGTCTGCTCAACGTGTTTTCCGCGCTAATCTTTGTCCAGTACAAAACTGTCACTAAACTAGCTACTCACAGACATCCACACACTACGTCTAATTGCCTGTTTCGTCTCTAATCAGCTGGCACTATCGATCGCATAACAGAAATGTTAAAGTAAAGTGACCGAGTTGATCGATTTGCATTTTACTTGACATACAGTAGTCTAAAAATGAGATGCTATAATATTTATTTATACTTTCTTTTGATTGTGTAAAAATGCTTTGAGACAATGACCATTTTAGAAGCACTATACAAATAAAATTTAAATGAATTCCATTATGCAGTCGATAGTGCCAGCTAATTGGAGAAGAAACAGCCAATCAATGTGTTGAAGTCTATGATTTTGTGGTAGTTTTTATATGCGTGTGCAAGCAGAGTCAAGCGCACAACAGATGTTGTGTGCATGTGTGGAAAACACATTGAGCATGGAGGGGAGACACTGCACGTGCCAAACCGAGCTGTTGAGCACAGAGGGGAGTCACACCTGATCAAAAGCAGATGCAGGATTTACAAGAATCTAGATTATCCACGTCACCATGTGCGTGAGGAGACGAGAATCTGACACACATCAGTTTTTTATTCTTAACAGTAATTTAATAACAAACATTTATTTGGCAATAATTTTTTTTTTGGGTGGTTGTCACGAGCAACCGAAGGATAAACTGAAAAGCCTTAGCAGTTAGCCCGTGTAGCGTGGATGGTAAACCCAAACGCGGAAGCAGCACGAATAGGCAGGATAACCACGCGATTAGTCTAAGAACTCTCTTACACAAAGAGCAAGGATCTACACAAATAAACCCGCGTTCTAGCAACACACACTCAATCAAAGAAGCAACCAGAATCGGTGAGTACTCACAGAATAGTCGGCGTAGCGTCAGCAAAGGCATGGGCGAACTCAATTACTGAGCAATGTGAAGCGCCATTTTGTCTCCTTTTATGCTTCCTGGAAACCCGACCGTACTACTTCCAGGTCATAGTGCCGGTCGTGTTACGAGTGTGCATGACAGTACCCCCCTGTCCAGGACCGACTCTTGACGGTCCTGGGGTGGAGGATACCCGACAACGGTAGTCCCGGATGAGTTCGGGGCCGGTAGGTGACAGGGTTGATGCAGAGGGTGACGCGGTAGGGGCCGATGAACCTTGGTGATAATTTCTTTGATTCTGTATGGAGGTGCAGGTTCTTTGTGGACAGCCACACTTTGTCACCTACGTGGTACAATCGTCCCGGAGGGTGTCGACGGCGATGTTGCGTGGTGTAACGGGTGTTAGCACGTTGGATTGCTTCCTTGGCTAGGATCCACGACCGTCGACACCTGCGGACCAACTGTTGGGCTGCGGGTATCTCAACCTCCGGTTCTTGATGTTCGAACATCAGAGGTTGGAAACCCTGGCATACCTCAAAGGGACTTAACTTGGTGGCAGAGGAAACATGGAGGTTATGGGAAAGTTCAGCCCAGATGAGGTAGCGGGCCCAGGAGCGCTGACAGTTGTTGGTTGGTCCGTTCCGTCTGACCATTAGTCT
This sequence comes from Clarias magur, assembly GCA_013621035.1. NCBI lineage: Eukaryota > Metazoa > Chordata > Actinopteri > Siluriformes > Clariidae > Clarias > Clarias magur. The sequence continues at coordinate 116,903 of QNUK01000546.1, read as the reverse complement.
GAGGATGGTAACCTGATGAGAGACTGCAGGTGGAATTGATCAGACGGCAGAAGGCCTTCCAGAACCGTGCAGTGAACTGGGGCCCCCTGTCCGAGACAATGTCCTTGGGAAACCCATGCAGACGGACTACGTGCTCTAAAATCAGCTCGGCTGTCCTTTTAGCTGACGGGAGTCCGGCGAGGGCCACCAGGTGCACAGCTTTAGAGAACCGATCCACAATGGTCAAGATGGCATTTTTCCCTTCGGAGGCCGGCAGGCCCGTGATGAAGTCGATGGCAATGTGTGTCCAGGGCCGACGGGGAACAGGAAGCGGTTGGAGTTCCCCGGGTGTTGGTTGATTGGTGTCCTTGGCCCTGGCACACACTGGGCACGCCTGAACGAACTCGTCGATGTCCTTGGCCATAGATGGCCACCAGAAGGCACGCTGCACGTATTGTAGGGTGCGCTGCGTGCCTGGGTGCCCTGATAGAGGGGTGGAATGTCCCCATTGGATGACTTCAGTCCGGGTGTTCTTGGGGACATAGAGTCGTCTAGGCAGCACACCTGCCGGTTCGTTCTCTGCAGCTTGTGCTTGGCGAACCCTCGTCTCCAGTTCCCAGCGTAGTGGGGCGATGATCTTGGAGGGGGAAAGAACAGGCGCGGCGTATGTTATGGTATGATAGGTGGAAATCATAATGTTCAAAGAACAGAGCCCACCGCGCCTGCCTTGGATTTAGCTGTTTGAGATTCCGGATGGTGATGAGATTCTGGTGGTCGGTCCAGACGATAAACGGCTCCCTGGCGCCCTGGAGCCAGTGTCGCCATTCCTCCAATGCCCACTTTAAGGCCAAGAGCTCGCGGTCCCCTACCCTGTATTGCTGCTGAGTGGGGTAAAATTTTTTGGAGAAGAAACTACAAGGGTGTAATTTCTGGTCTGGACCTCGTTGGGAGAGAACAGCCCCGGCGCCCACATCCGAAGCGTCCACCTCCACAACGAACGGTTTGTTTGCATCTGGATGGAGAAGAATCGTGGCGGTGGTGAATCGACGGCAGAGCTTGTGGAAGGCAGAGATGGCGGTAGAGTTGAGTTGGAAGTGCTGAGATGATGGCCGAGTCAGAGCGGTTAATGGTGCTGCAACCGTACTGTAGTCCCGGATAAAGCGACGATAGAAGTTCGCAAACCCGAGAAACCGTTGAAGTTGTCTGAGAGTCTTGGGTAGGGGCCAATGATGTACAACTTCTAGCTTCTGTGGGTCCATGGCCACTCCCTGGGACGAGATGACAAAGCCCAGGAACGTGGCGGAGCGCTCGTGAAAAGCGCACTTCTCCAACTTACAGTACAGCTGGTGAGCGAGCAGTCTCTTAAGAACCGCTTTGACGTGTTGAACATGTTCTTCAACGGAGCGAGAGTAGATAAGGATATCATCCAGGTAGACAAATACCCATCGGCCCAACATGTCACGGAGAACGTCATTGATGAAACGTTGGAAGGCTGCTGGTGCATTACAGAGACCAAATGGAATGACTAAACTCTCGTAATGTCCAGTGGGGGTGATGAATGCCGTCTTCCACTCATCGCCCTCTCTGATACGCACCAAGTTGTAGGCGCTCCGGAGGTCCAACTTTGTAAAAATGGTGGCACCAGAGAGGGCATCCAGGGCAGAGTTGGTAAGAGGCAATGGGTGTCGGTTTTTTATGGTGATGTTGTTGAGCCCAAGATAGTCGACACAAGGACTTAGTTCGCCAAATTTCTTCTTTACAAAGAAGAATCCTGCGGCGGCGGGCGAGGAGGAGGGTCGTATGGTGCCTTGGCGGAGAGCTGAGGATACATACTCCTCCATCGCCCGCGTCTCAGTGGTGGAGAGAGAGTACAGGTGGCCGCGGGGGGGAACAGATCCTGGCTGAAGTTCAATGGCCAGGTCGTAGGGCCGATGAGGAGGTAGGTGAGTGGCACGTCTTTTGCAGAAGACTTCAGCCAGGTCCCGATAAGCCTCAGGGATAGCGTTGGTGTCGACATCAGGGGCCTCAGACTCCCTAGAGCACGCCCCAGCCGGTGCCCGCAGGCAGAGTTCGAGACAGGTCGGCCCCCATTGGAGGATCCGGTTCTGAGACCATGAGATCAGAGGGTCATGCTGCAGAAGCCAGGGGTGTCCGAGGATGATGGGTGGAGAGGAGATGGAGGTGAGGTGAAATCGGACTGTCTCCTGGTGTTGGTCGATGACGAGGGTTATGGGTCGAGTCTGGGCGATGATGGGGCTGGAGGAAAGGGGCCGACCGTCGACAGATGTAATCCAAACTGGCTGGGATAACGCTTCAGTCTCCAACCCCAATCTTTTGGCATTTGAAGAGTCAATAAAGTTTCCAGCGGCACCGGAGTCGATGAACGCAGAACTTTTGACTCGTTTGTGGCCAAATTGGAGGTGTACCTGAACCGTGAGACGAGAGACGCAGGGCGTGGTGGCGGAGAGATGGAGGGAGCCCGGTGAACTGCTTCCATGGTTCACCGGGCCTGGGCGATTCCCGGGCGAAGAGGGCAGATGGCTCTATGGTGCGCTCCTGACCCACAATAGGCACAAAGTCTCTCCCTGAAGTGTTGTTCTCGCTCAGCAGCGTCCACGGAGGCACGTCCTAATTGAATGGGTTCCCCGGCTCCGGTGTCAACCATGGCGGGAGGTGGAGATCCGGTGGGTGCCATAGCGGTGGTGGTGAAGGCTGGTGGTCGGGATGTGGAGTGTGAAAAAGATGGTGTGATGGGCGGCAGGGTCCGGGGGGCTGGCCTCGGATGGGAGAGCAGGCGCTGGTCAATCCGGAGAGCGAGCTGAATCAGTTCCTCCAGTGTGGTCGGAATCTCCTGTCCGGCGAGTTCATCTTTTATGCGTGAAGCCAGTCCGTCGTAGTAGGCCATCCGGAGGGCGGCGTCTCCCCAGCTGGTCTGCACGGCGAGAGTACGGAAATCCGCGGTGTAGCGACTCACGGACGACCCTCCCTGCCGTAGATGGTACAATTTCATAATCGGTCTCCACCTCAGCAGCAGGATGTTCAAATGTTAGCTTTAGTTGACGGGTGAATTCTCCATATGAATAAGCAGTGTCTGAATCTGATCGGAGAACCGCCGTGGCCCACTCAGCTGCCTGCCCGGATAGCAACGAGACGAGAAGCGCAACGCGCAGTCGGTCTGTGGAGTATCTGGTGGAATTGAACTCAAACACAAGATCCAATGCGGTTAGAAAAACGCTGCATTTCCCACCTGTGCTATAAACACCTCAGAAAGGGGGGCGGCGCAGCTGCTGCGACGGGCATGGCAACAGCCGACTGAGCAGCCACCCCACGGAGGGTCGCGTTCTCCTGCCGTAACTCCGCCACCTCGCGGCGCAAGGCCGCGACGTCTTGGAGGTCCCTTTGGAGAGACGCGACTTCACCACAGAGCTTATTGATCAGTTCGGCATGTTGGTCAACCACATCACAGAGGCGAGCAAACTCCGCTGGGTTTACTGCTTTTGGCTCAGTCATTCTGTCACGAGCAACCGAAGGATAAACTGAAAAGCCTTAGCAGTTAGCCCGTGTAGCGTGGATGGTAAACCCAAACGCGGAAGCAGCACGAATAGGCAGGATAACCACGCGATTAGTCTAAGAACTCTCTTACACAAAGAGCAAGGATCTACACAAATAAACCCGCGTTCTACCAACACACACTCAATCAAAGAAGCAACCAGAATCGGTGAGTACTCACAGAATAGTCGGCGTAGCGTCAGCAAAGGCATGGGCGAACTCAATGACTGAGCAATGTGAAGCGCCATTTTGTCTCCTTTTATGCTTCCTGGAAACCCGACCGTACTACTTCCAGGTCATAGTGCCGGTCGTGTTACGAGTGTGCATGACAGTGGTATTGCGGCTGTTGTTTGCCATGGGCAAAGAGGGCAGGTATAGGGGCAAACTTAGAGTCTTTTTATTTAAACCAAAACAAAAACATAAACTTTAAACAAAACTTGAACAAAGGACGTTGGCTTTCAAATGGAGCATGTTACAAACCAAAACAATTATCAAATAATAACTTGGACTAGGATACAAAACGGACAAGGGACTAAACATACTAGACAGACTAGGAAACAGACTGTTATCAACACGTAATAGGGATTAAACAAACAAGGGACCAAACAGGCCAGACAGACTTGGCTAGGCCTACTAGCTGTTACCCCACACTAGCTGCTAAGCTAGATGGTAGCTAAACAGACTTGTTAAACAGACTAGTAGCCAAAGATTCAAGGGATAAACAGACAAGGTACACAGCAGACTAGGTATGAAACAGACTAAGAACTATTCAGGTTAGTGGCTAAACAGGTTAGTAACCAAACAGACTAAGATCTAAACAAACAAGGGGACTCAACAGACTAAGGGCGTTTTCACACTGCAGTCCCGGATCCGTTTCCGAGTACACTTGGCCCCGGGACCAGCTGATTTTTGTCTGTGAGAATGTAATCGTGCCGAATCGTTCCGCGCTCGGGAACGAATCCCTGGACCGATTGCAGAGGTGGTTTCGGGAACGATTCACACCTTCCCGAGAATGGAAGGCGGGACATAAGTACGCGCTCGTGCTCAAAAGAGGAAGTGACGTAATTCCAATTCGCCTCTGTACACAAACAAACGTGGCTACTGAAGAATCTCTGTGAAGTAATGCCGAAGTATAGCATTTGCTAGAAATTTAGACAGACGAAAATATCCGGAGATAATCGGACACTACACATAAAAACTCCGATATTTACGGAAGTATCCGTAAGTATTTAGACGCGCGCGCGTACGTACAGCAGCACTGAGCAATACTGAAGTGAGGAAAAGATAAACAATAGGATAAAAACTATCCAGTGTGATCGTGTCGGAACCCCTCTGACCCACAACATGTTGTTGTGGGTCAGAGGGGTTCCGACACGATCACAGCTCCTCGGCAAGTGTCCCCGGGATCACAATCGCTATTACAGTGTGAACGCAGACCTGCGGGGGATTGGGGAGGGGGAGAAATCGTGCTCGGGTACAGAACGGAACAGATCATTACCAGTGTGAAAACGCCCTAAGGCTTCGTCCACACGAAGCCAGTGCGTTCTCTATCCGATCATTTTTTTTTCCTCGTTCGGCGTCGTCTCAAGAAATATCTGCGTACATACGAAACCACTGAAAACGGTGTAGTACATATATGCCAGACCAGTATGGGGCACTGTAATTCTGCCATAGAGATACACTATACACGAAGAAGAAGACTTTGAGCATGCGCATGACATCATCGTTTCACAAAATATACGGATTGGCTGTACACACGAAACCGCAAGGGTGGCGTTTTCAGATTTATCCACCTTGGGACCCGGTTTAAAAAAATAGCGGTTTCAGTCTCCTAAAACGCCGGATCCGTGTGGACGAAACGATAAAAAAATTATACGTATACAGCGAAACGCGTCTCCGTGTGGACAGGGCCTAAAAGCTAAGCCAGTTAGTAGTTCAATGGTTAGTAGATAAACAGACTATGAACTAAACATACGAGAGAGGAAACACACAAGAGGCTAATCACACATGAGGTTAAGCAGACAAAAGGAGACAGAGTCAAGGAGATATACAAATAGCAACAGTAACTAAATGAACTAGGGTTGCACACAGACTAGATGTAAAACTTAACTAAATAGCTCCATAAAACAAATATCAACTAATATATAAACAAAAAAAGACAAAATAAATGCCCACTTGACAAACAATGCTTGACCCAGTTTCCCAAAACAAACAGCTATTTATAGAAAGTTTAATGAGCTACCTCGGTTAAGGTGACCTCCCTAATCACCTGACCGAGGTGCCTTCTGGGAAAATCTACAAACAAAAAACTACAAAACTAACTTATCGGGCACTGTAATCTAGGGATCAACCCTTACAGTCTGTTTATTTATTCAAGTTCAAATCAGTACCCGTGTGCTTTGACTAAAACTGCATGCATAGCACTATGTGCTACTGTAATGCAGAAATGTACATTTAATCTTTTTTTCATTATTTATTAAAGAAATGTATAATGATTATAAATCATAAGAATGCAAAAACACCAGTGCTGCTGACTGACATCGGTTCATGCTTCATTTAGTCACTTAGTTTCATTTATTTCAGTTAATAAATCTACTATAAATAAATTTTAAAAACACACAAAGTATAAGATGACACAAAACTCTTCTGTGGATTTTCTAATTACACATGATACAATCTAAATTCTCATTGTGTTAACATTCCCACTACCTCAATTCATCCTTCATCAAAAAGTACTATGTCTTACATTGTTGTGTCTGTCATGTACCACTTTGTTTGCACATTTGCACGTGCACTTTGTCTATTTTTGTATTTTTGTATAGATATTGGTAGTTCTTCTTTTAGAGTAACTTAAAAATGTAAAATTTATGTTGTACATTTATGTTGTTACATGTATGTAGCACCCTGGTCCTGGAGGAACGTTGTTTCGTTTCACTGTGTACTAACTGTATATGGTTGGAATGACAATAAAAGCCTACTTGACTTGACTTGACTTGATTTACTTTCGTTAAATTTGATGTGAATAAGAAACGACTATATTCAATAAAAATTCTAAATTTTAATTGAATATAATTTTAGTATGTGATTATGCGTTCGTTTAATTACAATGTTTGGCTTGAATTTATATGCTACAGTAACAATATGCAGCTGCTGATGAGAGAATGATTGAGAGAATAAACTAAGACCTGAAGCCTCTGGTTGTCTATGGTTATAGCGCCACTTAGCGGCGTAAAGCCAGCAAAGGGAAATCCCTAATGTCGCTGCTGTATGCCACAATGATAGTCCAATTCTGGTTGAGGAACATCTGTATACATACACGTATACATTGTGTCTTTAAAGTGTAGCACCCGTCCCATGTAGCTAGTAATTCGGCGCCAATTATAAAAGGTGTTGTAGTACTATGGGCGGGGCCCTGGATTCTTTGTAGGGGTATTTAACTGCAGTAATCTGGTTACTGTTAAAACTGTGTATCCCAATACTTTTGAATGTGCCTCAAAATTGTAAAAGAATTAACGGTGCCTCCACTTAGTGTGCTTATATTTATAAATTTCAACCCACTAAGAATGTTACTCTAAGGTATACCACGCAATAGCTTAACCTTTATGGTTTAACTCAAAAACCCAATTTAAATTACTGGATGCACAGTAAATATTTAACACCGACACAAGTCTTTAGATAAAATTGTACTTTTAGTCAAACTTCAATAAGAAAAATAAAAACAATCACTGGCAGATTCACACACAACATTCCACCTTATCAAACAGTTATATACATATTGCTAACATATAAACCAAAAACGCATTCAGTCTGCAGCCCCAGAATATTAACTTGTGTCTCTCAAACAAATAAATAAATGAGAACGGTGCAGGCCTGACGCGTGGCTTGGGATCGTGGAGGCCCAAAACTATGTGGCCGCTTCACTTTCTTATGAAAGCAACAAAATAAAATGCACGTGCAACGAGTTTCTTTACTCACAACCTTTAAGTGCAGTCCGTCATCCATGCAATGTCATATGTCACTGTGAGCGAGGGAGAGATGAACCCAGGCAACGAGCCATGTAATACACGACAGAAGAACTGTGACGGCCAGCAACCACCAGCAACTCGAGGCCAGCGTTCAGAAGAGACCAGCAGTCCTACAGGGTGATGGTTGAGCGGGGAACTCACACCAAAAAATCCAAGGAAAGACTCTGTTCTTTCCTTCGGAGCTGAAATATGTCCGTTATCACTTGGTAAATTTGGCATCCACCTTAGCAAACGGCACATTCATCCTCCCCAAACACACACACGTGCTTCATAACTGGTCTAGTCAACACAGGTATTCCGTTAACATGCACTTGGACTCTCTCTACGTGGTTTTCTTCAACTCCCGCCTCTTTGCACTAGGATTGGTCAGAACGATTATTACACCACCACTGCAATGTTATCCAAACTATGATGGACAGCTCACTTCACTTGCGGTAGGTTGCCAAATAATCATTCTTTCAAGTGCTAAATGAATAACAAGGCACATACATTGTCATATCAACTATATTTTAAGATTTTTTAACTAGCTCTGAACATCTTTTAAACCTTCTAAATGAACTGCTTTAACTTTTCTTTTTAATTATTTATTTCTAAACATTAATGAATTAACTTTTAAATCAATCACGTCAATTTTGTTATTTTAGACTTGTCTATAAATGAAATTTTAGACTAGGCTACAAAAGAAAAAGAAAACTCCAGATGATTCCATTCTGCATAAATGACTCTTTGAAACAATGAAAAGTCGTCAGTGTAAAGTTTGTATAGCAGTGTAAATTTATTGTCCTCTCAAAATAGCAAAAAATACAGCCAATAATAGCTGAACCCCTGCAGTGTTGTCCTATGAAAAGATATAACTAAATATTTGCAGAGATGTGAAGGGTGTACTCACTTTTGTGACATACTGTATGTTTGGGGTCATTGTCCAGTTGGAAGACCTTGGCTGATGTCTTCAGCTGTTGCTTCAACATATCCACATAATTTTCTTTTCTCATGATCACATTTATTTTGTGAAGTGCACCAGTCCGTTCTGCAGTAAAGCAGACCCACAACATTATACTGCCACCCCCATACTTCACAGTTGGGATTAGGGGTGCAACAGATCGCAGTTGATCCGTGATCCATGTGGATCACAACCCACGGTTCGGCATGCACACAACCCGCTGATTAATTTCTCAGAAGAATCTTAAATGTTTGAAGATCGCAAAGTGATTCTACGAATATTGCTTTTTAGGTAATGAATTAGACAGAGCAGAAGAACACTAAAAGCTTTCCGCATCATTCAAATCACATGTATGGGGGCATTTTGGTAAAAAATGTAAAAACTTCTATGTAAAAAATTATGATGACTGAAGAAGAGTGGTGGACAAAACGTGTGTAGGTAGGGCGAACTGCATATGAAAGCAGTGAGAGAAGCTGGACTGGGGCCAAAGATATCTTGCTTTGCATCTGTCATAATTTTAGCATGACGGTGTTAATACCCACACATTGCAAAGATGACAAGACTCCACCTTGCTGTGCCTGCCACTTAGTAAGAGCTATTTAGTGAGAGGGTGTTCTCCTCTGTGTTCTCCACTGCAAGTGACATCGTGACTGCTAAGAGGTCTACTCTCTACTCAAAGACTGTTTACATCCTCGTGTTAAAAAAAAAAAGATCTCATTATAATATTTGGTCTGTTTTCAGGTCTCAGTTTTTATTTTTATTTTTATTTTTTTTACATGCTGCACTTTAACAACTGACTACTGAATATTTTATTTTTGAATTGTATTTATTTAGATCGTTATTTCTTGATTTTATTTTTGTTAAAACCAAAGGTTGCTTGCCTTTTTTGCTGATCCGAAAAATGATCCGATCCCTGACTCAAAAACCGTGATGTAATCCGAACCATAATTTTGGAGATTTATTGCACCTCTAGTTGGGATGGTGTTCTGAGGCTTCAAAGCTTCTCCCTTTTTCCTTCAGATATACCTTTTATCAATAAAGCCCGAACAGTTCAGTTTTTAAAGATGAGCCACACTTTTGGACGTCTACAATTCTTTTTCTGATGCCGTGGTTAATTTCCCTTTTATTTTCCCATGATGTCAGAGAAAGAGGCTCTGTGTTTGAGGTGTGCCTTTATATCCATCCACAGATGTGCCACCAATTAACTCAAATGGAATCAATTAACCAACCAACCAACCAACCAACCAGAAGCTTCTTAAGCTCAGAATGGAATCATCTGGAGTTTTCTTTTTCTTTAAAGACACAATAAACTTAGTGTATGTATACTTCTGACTTTGATGAAAATGATAAAAAATGCATAAAAATACTCCCTCGCCCGATTCTGACATTTAACAAATGCAAAAAAATGTGTTAATATTTATTGATCTAAAACAGAAAAGGTTTACTCTGATTCAATGTTTGAAAGTAAAAAAAAAGTGTTTAAGTGTATGTAAATATATGGTTTCAACTGTTTAATTGCTGTTGAAACGAGTGTTGTGCTACTAGGGCGTGCAAAGTGTACTGACTGGTGAACAAAGCCCTCACAATTAAAAAACATAAAGCTGACAAGTTGTCCCCCATCTTCACACACTGGAACTGTGTGAAGTCCCTTCCTGCTTCAAACGCTCCAGAATCATCCCAATTCCAAAAAACCCAAAGGGATGCATTATCTCCCCACTGCTCATCTCCTTCTACACCAATGACACCTCCACAGATGCCTCTGCCAAGAACCTAAAATTTTCGGATGACACTACAATCATCAGCCTCATCCAGGATGGTGATGAGTCTGCATATAGAATTGAGGTTGAGCAGTTGGCTGTCTGGTGCAGTCACAACAACCCGGAATTGAACATGCTCAAAAAAGTGGTAATTATTGTGGACTTCAGGAGAAACCCCTCTACATGTCCCCCACTCACCATCACAAAGAGCACTGTGACAGCAGTAGAGTCATTCCGGTTCCTGGGTACCATCTTCTCACAGGCCCTGAAGTGGAACAGTGACTCCATTGACTCCTTTGTTAAAAAGGCCCAGCAGAGGTTGTATTTCCTTCACCAGCTGAGGAAGTTCAACCTGCCATAGGAGCTCCTCACACAGTTCTACTCAGCCATCTGAATCTGTCCTTTGCACTTCAATAACTGGCTCAGCTACCAAATCAGACACCAGAAGATTACAAAGGATTGTTCAGATTGCTAAAAGGATTATCCGCACTCTCCTGCCTGCCTTTTAAGAATCATATTCTCACAAGCTGGTCTGATCAGACTAGTACAGTGGTGTAGAATAGCGTTTGCCCCCTTACTGACTTTTTATTTTTTTGCATGTTTGTCACACTTTAATTTTAGATCATCAAGCATATTTAAATATTAGTCAAACTAATACAAGTAAACACATCATGCAATTTTTAAAAGAAGGGTTTTATTATTAAGGGCAATCAAAATCCAAAACTACATAGCACTGTGTAAAAAAGTGCCCCCTGTTAAAACATATCTTAACTCTCTTTAATCACACCTAAGTTCAATTTTATTTTGATTCCTGCCACACCTGTTCGCAATCAAGAAATCACTTAAATAGGACCTGCCTGACAAAGTGAAGTAGACCAAAAGATCCTCAAAAGCTACACATCATGCTGAGATCCAAAGAAATTAAAAAAAGAAAATAATTGGGATCTATCAGTCTGGAAAAGTTTATAAAGCCATTTCTAAAGCTTTCGGAGTGCAGTGAACCATAGGGAGAGCCATTATCTACAAATGGCAAAAACATGGAACAGTGGAGAACCTTCCCAGGAGTGGCCGGCTGACAAAAATTATGTCATCAAAGAGGTCACAAAACACCCCAAAACAGCATCCAAAGAACCACAGGCCTCACTTGCCTCACTTAAGGTGAGTATTCATGACTCCACCATAAGAAAGAGACTAGACATAAATGGTTTGCATGGCACAGTTCCAAGACAAAAACCACTGCTGAACAAAAATAACATAACGGCTCATCTCAGCTCATCCCCTAGACTTTTGGGAATATACTCGGTGGACTGACGAGACAAAGGTTTCCTTCCTTTTTGGAAGGTGTGTGTTCCATTACATGTGGTGTAAAAGTAACACTGAATTTCAGACAAAGAATATCATGCCAAAATATGGTGGTGGTAGTGTGATGGTCTGCGGCTGTTTTTTCTGCTTCAGAACCTGGAAGACGTTCTGTGATAAATGGAACCATGAATTCTGCTGTATACAAAAATATCCTGAAGGATAATGTCCGGCCAACTGTTTGTGACTTCATGCTGAAGCAAACTTGAGTTCTGCAGCAACACAATAATCCAAAGCACACCAGAAATGGATGAAGAAAAACAAAACGAAAACTTTGAAGTGGCCTAGTCAAAACCCTGACCTAAATCCAATTGAGATGATGTAGCATGACTTTAAAAAGGTGTTCATGCTCGAAAACCCTCCAATGTGGCTGAATTACAAAAATTCTGCAAATTTCATCCACTCCAAATTTCCAAATTTCATCCACTCCAAAATTCATCCACAGCGCCGTAACAGACTCATTGCAAGTTATCGAAAATGCTTGATTGTAGTTGTTGCTGCTAAGGGTGACCCAACCAGTTATTAGGTTTAGGGGTAAAGACTTTTTTACACCGGGCTATGTAGTTTTGGATTTAGTTTTTCTCTTAATAATAAAAGCCTTCATTTAAAAACTGCATGATGTGTTTACTTGTGTTACCTTTGACTAATATGTTAATTAGTTTGATGATCTGAAACATTAAAGTGTGACAAACATGCAAAAAAAATAAGAAATCAGTAAGGGTCAAACATTTTTTTACACCACTGTACATCCAAGTCATAACCCCATAAACCGTTTCATGCTCTCCCAGCTAATTAGCTGAGCGCACCTGTCAACAATTAATCAACCCACTCATGGCTTTAAAAAGGAAGTCCCCACTGAAGTAGTTTGCTTGCATGCCTCTCGTTTTGTTGATCAGCAATTACCTCATGATTTCTTTCTCTGTATGACCCTGCCAGTTTTTGGATCTCATCTCATGTTTTTGCCCTCTGCATTATCTTTTGCGTTTGGATTTCCTTCTGTGTATAACCTCATCTGCGCTTCCAGATTTGAACTCACTCAGTGCTGGACATTGTTATCGACCCTGCTTTGTTTTACTGATTTCTTGTCCTTGAATCTGGATTTGGAAATCTCTTTGGATTTATCTGGCTTTCAACCCTGCCAATATCGTCCTCAATAATATAGATAATAGATATATGAATTATTTATGATCCTGCTGTTACATGGGACGGGCTGGAGAGCCGCACCATGAGATGTAATAGTAGTTATAAGAGCCCTAATGCAGGGCTTCTCAGGGGGCCGATGAAATAGGATATTGTGAGAGCACGCACCAGTTGACCCTCCCATTTGGAGATGGTGTGGGATTATGAATTAGTGTGGGATTATTAATTAGAGGTATCAGGACCCCTAAATATAGACGGCACCAGGTGTGGCGTGTCCAGGGTGATTCCTTACTGCGGCATTGCCTGGCAACCACATGTCTAGTTGGCCGTGCCCCTGCCTATTCTCTGAACTATATCTATTTTCATGTTCTGCCCCTCATGAGACCCGTGTCATTACACCTGCGAGACGCAATGATTTATGGGAAATTTTTCATTCCCATTTCCGGTGAAGTAACAACCTGTTATTCAGTTGTTCCCTACACTGTTCACAGTTCTTTTTGAACTGAAAATGTTTGCTCCCTGTGGTCTGGAATCACACTTAATGTGGCTGAACACCCTGTGACGTATACTTCACAGTGTACTTCAGGCCAATCGGAACACACCTTTACACGCTGTGGAGATTCTCTTTCATACTCTGCTTCCGGGACCTTGGGATACAGCATACATCATCGCCCAGTCCTTCCATGCAACCTCGGATTACGATGTAATCTTGACTGTCAGGGGTGGGGCTGAACGGGAGTGAACCCAATTGCAGACAGAAAGCCTTTCTGAAAGCTTTAGTTCGAAGTCACAAATAAGTCTCAATGTGCAGGCTCAGCAAGAGCACAAATACGGCAGGGAATGAAATGCTTGTGATGGCAAAACACTCCTGTCCGATATCCACATACGCAGAAGTGATCAAAAGTCTGCATGCACACACAGAAATTGCAGGGAATAGCACTAAACGAGGTCGGAGGAACAGGCAGGGTCGGTAACATTTGTCCAGCGGTGAGAAAAGACAAATCCGGAAGCACGTACCGAAATCAAAGTCCGTAATGCAGGCGAGCTCATACACAGAAGCAAATCCAAGCAGTGATAATAATCCAGAGGGCAAGGCACGAGACAAAATCCAGGAAAACAGACAGGGTCATACACAGAAGCAAATCCAAGCAGTGATAATAATCGAGAGGGCAAGGCACGAGACAAAATCCAGGAAGACAGGCAGGGTCATACACAGACGCAGAAATAACTTGGAAAAATCACGAGTGACAGATCAAGAGGCACGCAAGCAGGATACTTCGGCACTGAATGGAGTTCTAAGCTTCTTTTTAAAGGCGTGGTAGATAATAGGTTGCAGGTGTATGGGGTTAATTAGCTGAGATCATGACCTGGATGTGCTTGGCTGATTCGGCTGGCTCGTGACACTTGACTAAATTTGTACCCTTTTCCTGCACCTAAGGAAATTAATCTCACAGAGAAACAAAATAGAGTCGCCTAGTCAAGATGTAAAGGGGCAGAGACTACAGTGAAATGTAGTCTCTGGCCCTATAAATCTTGACTAGGGGATGCCATTTTGTTTCAGAGTGAATTTCCCAATAAGAAATAATGTAAACTCCAATTATTCGTTCCATAACCCAAAAACATTAATATAATAATGATTAATAGCAAAATAAATAGCATTTAAAGCAAAAATAAAACCAGTTAACTTGCACTTTACCTTTAAAAATAATCAGGCTGTGTGTGTGAAAGCAGAGACAGGAAAGGAGGGGGCGGGGGTAAATTTGTAGAACGACTTTTACAAACACACATGTACGCACAGATATTACTTAGTCTGCGAACTTTAATCTGCACTTTACCTTTGGAAATATTTCTGGCGACAGAGAGGAGGAGGGTTATTGTTTAGGAAGACTAATTCAATTCAATTGAATTTTATTTGTATAGTGCTTTTAACAATTCTCATCATCGCAGTGCAGCTTTACACAATCAAAAGAATCATTTAAGTTTGTAAGAAATGTGAATGTGTATAAATTAAAATAATCAGATAGTCCCTGATGAGCAAGCCGAGGGTGACAGTGGCAAGGAAAAACTCCCTAAAAAAAGAAAGAAACCAGAAAGAGGAACCAGACTCAACAGGGAACCCATCCTCATTTGGGTGAAACAGAAAGCAGAAATTGATCTGCATTCATACTGTGTGTATAGGCAGTTCAGTATAGCAGTTGTTAACAGATGTTAATTGATGTTAATATATGATGAGTCCGGGTAGTTATTGGAGGCTCAGGTAGACTTGTAGGAATTTCCAGTCCTGAACTAATGAGCGACTGCAGCCTTCGACGATTAATCTTTTCCCTGCTGGATTAATCCTTTGTGGACACATACAATACTCCTCTCGTTTTCTCGTGCTCTCTGACATCTTTTCACGGTGAGACCAAGCCATCTCTCCCAGCCTACATCTCACACACACACAAACAATAAAAACAAGGACTTTGGACATTCATACATATATGTACACACACACACACACACACACACACACACACACACACACACACACACACACACAGTTAGGTCTGGTCACAGTAACATAATGTATAAGCTGAATGTACGTATATTTAGTGTAGAGTGCAAGCATGGACTCCGGCAGGACTAAATATAACAGCATAACTAAAAGGGAGAGCCAGAAGGAAACACAGACATGAGGGCTCCCTGAGATGTAAAGCAACCATTTACCTCACCGTCAACAAACCTGAGTGATTAATGAGAGTGGGGAAGACAGCATCTAAACATACCAGTTCACCAGAATACTCTACGTCCATGAGTCCCCCAGATCTGCCCCTTTACCTAAGGTTAATCTATTTACAAAATGCTTGGTTAAATAAACAGGTTTTTAGCCTAGACTTAAACACTGAGACCCAAACACTATTTGGAAGACTATTCCATAACTTTGGGGCTTTGTAAGAAAAATCTCTGTCCCCTGCAGTAGTTTTTATAATACGCAGTACTGACAAGCAGCCTGCATCCTTTGATCAAAGTAGGCATGGCGGATCATAAGACACTAGCAGTTCACTCAGATACTGCGGCGCGAGACCATTTAATGCTTTATATGTCAAAAGTAGTATTTTAAAATCAATGCAAAATTTCACAGGGAGCCAATGAAGTGAAGATAAGATAGGGGTGATGTGCTCGTATCTTCTGGTTCTAGTGAGGACTCTGGCTGCTGCATTCTGAACTAATTGAAGATTGTTCATGCACCTAGTTGAACAACCAGACAGTAAGACGTTGCAATAGTCCAACTGAGGTGAAAGAATGCTATCCTGGTGATATTGTCTACATGAGCTTCAAATAAAAGACTAGAATCTATAATCACACCATGTCCTTTACTGTTGCACTAGGTAGAACAGAAAGGCCATCTAAAATTACAGTGTGATCTAAAATCTTGTTTCTAGCTGCATGCGGTCCTATGACTAGAACTTCTGTCTTTTCAGGATTAAGCAGAAGGAAGTTAATTAGCATCCAGTCTCTTATATCCTTTATGCCTTGCTCAACATTAGCAAGCTGTTTTCTCTCATCTGGTTTTGCTGAGACGTATAACTATGTGTCGTCAGCATAACAGTGAAAATTAATGTCATGCTTACGGATTATGTTGCCCAAAGGAAGCATGTAAAAGGAAATAAGCAGTGGGACTAAAACCGAACTCTGTGGGACAACAAACTCTACTAGAGAACATGCAGAATAATCACCATTTAAATCTACATACTGATAACGATCAGTCAAATAGGATCTGAGCCAGGAGAGGGCCGTTCCCTTAATTCCTACTACATTTTCAAATCTGTGAAGGTGAATACTATGATCAATGGTGTCCAAAGCTGCACTGAGGTCCATAACACAAGCATAGTTACGCAACCCTGATCAAAGGCCAATAGGAGGTCATTTACTACTTTAACATGTGCTGTCTCTGTGGTGTGATGAGGCCTAAATCCTGACTGATACAGTTCATGTTTGTTATTTCTATGTAGATATGAACATAGCTGCTCCGCTACTATCTTTTCCAGAATCTTAAGATAAAGGGGAGGTTTGATATCGGCCTGTAATTGGACAGCTGACAGGGGTCGAGGTCAGACTCTTTAATTATCGGTTTAATAACTGCTAATTTAAAAGATTTTGGAACATACCCGATGCTGAGTGAAGAATTAATTATTTTCAGCAGGGGTTCTGTTATTGCTGGTACTATCTGTTTGAGAAAATGTGTCGGTATGGGATCTAATGTACAGGTTGATGAATTTGCAGAAGAGATGATTGAAATTAGTTCATTCTCCTCAACGGGAGTAAAGTATTTTAAGTTCTAATCTGACGTGGTTAGTTTAACATTTGCATCAATTACATTGCCTTGTTTCAAAGCCTCAATTTTATACCTAATGTTTTCAATTTTATTATTTAAAAAGTTCATGAAGTCCTCACTACTGTATGTTGTTGTTGTGGAGATTTCTGCAGTGGTCTTATTTCTAGTTAATTTGGCTACGGTATTAAATAAAAATCTAGGATTATTTTTGTTATTTTCTATAAGAGTGGAGAGATACGTTGATCTAGCTACTTTAATAGATTTTCTATAGTTCTGGATGCTCTCCTTCCATGCTATATGAAATACTAACAATTTAGTTTGACGCCATTTACGTTCTAATTTCCGATCGTTCTGTTTTAAACTGTGCATGTGATCATTATACCAGGGAGCGAGTTTCTTATCTCTAATGATTTTCCTTTTAACTGGAGCTACATTATCTAAGGTATAACAGATTGTCGATTCTAAACATTCAGTCACCAGATCGAGTTCTGTGGAGTCAGATGGTGATCCAATCAAAGTTGGTAACTCTGGGAGATTACTGGTATTACTCTGTGTGGTAGTTGATGTGAATGTACGTTTAATACAGAAGCACTGTGGTGTGCATACATTATTACTATGACAAACTTTCCTTGAGACAAGATAGTGATCTGAGATAACTTCAGACTGTGGAATTGTGAATAAAGTTCTGACACTTAATCCGAAGAATAATATTAAATGTAAAGTGTGACATGCTTTATGAGTGGGTCCTACTACAAATTGATTTACTCCTACTGAGTCCAGTATGGACATAAAAGCTGTACTCAGAGGGTCTTCTGGATTCTCTAAATGAATAATAAAATCTCCAGCAATTAACACTTCTCTACAGAAATGACTAGGTTTGAAAGGAAATCTGCAAATTCACAGAGAAATTCCGAGTATGGTCCTTGAGGTCTATAAATGATAGTTAGCGGGATCGACTGAGCAGAATTCAAATTTGTAGCTACACTTTTTATGCTACTATAGAGAACTTCAAATGCATTAAATTTGTGTCCGTGTTTTTAGTACGATAGCCATAATCACTGTAAATAACTGCGACGCCGTCTCCTCTACCAGTTAGCCGAGGCTGGTGTATGTAGCTGTATCCAGGAGGACTAGCTTCATTTAAAGCTACATACTCGTCCTGTTTAATCCAGGTTTTTGTTAAACAGAGTATATCAAACGCTTGGTCCTGTCACGGACTAACCGGAGATGAAGCAGAAGACTAGCAGTTAGCCCTGTAGCGTGGATGGTAAACCCAAACGCGGAAGTAGCGCAAGCAGGCAGGATAACCACGCTAGTTATTCTTAGAACTCTCCCGAAGCGAGAGCAAGAGTTTACACAAATAAACCCGCGTTCTAAATACACACACCCAATCAGAAGCGATAACCCAAGAAAGTGAGTACTCACGTTTGGACGAGCGAGGCGTCGGCGATAGCATGGGCATAACTCAATGACTGAGCAATGTGAGGCGTCATCTTGTTTCCTTTTATGCTTCCTGAAACCCGACCGTATTACTTCCGGGTCCTAGTGCCGGTCGTGTTATGAGTGTGCATGACAGTACCCCCCCGTCCAGGACCGACTCTTGACGGTCCTGGGGTGGAGGATACCCGACGACGGTAGTCCCGGATGAGTTCGGGGTCTAAGACAAACCGAGCCGGAATCCAAGATCGCTCCTCGGGACCGTAACCTTCCCAATCCACCAGGTACTGGAGCCCTCTGCCCCGAGGACGTGAGTCAAGGATCCGGCGAACGGTGTAGGCGGGACCACCCTCAATCATACGGGGAGGAGGAGCAGGGTGGGTGGGTGGAACCATTGGTGAGGTGATGAAGGGTTTGAGCTGGGAGGTGTGGAATACCGGATGGATCCGGAGCGCCGCAGGCAGCTGGAGCCGGTAGGTGACAGGGTTAATCCGGAGGTTGATGCGGTATGGTCCGATGAATCTAGGTGACTAGACAAGGTGTTTTCTTGACTCAGTCTGCAGGTGTAGGTTTTTTGTCGATAGCCATACCTTATCACCTACTTGGTACATTCGTCCCGGTGGGTGTCGACGGCGATGTTGCAGGGTGTAACGGCGGTTGGCCTTTTGAATGGCGTGGTTTGCTTGTCTCCAAAGCCGTCGACACCGGCGAACCAACTGTTGGGCCGACGGCACCTCCACCTCCGGTTCTTGATGGTCGAACATCGGAGGTTGGAAGCCGTAGCATACCTCAAATGGGCTTAGGTTGGTGGCAGAAGATAGGTGGAGGTTGTGGGACAGTTCAGCCCAAATGAGGTAGCGGGCCCAGGAGCACTGGCGATCAGCAATGAAGCATCTCAGGTAGCGCTCCAGTTGTTGGTTGGTTCGCTCCGTCTGACCGTTAGTCTGTGGATGGTAACCGGAGGACAGACTGCAGGTGGAATTGATCAGACGGCAGAAGGCCTTCCAGAACCGGGACGTGAACTGGGGCCCCCTGTCCGAGACGATGTCCTTTGGGAACCCCTGCAGGCGGACTACGTGCTCTAATATCAGCTCGGCTGTCCTTTTAGCTGACGGGAGACCGGAGAGGGCCACCAGGTGAACAGCTTTGGAGAACCGGTCGACGATGGTGAGGATGGTGTCCCTTCCTTCAGAAACCGGCAGGCCCGTGATGAAATCAACGGCAATGTGTGTCCAGGGTCGGCGGGGAACCGGGAGTGGTTGAAGTTCCCCGGGCGATGGTCTGTTGCTGTCCTTGGACCTGGCACACACTGGGCACGCCTGGACGAACTCGTCTACGTCTTTTTTCATACTGGGCCACCAGAAAGCACGTTGTACAAACAGTAGGGTCCGCCGTTTCCCGGGGTGTCCCGAAAGGGGGGAGGAGTGTCCCCACTGGAGTACTTCGGCCCTGATGGCATTGGGGACATAGAGTCGGCCAGGCAGCACACCTGCTGGTTCGGTCTCCGTAGCTTGTGCCTGGCGAACCCTCGTTTCCAGGTTCCACCTGAGCGGTGCGAGGATCTTGGTGGGTGGCAGTACAGGCGCGGGGTCCGCCCGGGGGACGTCTTCCTCGTGTTGTCGGGAGAGGGCGTCGGCTTTGGTGTTCTTGGACCCCGGGCGGTATGACAGGTGGAAATTGTAATTCTCGAAGAATAGTGCCCACCGTGCCTGTCTGGGGTTCAGCTGCTTTAAGGTGCGGATTGTGATGAGGTTTTGGTGGTCGGTCCAGACGATGAACGGCTCTCTGGCGCCCTGGAGCCAGTGTCGCCATTCCTCCAAGGCCCACTTTATGGCCAGCAGCTCGCGGTCCCCTACTCCGTATCGCTGCTGAGTGGCGTCAAATTTCTTGGAGAAAAAACTGCAGGGGTGCAGTTTTTGGTCTGGACCTCGCTGGGAGAGAACAGCCCCGGCGCCCACATCCGAAGCGTCCACCTCCACAACGAATGGTTTGTCAGCATCCGGGTGAAGGAGGATGGGAGCAGTGGTGAAGCGGCGACAGAGCTCATGGAAGGCAGAGACGGCAGTTGGGGTGAGGTTGAAGGGGTGAGATGATGGGCGGGTCAGAGCGGTTAGTGGCGCTGCAACGGTACTGTAGTCCCGGATAAAGCGGCGATAGAAATTGGCAAACCCGAGAAATCTCTGGAGCTGTTTAAGAGTCTTGGGTAGGGGCCAATGACTCACAACTTCCAGTTTCTGCGGGTCCATGGCCACACCCTGGGGCGAGATGACAAAACCCAGGAACGTGGTGGAGCGCTCGTGGAAAGCGCACTTCTCCAACTTACAGTACAGCTGGTGGGCGAGCAATCTCTTTAGAACCGCTCTGACATGCTGGATATGCTCGTTGACAGTTCGGGAGTAGATGAGGATGTCGTCAAGGTAGACGAACACCCAACGGCCTAACATGTCTCTGAGAACGTCATTGATGAATTGTTGGAAAGCGGCAGGTGCGTTGCAGAGACCAAACGGGATGACCAGACTTTCGTAGTGTCCTGTAGGGGTGATGAAGGCTGTCTTCCACTCATCGCCCTCTCTGATGCGCACCAAGTTGTAGGCGCTCCGGAGGTCCAACTTAGTGAAGATGGTGGCACCAGAGAGGGCGTCCAGGGCAGAGTTGGTAAGAGGCAGTGGATGTCGGTTTTTTATGGTGATATTGTTGAGCCCCCGGTAATCGACACAGGGACGTAGACTACCATCGCGTTTTTTCACAAAAAAGAACCCCGCAGCGGCAGGTGAGGAAGAGGGCCGGATGGTACCATGGCGAAGTCCGCTGGAAACATACTCCTCCATCGCCTGCGTCTCGGTGTTGGATAATGAATAGAGGTGGCCGCGGGGTGGTGTCGCACCTGGCTGAAGATCGATCGCCAGGTCGTATGAGCGATGAGGTGGTAGGTGGGTGGCGCGTCTTTTGCAAAAGACTTCAGCCAGGTCCCGGTAGTCTAGCGGGATTTTGTCTGTGTCGACATCGGGGGCCTCGGACTCCCTAGAGCACGTCCCAGCCTCGGCCCGTAGGCAGAGCTCGGTGCAGGTCGGCCCCCATTGTAGGATCCGGCTTTGGGTCCAGGATATGAGCGGGTCATGTTGCAGCAGCCAAGGGTGTCCGAGGATGATGGGTGGTGACGAAATGGTGGTGGTGTGAAACTGGATCTGTTCTCGATGCTGGTTGATGATGAGGGTGATAGGTTGGGTTTGAAAGGAGATGGGGCTGGAGGAAAGAGGCCGACCGTCGACTGATGTAATGGTTACGGGCTGGGATAACGCCTCGATCTTTATCCCCAGTTTTTTGGCATAGGAAGAGTCAATGAAGTTACCTGCTGCCCCGGAGTCGACGAACGCGGTACTTCCGACCCGTTTGTGGCCAAACTGGAGATGTACTTTTACCGTGAGACGGGAATCACTGGTCAGGGTGGTGGAGAGGGACATGGGACCCGGTGAGTTCCTCCCATTTCTCACCGGGGCTGCGCGTTTCCCGGCCGCAGAGGACAGATGGCCCGATGATGTGCAGAGGATCCACAATACGCGCAGAGCCCCTCTCTGAAGCGGCGTTCCCGTTCTGCAGCGGTTAAGGAGGCGCGCCCTAATTGCATGGGTTCCCCGGCTCCTGTGTCAACCACGGCGGGAGGTGGAGTACCGACGGTCCTGGTGGGTGCTGCAGTGAATGAGGCGTGGACTTCTGGAACTGGAGAGCGGGAGAGGAAGGGCGTGGTGTGAGGTAGTGCTGTCGTGATGGGTGGCAGGGTACGGGGAGGTGGCTTGGGGCGAACGAGCAGCCGTTGGTCGACCCGGAGGGCGAGTTGAATTAAACCCTCCAAGGTCGCTGGGAGCTCTCGTCCGGCGAGCTCGTCTTTTATCCGTGAAGCCAGTCCCTCGTAGTAGGCCGTCCGGAGTGCGGAGTCTCCCCAGTCGGTCTGTACGGCGAGAGTGCGAAACTCCGCGGTGTAGCGGCTCACGGACGACCCTCCCTGCTTTAGATGGTATAATTTAGAGTCGGTCTCCACCTCAGCAGCCGGATGCTCAAAGGTGAGTTTAAGCTGGCGGGTGAATTCTGTGTAGGAGTAGGCGACATCTGAGTCTGAACGAAGAACCGCCGTGGCCCACTCATGCGCAGTCGGTCTGTGGAGTATCTGGTGGAATTAAACTCAAACACAAGATCCAATGCAGTTAGAAAAACACTGCACTTCCCATCCGTGCCATTCCATTTATCCGGTAAAGATAGAAAAACATCAGAAGGTGGAGAGGGAGTTGGCGGCGCAGCAGCCGCTGCGATGGGCGTGGCCACAGCCGGCTGAGCGGCCGCCCCGCGGAGGACCGCATTCTCCTGTCGCAGCTCCGCTCGCGGCGCAAGGCCGCGACGCCCTGGAGCTCCGTGCGGAGCGATGCGACTTCACCACGGAGCTGATCGATCAGCTTAGCATGCCGGTCAACCACATCGCAGAGGTGAGCAAACTCCGCTGGGTTTACTGCAAGCGGCTCAGTCATTCTGTCACGGACTAACCGGAGATGAAGCAGAAGACTAGCAGTTAGCCCTGTAGCGTGGATGGTAAACCCAAACGCGGAAGTAGCGCGAGCAGGCAGGATAACCACGCTAGTTATTCTTAGAACTCTCCCGATGCGAGAGCAAGAGTTTACACAAATAAACCCGCGTTCTAAATACACACACCCAATCAGAAGCGATAACCCAAGAAAGTGAGTACTCACGTTTGGACGAGCAAGGCGTCGGCGGTAGCATGGGCATAACTCAATGACTGAGCAATGTGAGGCGTCATCTTGTTTCCTTTTATGCTTCCTGAAACCCGACCGTATTACTTCCGGGTCCTAGTGCCGGTCGTGTTATGAGTGTGCATGACAGGTCCATGATAATTTCATTACCCTTACAAAAAATAACTGCAGTTTTCAAGTGTCAAAACTGCAGTTTTCTACATATGCAGTAGATATGCAGGAAACGCAGTAATTTGGACACAAATTTACTGCATTTTTTCTTAATACTGCAGTAATACTGCAATAACGACGGCAATAGTACTGCAGTAATACTGCAATAATCCTGCAATATAATGCAGTAATACTGCAATACTACAGTTAACATTAAACGGCTACTGCAGTTAAAATAGTAGTTGTACTGCAAATAAAATGTACGGGTATATGCAATTTGAATAAAGCTGGAAAATTACTTACAGTATTTCCATAATCTAAATGTGTGATGTAGTGTAATACAACTACATTACAACAAAATTATTGCAATTCATTTTATTATTTAATTTTAAAAAATCAATAAAGCAACACACTTAAAACATTAAAAATGACCAAAAACAGACCATGAAAGCACTTTAACACTTAGCAATATTACTGTTCAACAGTGCTGCTGCTAGGAGACACTGCTGTCAATCAGTGTATGACTGGTCAAGTATGTGAATATATTACAAGGCTTGAGGTGTGTAGCTGGAAGCCTGGAGAGGTTTGACGCCCCTTCATTCTTCAACTTTGTTCTTCTTCCCTTCCTTCACTTTAAAGGCATTCTTGAAAAGCAAACACCAATATTCATTACGAGGTGTGTAAAACAACACATTTGAATAATTAAAACGAAATTATTCCATATATACTCAACATTACATGTTTTACTGAGAAACGATCTATTTCTGTCATTATATCCTAAACTATTGCTAAATAGTTTGCTGTTTGCTAATTCCTAAACTATTTGCTGTTTTTGATAGCAACCCTGTTAATTACTTAAGATTTCAGAATGTAATGTGAATGTGATGACTCTGACATTGGGCATTGGTTTAGAGATTCAGACTTATAATCACTCTAGTTGATTATATATGGAAGGCCCAAATATTATTAAAATATTAACTCAATTTACTCACCTCTAACAGCTGCTGTTTGTTGGGCTGGGAGGGTCCCCTTAGTGCCATGTGCGGAGTTGGAGGCTTTGCGGATTCTATTAACAAAAGACAACAAATAAAGCAAATGCTTATCAAGAAGAAAACTCAGAGAAGTGTTTTGTTGTCCGAATGAGCACCATTGGATTCATAAAAAGAAAGTGGACCATTTGTAGACTGTGTGAGATTTTAGATAATCCTGTAATATTTTATCAGGTAAAATCCAACCACACTGTTGTTCGACAGAGTGATGTCCACCTCTTGACGTCTTTCTGAAACATGAAGACAAGTTTAAGACTGACTAAGCAAAAATATAAATGTGTTCTGAGAACCCCACACCCCACAAAAAAATCTTCTTACACACCCAGCCAAATCTGAATGATTAAAAAAAAATGTCACAAACTTAAAATTTGTTTTTAGTAAAGGAAAATAAAGGGATGAGAAAAACTATGTTTCCTACCAGGAGTGAAGTCTGCCCAGGGTCTAATGCTGACCTCTTGGCCTTCTCCCTCTTCCCCTTTCCCAGAGTCTGCTCTGAGGTGATAAGAGGAACACTAGAGAGGAACAGAGTCCTCCTCTCGATCTTCTCTCTCATGTAAGGGCTGATGGACTACTACAGAAACAAACACAGGACGCTTACAGCCGAATATTTTTTACTCTCATTGTGTAGTGTTACACATTAAGAAATCAACTCGCACTTATATGGTCTATAGTTAAACTGAGCTATACATTTACAACTGAATCCAATGCTAGCAGTGGGCTACCTCAGGTTACCCTAGCTAGCATGCTAACAGTATAGCGGTTAACATTAGAAAACACGCACACATTTAGGACAATGCCATTAACACCGCATAGCGATAGAATACAATAACTAGTTAAATAACTTTATATATTGTAAAATAATAAAAGTCACTTAAGGTCCCACTCACCACTTAACTGAATGATGTGACAGGGCCATCGCTCAGGTTCGGCTGTGTTCCTCCTCCACAAGACGACACGCCCCCTTTCTAGATTCTTCCAACTCGGCAAGTTTTCTTGGCTGAACTTTGAAATTCTCATCATGATTTAATTCTGATATGTCTCGAAAGTGTACCGTTTTATCAATAATAAAGTCTATAAGATAGTTATAGTACTCCATCCTGTCTGAGTTTCTCAATAACGACATACACAATATGATGGACCCTGAATGACGACTCTATGCAGCTAGCAGACGGTTGGTTTAGCCTGTCTGTCTGCTCCCTGGCCTGGGTTCTGGATTGTCACCGATTAACTAGGCCTCTTCTGAGACTATGCACTATACTACAAGAAATGAGAGCAGCACCTTCCCGAGTGGGATGGACACTGTCCCGCCCTAACAGGCCAACTTTGCCCTCAAATGTCTTCCAGTTATCTATAAAGCCCACATTATTTTCTGAGCACCACCTGGACCTCCAGCGGTTCAGTGACCATAACCTGCTGTAAGCTTTTTCGCCACGTCTCATTGGGACGGGGCCAGAGCAAACTACTTAATTGGACATCGCCTTCGCTAGTTTAAACACCTCTGACTGACGAAGGCGTATGTAATTAGCTCAGCATGTACCACTATCTTGGAGAACCTATGCTGTCCTAGAGCTCTAAGATTACTTGCTTAGTCCAGTGCTCTGGTTCCCGGCACACAAATATAAGTTCAATATATTATATATTCAACAAATATACATTCAATATATGTTTTAACATTTTTTCATTATTTATTAAAGACAATTATGATGATCATAACTGCATACTGCATTTCATTTAAGAATGCAAAAACACCAGCGCTGCTGACTGACATCAGATTATGTTTGAATGAAACCCAGTTTTAACCCAACTGCTGGGTAAATATTTGACCAACTACATGCTGGGTTAATTTATCCCAGCAACATGGGTTATTTCTTTAACCCAGCAAGATGGGTAAAATATTCAATCCAAATGCTAGGTCACATTTAACTATAATGCTGGTGTCACGGGTCTAGCTGGTGGTAGTGCTAGACCGGCTGATGGTGTTGCCGTGGGCATGAAGGCAGGCATGAAGGCAGAGGGGTGTGAACAGAAAGTCTTTTATTTAAACAGACACAACTCAAAAACAGAACAAAGGAACTAAAACAACAAACTCAAACTAAAACTAGGGCTCAGGAAAAACACAGGAACAGGAAGGGATCTGGACACAGGGAACCAGGAGCTGACACAGGGAACCAGGAGCTGACACAGGGAACCAGGAGCTGACACAGGGACTAGGGATGAGGAAACATGGAGCTGGAGCTAACTAAGACACAGAGGGGAACTAAAGACAGGGACTGGAGACTGGAGGCACAGAGACTGGAGAGACAGGGCTAGACAGGAGACAGGGCTAGACAGGAGACAGGGCTGACAGAAGGAACCAAACTAACTGGGTTACGCTACATGTTGTACTGGGGACACTGGAGGCTGACCTAACCGGGTTAGTGGCTAATAGTGTTAGTACTGACCTAGGGGACCAGAAGACAAAAGGCAGGGCACACATGAGGCTATACCAAACTAGCGGCCAACCTACTAGTGACCAGAACCACTAGCAGTCACTCCCACTAGAGATTAGCCTACTGGAGGCTAACCCTACTAGGGGCTAACCCTACTAGCCGTCAAGGCCTACTAGCGGCTAACCCTGCTAATGGCTAAGCACTCATGTGGCTACACATACAAGGGAAAAGACCAGAAGGCAAAACAGTACTTACACAGGACACAGGAGGAGACACAGCCTAACTACACAGTGAACAAAGCAGCTCCATGAATCCACAGACACAAGGGACATCAAGAAAACAAAACTAGAGCCCTCTGAAAACTAAGGTTACAAAACATAAACTAAATATAAACTCAAAGTAACAAAAAGGAATGCCCACATGATGGTAATCCAAACAGACAAACAAAATCACCAACAGACAATCACAATCACAAACAATGCTCGACCAAGTTTCCCAGAACAAACTATTTATAGAAGGTTTTAATGAGCCACCTCAGTTCAGGTGAGCCTCATCACCTGACTGAGGTGCCTTCTGGGAAACTGAGTCAACCAACAGGAACTACACACAAAGACAGACAGACATGAACAGTGACCTCTAGTGGAGGTTCCTAACAGCTGGGTTAATTTTACCATATAAATTGGTCAAATGTTCTACCCAGAACTATTCTACTCTACCCATTCTATTAACTGGAATGTTGGGTTACTTCTACCTCACAAATACGTTATTATTATTTTTATGTTTTACATGTCTATGGGTAAAACAGTTTAAACAGTTGAATTACTTTGATATACTGGTCTATTACAAAAAAACTCTTAAGTTTTGCCAACCATACATATATGCAATAAACACACAATTAGATGTACAAATCATAGAAAAACATATTTATTTTTTAAAAGTACAAGATAAAATAATACAAAATAAGTTCAACAGCAACATCATTACTATACATTACTGAGAAGCAGTAATTACTGAGAGCAGTGCTTGTCATTATCTCCCAACATCAGGATGTAGGGGTTCGGCCTCGACACTGCTGGAGATACAGTATTCCACGGTGTTGGTTCCAACCTTAGAAAGAAAGAAAGTAAAAGTTTATGGAAAAATCGAGAGGGTTGGCTAGTATGCATATTTGTAAGAAGATTAGTGTTTTATAACACCCCAGCATTTTATTGTCTCAAGCACTGAGATTAATAAAGTTCTTATTTTAATGTGGTTGCTAATGCTAGCAACCTAGCTAAATGCTAGCATCATGTTGGCACTACAGTTAACAGCTTAGCTTTCATTCATCACTTCACCATCTTCATACACCCTGCAAGCGTTCTACAAAGAAAGCTAAAAAGCTAAGACATTTCTGCAGTTTCTTTCATACACAGGTGGGGTTCTTTGGTTTGGCTAGCTAGTAGCCATTGTCAGATAAACTAGCATGCTATAGCACAGACCAGGCTGAAAGTTTGAGTGTAACATTAACACGGTAACAGTAATAAATGTTACATACAGTGAACAAATTCAGTCATCGGTGCGTGAAAGTGTGTATGCTACGGAAGCGCATTGCATTCAGAAAAGAAAAAAAATCATAGTAATTATCTCATAATTATGACATCCTGATCTCATAATTATGACTTAGTATCTCATAATTATGACTGACATTGAAAACAAAAGTTACTGCATCCTTTTGCTTGAAAGTGCCTCATTGCACACTCATGGAGATGTAGCATCTATCCTATTGTTTAGCCTGATGACTGTACATTAGTTAAATCTACTATTATCATCCAAATTACTCAAAGATATTAATATCTCCCAGTGTCTCAATCCAAAATAAATATTTGCTCTAATGTCTATAAAAATCACAGGAATTATCTCATTGTTATGATGTATTTACTCATAATTATTACTTAATAACTTATAATTATGCCTTAATATGTCATAATTATAAGATCCTGGTCTCATAATTACAACAAAAGGTAGGGTTAGGTGATCAGCACAAGATGGGGACAATAGTGCCGAATTAAATTCGCGTTTCTTTTTTTCTTGGATTGAGACACTGGGAGATATTAATGTTATTGAGTAATTTGGATGGTAATAGTAGATTTAACTAATGTACTGTTCCGTGGCGCAGTATGGAGAGAGCTTTAGAGGGAGGCAACGAAATAGGAGTATGTGAGAGTGCTTATGATACACACGGAAAGATCTTCCCGTTTGGAGATGGCGTGGGATTATTAATTAGGAATTTAAATGAAACCAAAGAAAACTGAAAACACAATATAACAGAGCTCCGATGTCTACGTGAGAATGGACGGGGTTCTGGAAAATAAAGCACAAATAAACTTAAGCTGAGTGCGCACTCTGGGCTCTCTTTCGCTTTCGCCGGCGTCTTAGGACTCTCAACTTTCTGCGTGCTTTTCTTTTCTTTTCTTTTTTTTCTTTCTTTGGTCTTTGGCCCTAATACCTTACCGGTGCTACCTAAATGATCTCTACGGTGGTACTAGGACCCTTAAATAAACACGCGCCAAGTGCGGCTCGTTCAGGCTGATGTGTGATTAACCGCGTGTATAAATGGCCGCGCCTTTGCCTGTTCAGAACTCCGCGGAGTAGCAACCTGTGGATCTGCGCGTTCTGAACAGTTTATGCGCAGCTCTGCCCCTCGCGCGACCCGCGTCGTTACATGTACAATCATCAAGCTAAACCATAGGATAGCTGCTACAACTCTATGAGTGTGAAATGAGGCACTTTCAAGCAAAAGGATGCAGTAACTTTCGTTTCCGATGTCATGCAATAAAATGTCCCCCTGCAAGAGACTGCAGTCTCTTGCAGTATCTCATAATTATGTCATAATTATGAGATAAGGATCTTATAATTATGAGATACTAACTAAGTCATAATTCTGAGATACTAAGTCATAATTATGAGATAGTATCTTATCTCATAATTATGACTTAGTATCTCATTATTATAAGATCCTTATAATTATGACATAATTATGAGATACTGCAAGAGACTGCTCCCCCTTATCTCATAATTATTCTTAAGTCATAATTATGAGATAAGGATCTCATAATTATGAGATACTAAGTCATAATTATGAGATAATTCCTGTATATTTTTTTCTTTTGTGAATGCAATGTGCTTCCGTACTATACAGACCTTATATTGAACTTTTTTTCAATAAAAAGGGTCAAATAACTCACTGTCTGACTTCGTCAATGAACAAACAGACTACGCCAAATACCTGTGGCACGCTTCGCCACGTCTCGTCTTGTCTCAACTCCTGGTTCGTGTTTCTCCTGTGTTCCGTGTTCTCTGTGCTACTCCAACCTCCACCAGCTCCTTCATCGCCATTTCAGTTAAGACTCTCCGGTTTCCATATTCACTGTGTCATCTTTCTAACAAACTGTCAATAAATTGCCCGCTCTGGTTTTCTCACGATCTCTGCCTGTTTGAGTCTGTTTTCCGTAACAGAAAGTCAGACCAAAACAATGAACCCGACGGGCTCAGATCTAGTCCTTGAGCTGGTGGAGCGACTCCGTCATCTCTGCACCACCGCAGCTCCACTTCCGACAACAAGTTCTTCTTCTACTCCTCCTTCCGCACATGCCAGTCCCATGGTGACGTCATTGCCCTACGGTGGCGATCCAGAGAACTGCTATGGATTTCTGCTCCAGTGCTCTCTCACCTTTGAAATGCAACCTCTCCGATTCCCAACTGATCGATCCAGGATTACATACATCACTTCTCTTCTCACGGGCAGGGTATTACAGTGGGCTGAGGCCATCTGGCAACAAGACGGCTCTGTGGTGCATAATTTTCAAAACTTTGTCACCTATTTCCGAGAGGTTTTCACGCAAGCGGCTGATGAGTCCACCTCTGGAAAGAAGCTGTTCAAGTTGAGTCAAGGTAACAGCAACATTAATGACTATGTTTTGACTTTCAGGACCCTGGCAGCCTCCAGCAGGTGGAACGAAGCCACACTTCTGACAAAGTTCCGTCAAGGACTCGATCCACATCTGAGGTTGCAACTGGCCGCCCAGGATGACTCGGTAGGATTGGAGCAGTTTATGCGCACGGCAATCTGAGTCGCCGGCCGTCTTAGAGAGTGCACTGAAGAAGTAGTCGGACCTCTAGGACCTCCCACAGTTCTCCGGTCACAGGAGGTGAGACCTGCTCCTGAACCCATGCAGGTGGACCGACAATCACTCTCCAGCTTGACTCCCGCCGAAAGACAACGCCGGCTGACCCAAGGATTGTGCCTTTACTGTGCAGAGAAGTAACATGTCCGCCTGACATGTCCCCGCCGTCCGCCTCGTCCACTGGTGAGCAGTCTTACTTCTCTATGTAAACACCTGACTCCTCTGACCACCCCTGTTGAAATTGATACTGCTCATGATTCTGTTACAGTAAGAGTTCTCCTGGATTCTGGGTCAGCCGGCAACTTCATCTCCGCCCCATTGTGTCGACGACTCAGGATACCCATACTTATTAACTCCACGCAATTCAAAATCTGCTGTGTCACTGGTGCCCCTCCTCGGGGATGATTGGTCCATCACATAACCCCACTCCTACACATGCGAGTAGGTTGGCTCCACGTAGAGCACATCCGGTTTCTCGTTGAGCAATCCACCTCTGACATAATCCTAGGACATCCGTGGCTCGCTGAGCACCATCCAGTGATCTCGTGGGACAATGGAGACATCTTGAAGTGGGGACCCACCTGCCTAGAACACTACATCCAAGCAAGACCCATCCTCCCAGTGAACATCACTTCGTTAGAAAATCCGGGGGCCTTACCATCCATCAATCCATCACTTACCATCCCAAGATCTACTCCTCTTTCCAGGATGTTTTCTGCCCTCGGCAAGCCATGCAGCTACCACCTGATCGGCCATGGGACTGTGCTATCGATCTCCTTCCCGGTGAACCAGTGCCCAAGGGTAAGATCTACTCACTCTCCATTCCTGAACAAAGCCATGGAAGAGTACATTGAGGAGGCGCTACATCTAGGGCACATTCGACCTTCTACCTCCCCTGCTGCTTCCAGTTTCTTTTTTGTGGCCAAAAAAGATGGGGATCTTCAGCCCTGTATCGATTATAGGGCCCTCAACAAGATCACAGTTAAATATAGTTACCCCCTTCCACTCATCCCAGTGGCCCTGGAACAACTGCGAGGGGCAAGCGTTTTCACAAAACTGGATCTCCGGAGCGCATACAATCTCATCAGGATTAAAGAAGGGGATGAGTGGAAAACGGCGTTCATTACCCCAACCGGCCACTACTAGTTATGCCATTCAGTTTGGTCAATGCCCCCTCCGTGTTCCAGGGCTACATGAATGAGGTGCTTCGACCGTTTCTCAACCGATTCGTTTTGGTGTATATTGATGACATTCTCATTTACTCCCGGAACGAGTCGGAGCACCGCGTTCACGTTGCCAAGGTCCTCCACAGACTTAGACGCCACCAGTTGTACCTAAAGGCCGAAAAATGTGCCTTCCATCAGTCATCCGTGCATTTCCTGGGTTATTTTAGCAGTAATGAGGGCGTCAAAATGGATGAGTTGAAAGTAGACGCCATCCAAACCTGGCCAATCCCCACCAGTATCAAGCACCTCCAGCGTTTTTTGGGTTTCGCCCGTGATTCAGTTCCCTAGTCTCACCGCTCACGGATCTCCTGAAAGGAAAACCCAAGACCCTCTCTTGGACCCTAGACACCAGTCAAGCCATGCAGTCCCTCCAACAGGCATTTACATCAGCTCCCATTCTCATCCTCCCAGATCCTAACAAGCCATTTCTGGTCGAAGTGGATGCTTCACAATCCGGAGTAGGAGCCATCCTTTCACAGCAGCAGGGGACCCCGCCTCAGTACCATCCATGTGCGTTCTTTTCCCAGAAGATGTCACCTGCGGAACGGAACTATGACATCGGAAACAGAGAACTCCTGGCGATCAAACTCGCCCTCGAGGAATGGAGACATTTGTTGGAGGGGGCTCGACATCCGTTCGTAGTTCTGACCGACCACCACCATCTGGAGTACCTGCGGGAGACTAAACGCCTCACTCCCCGACAAGCCAGATGGGCCTTTTTCTTCATGCGGTTCCATTTCACCATTTCGTATAGGCCCGGAATAAAAAATATCAATATCAAGTCTGATGCCCTCTCCCGCCTCCACGATGTAAAAGAGACTCAGGAATCGCCAGAAAACATTCTCCCTTCTAAGCTGTTTGTCTCGCCAATTCAGTGGGGCTTAGAGGAAGAAATCCAGCAGAACAGGATCACCGAGCCCTCACCTCCAGAATGCCCTGCGAACCGTGTCTTTGTCTCCACAGCTCAGTGAGACGCACTCATCCACCAGGTACATACCTCACTGAGCATTGGTCACCCAGGGGCCAATCAAACCCTTTCGCTATTGGAAGAGCGCTTCTGGTGGCCCAATATGGCCTAATCTGTCAGAAGGTATGTGAGAGGATGCCGGGATTGCGTCGCTACAAAGTCCTCGTGACAACTACCAGCAGGAAAACTCCTACCCCTTCCCATTCCCCGGCGTCCCTGGTCACACCTAGGAGTGGATCTTCCTCGCTCCGAGGGTCACACATGCATCCTTGTAATAGTGGATAGATTCTCTAAGTCATGTCGTTTCGTTCCCCTAGCCGGACTTCCTTCCACCAAAGAAACGGCTGAAGCTCCTGTTCAATCAGGTTTTTAGGGTCTTCGGGATTCCAGAGGACATTGTCTTGGATAGAGGACCACAATTTGTCTCCAAGTTCTGGAAAGCCTTCTTCCAACTCCTAGGTGTGACCGTCAGCCTATCCTCTGGATATCACCCTCAGAGTAATGGACAAACAGAACGTAAGATCCAGGTGATAGGCAGATATCTCCGTACCTTCTGCCACGATCGTCAGCATTCCTGGAGCCAGTTCATCGCCTGGGCCGAGTATGCACTGAATTCACTTCGTCAACCCACCACATGACTCACCCCCTTCCAGTGCGTACTCGGCTATCAACCGCCTCTTTTCCCTTGGAATGGGACACCATCAGAAGTTCCAGCCGTGAATTACTGGTTCCAGGAGAGTGAGAGGGTTTGCTCTCCTCTTTTTCTTCTTAGAGAACTGTAGAGCAAAAGAGATTATTTATTTTATGATGTATTTAATTTAACTGATTATAATTATTGTTTGGAAGGTCTAAATGCACTCGTTCTATTAAGTTGCCAATCACTTCTGAGGTTTTATTAACCAAAGTAAAATCCAGGACCCGAAGGAGAAATGAAGAGCAAGAGTCAGTGATTGAATTAATGAAATTTCTTTAAATATTGATTAACTCTTTAAGGAAAACAAATAAACATTAAAATATATAAACATATAAATCAGATAGAATACAACAGATATTAATTATAATATTCTAATTTCTGATTAGTGTCTGTAAGTGGTTCAGACGAAACGCAGCAATCCAGTACAGTCCAAGAATGTAAACAGTTCCAGATATTTGCAAGTTCCTTATCTGTTGAAGAGAGCTTTGGGTGATCCGTGTCGTTGGCTTGGAGATGTCCCGTGGCGATGGTGATCCAAATGCTTGTCCAAGGAATGTGAATTCGATAAATGTGACAAACGTTAGTGTTTATACGAGAGTGTGTGTTTGTGTGCGTGTGTGTGCGCGCACGTGCGCTAATAGTCAGTGACGCACACGAATAATCGTCAGACAGGGGGAGACATTCACAGTTGCTTGTCGACAGAAATGCACAAGGCTGTGTAACCTAACTGTAATTACAAGAAAATCGTGAAGAGAGCAGCTTCGTGTGCAGCCATTGCCCAGAAAATGCCACCATCCTTTTTTTCCCCCGCTCGTCTCTGATTAAGCCACGCCCCCCTCGTCACATCTAAATGCTGATTGGATAGCGGTTTCAGACTGATCTCAGTACAGCTCTTACATTAAAAAAACTAAACGAAACTGGACTTTGTTACAATTATACTTTATATTGTATAATATTAATTTAGATCAAACATCACTATTAACTCAATAAGCCTACTGTACACAATTAAAGAATCATATCGTTTTATTTTTTTCAATTAAATTATGTGCAATAAGATGGAATGACACGGGAAAACATTTAATATAGAGAAACTCTTAAATTAAATGTATTTCAAATTCAAATCAAATTAAAATTTTATTTGTCACATACAGTCATACACAGTACGATATGCAGTGAAATGCTTATACGACCGCCCGTGACCTTAATTTTTTTTTTTTTTACAAGAAATAAGGAAATAAATAATGAAATAGAATGAAAATAGAGTAGTTAAACTATAAAACAAGATGCAAGATACAAATATTTTCAAAAATCCATAGGAAATCTAAAAATATAAAATATAACAACTTATAAAAACGTATCTGTCTGTATAAATATTGCAGTAGTTTTAACGAAAATGAGATAAAGGGAAATGTGAAAAAGTCCTGGAAGTGTGCAAATGTGCATATATGTGCAAATGTGCGTTTGCCATAATTTAATTTAATATGGGGTAGAGAATGAATCATCATTTCATTCTACATATTACCTATTCTCCATACATTGTCTCCAAACAGTATCTCCTTATGCTATATAGTGTTGTCCTGGCGTGAGGTTCGTTTGTGTCTCATCCTCATGATCCCAGTGGATGGAAAGAATTTCTTCAAGAATTTCCATTAATCTCCCTTTGATAATTTGAATTTTGCCAGTACAGTGATAAATGAAACAGCTCCATACTGTGAATAAGCCTACTCTGAACTTCACTGAAGGTATAGGTATGGTTCTTTAAAGGCCCATGCTCATCAGATCCAAACAAGGCATGACTATGTATTGTCTGTGGGTGAGAGAGAGGAAGAGGTTTCTGCAGGACTAGAGTGTGAGAACGTTGGACAACAAGATGCAGATATAGATTATCTCCTATAGGTCTTAGTGGAACTCCACAAATACATTTCCAAAGAGGGGGTGAGAAGGTGGCGGGCAGGCACCAGCATGTCAACCAGAATCATACAGCTAAGCACCAAAAGAGGCATGCCAAGAGTGCCCAACTTAGTGAGAAAGTGAGATTGAAGCTTCCTGTGTTTAACCTTCCACTGGCCCTGTCTGTGGTCAGGTTGTCTTTGCTCATCTTCTGCTCACAGCTCCTCACATTCAATTCAATTTTATTTATATAGCACTTTTAACAATTGACATTGTCGCAAAGCAGCTTTACACAATAAAAAGAAGTAAGTTTTTATGCAATGTGTATGAATCAAAATGATAAGATTGTCCCTGATGAGCAAGCCGAGGGCGACGGTGGCAAGGAAAAACTCCCTGAGATGGTAATAGGAAGAAACCTTGAGAGGAACCAGACTCAACAGGGAACCCATCCTCATCTGGGTGATAACGGATAGCAGAGAATGATCAGCATAATAATGTGTACTGGAAGTTCAGTGTAACAGGAGATGTGTTAAAATTAAAATTAAAAGGAGCCCAGTTTGTTCCCGGAGGCTCAGGTAGACTGTAGGAGATTCCAGTCCTGAGCTATCGAACAACTGAAGTCGCAGGTCCCCAGAGCATCAATCGATGATAGGACAGTCTTAATGGAAACCATCCCCAGCCACCATACGAATCCAGGCAGACCACACGGGGCATCCAGATCTCACATCACATCTCACATCACACCTTGTGTCATTGTCTTGGACATCACCCTATCTTCCTCACTCTATATCTGACTGTGCTGCATCACAGACACTTCTGAAAACAACAACCAGGTTTTCTGCCTTGTTGCTGAGAACAGGACTTTCCTTACATTGCCCTTCCAAAGATATCACACACACATGAACAGCATGTTTCCACCATGCCCTGATGAGAACATTTCTCTTGTATTTTGTTCTGCTGAGAATGACACTTTGGCACTACACCGTGCTGTGAAAGACACTTTGATAACAAACGATGCTGAGAACATGGATCCACAACACATATTACTAAAAAGGCCACACTTCCACTATACTGTTCCCTGATTGGTTTCTGTTTGGGAAAGTTTGGGCTTTCCATTTAAATTTGTCTACCTTGTGTTGTGCTATATGTATTGCTGCATGCTAATGACTAGCTCATGGTCACAGTGTTTGTCATTGTCTTCACAATGTTCATGAAAGAGGATTGCCATTTGCATCCAACTGTGCCTCAATTCCTTTATTATTTTTTTATGAAAAAGATATCTCCTTCTTCTTCTTCTTTTTCTTCCACTAATATAAGTAGTATTACTTATAATAATACCTATAAGCTGGAGGCATTTGAATGTTTCTCAACAAAGTGTGACAAAACGGGTAAAATCTGGAGGTCATTGTGGGTCCCATTTTTAGTTTAAAACTTTTAGTCTCAAGTTATCTTCTGCTTCAGCACCTAAAGCAACACAGACATTGAAATGTAGTATTATTAGTATTAGTAATAAAAAAGCATTTACATTTATGACATTTATCAGACTCCCTTATTCAGAGAGACTTACAGAAGTGCTTTCTATAAATAAATCCATTCTGACTCTGCCTCCTTGTATCACAAACTAAGAACACCATTAAGCAAAAACTGTGTTGGCGAGATAATATAGGAAGAAAAGTACACATAATTTCTGAAGTGCTAGTTAAACATCATTTGAAGATTCTCAGTGACTCAGACAGGAAGTTCCTTCCACTACCTAGTTTCCTGATGCAAGTCTTCCTTGCTTGTACTCTGAGAGATGACCAGTCCCCAGTCGAGCAGTGCTTTAAGATTGGGAGGAGCATGGTGCAATGTAGGGTGTGAAAAGTTCATTTAGGCAAATTAATTTTAAATTCAAAATTTCATTTAGGCAGCTACCTGAAAACCAGTGGAAATGCATTCTGAATCATCTGCATTTGGGAGGCAAACCTGCCAGGAGTGTTCATTCAGAATAACAAGAGACTACCACCTGACTGGCCTGTGTAAAAAAAAGGTGGACAAATCTTGCTGATGCTACAAAGAAGAAATTAACATAAGAGTTTAATGTTAGCAATGTGAGAGAAAAAGGAGAGTTGATTGTCCAGGATGACCCCAAAGTTTCAGACAGTGATTGAAGTTGTGATCTGAGAGTTGTCCAGGGAGATCATAAGGTCACCAAAGGGGGTGAATCATCTGAGATCAACAGCAGGTCAGTTTTGCTAATACAGTATTAATTTTCAGTTATTGAGCCGCCATGACCTCTTCAAAAGATCAAGTATAAAGGATGAACAGAAGAATACCAAAGACTGAGCCTGGTGGGACACCAGTGAAAAATCTGTGTAGAGCAGATGTTGATCCCATCCTCATCACCTCACATGACAGACTTTCATTAGGTAGGAAGCAAGCAATTTCCAGGCTATGCCACAGATTTCAAGGCTTCTAAAAAATCTAATCCACATAGTGCCGTGATACTGGTGCTGGTATGCTGGACACAGATGATCTTATACACAGAAGGCACATTTCTGGCATACTGTAAATATGGCCGTGCAAACAGACATCCAGGGTAAAACAGTGTGAACAGGAACAGTGCAGTATGAAGAAAGGTTGGTTTTTTACACCCTATACACAATCATAAATCTTTGTGCCTCTCTCGAAAAGCAGTTCTTGTTTAACTCAAGACACAAGTGAACATCGCATACCTGGCATTTCCATGGTGTTTATGGCTGCTTGCCATAAACTGATTTGCAATTCACACAGACCCTGTGACCAGCAGTGGTAACATTCCTGGCATAAAGAAATCCAAGAGATCCGTCCCGAATCCAGACCCCAGTCGTGGTCATGAGGTTCCCATGACATAGTGATGGTCCGTCTGTATCTTGCCTGCTTGTTTGCATTTGGTCTCTATAAAACAGGTGGCTGATCATTTTCATGGTCACAACGGTTTATAAAAAAGAAAAAAGGAACATAAGCATGATGATAATAAAATTACTGTCAATAATCATCAATAACTATTGACCATGCATAAAGACAACACAAACTTCTGCAATGTTATACAACAATTTATACTTTTTGCATTTACACCTTAATATCACAAACATCTGTAAGCTACATAAGGCAGCATTTTAGGCAACAAGAGCTAAAGTGTTTGTGCTAAATAACATTATAGTTAGCAGTGTCATAAGCTAACCAAAAACTGAACCAAATAGCTACCATAACATGAAGCTGACAACCATCTGTAATCTACATACTGTAAGGCATTAGCTTAGCCACCTGTAAGCTAACCTGTTTGTGCTAAGCTACATAAGGCAGTATGTTAGCATGATTTAGCAGTGTTATCTACATGCTAACCAAACCATGTAAGTGACATTAAATGACAATGTTTCACATAAACTGGCAAGAACTTGTGAGAAAATGAGGAAAAATACATTAATATTAGTTTTATATTATCAGAATAAGGATTATATAAGATTAAAAAACTTACCCATGGTAACAACTTGCTGTATTCTCCTCCTTCGTTCTCTGTTGGAGTCTCAGTGTTGTTCTGAGGTAAATCTAAACTCCTCCCACTGTCCAGAACATTCTGTAGAGCTTCAGAAACCTGTACAGCACCTAACATCTTCCACACGTGCTGGAAAATTATCGGATCTAATGTGTGTGTGTCTGTGTTTGGGGGCGTGCCCTTGTATGTAAACTGTTTCCCTGTGAACAGCGTGTGGGCGTGTCCTGTCTCAGGTCATTATCAGTGAATGAAGTGTGGCAGAAACACTGTATCTCTCCTGAGATTCATATGGATTACATAAACTGACAACATTTATTTTTGATTAAGCTTGCTACTTTTAAAAGTAGACACTTTAAGCTTTCTATAGATATATATATGTATAGATATATAGATATATGGTTATGTGTGTGTTTATTTTAGTTCATTTTAGTGACGCGTTTCAAAAAGATTTTCGGGGAGACTGAGGCGTCAGAAAGCGCATCCTGTTTATTTTCTTTACTTTACAAAAGCACAACGTTTTATTGATATGTTTATTGATATATTTTTAAATGTGCATTTATTGCCAGTGCATTCATATAAAAGGTTTGTGTTGTGTTTTAGACAACCCTCAGATATTTAATAAATGTAAATTATGTATTTACATGTTTTTGGTAAATGGATTATTTTTGTCTCTTGTATGTAAATCCATTGAAAGATAACACTACACGGTCCATGTATTTACATCCCATATTATTTTCAGTACTAGCTATTAAAAAATAAGATAATGAGCTAAAATGATAACCAATTTTAACTACCAAACCCTTGCTGGTGGCCCAGCATATAAATCATGCTGACCTATGCTGGATTTTTCAGCAGTCATGCTAGTCTTCCATCAATTATGCTGGTTCACCAGCTAAACCCGCACCAGACCAGCACTAACTAGCAAGACCAATGCTAGTGGTAGGGTTGGCATCATGCTGGTCTATGCTGGATTTTTCAGGAGGGATCCCAGTCATTAAAGTAATGTCTTACTAAAACTTTTCACTTCATGTCTGTGTACCTTTCACTCATAAGTAGACTGAATCACTATATGCAATCCGATTCTGTTCCATGTTGCTGCACTAGTAGAGTCCTGTATCAGAGACATTTACTGCAGTGATGGTGAGAGACGTGTTCTTGCCGTGAACAGACATCACTATTCTCTCACTTTCAGTAAAGAAGTAACATGTTTCTAATGGAGCTGATGTGAAAACTGTTTACACCCAATAGGAAGTGGAACTGAATCACTCGTGTGTTTAAACCAGGAGACGTAACCTGTAACAGTCAGGTCATGTTGGCGCCAAATAGTGACTTTATCGCCAGCTTCTGCCTCCAAAGTTAAAGAGCACAGAGTCTCTGAGAGCAAACCTGCAACACACACATACACACACACACATACACACAGACACACACACACACAAAGCTAAAACTAGAGCTTTTTTATAATAGCTTCTAAATGACTGCAATTAAAACATCCATTTAGAAATACATGAATTATAGTTTAAATGTGAAAGCTGTAATGTGGTTTATATTTAGACTAAACCCAGATTTCTCTTGTGGTTTTATCAGTTATCCATTTAATAAAACAATGAATGAGCTAAATACTTACCTATGACACAGACACACACAGGCAGAGCTACAGATTGGACCATTGTGTATCAGTTTAAGATACAAAGAGGAAACGGTGTCTTGGGCAAACTGAATGGTGGTTTATCACTGGGTATGTGTGTGTTTGTTAAACACACATAAAAGAACGAACAGCCAAAAAAACGAAAGAAAAAAACTTTCATATTTTACATATCAAACAAAAAAAGCACAGATACTGAAAGGAAATAAATCAAACTTTTATTTAAATACTTTCATTATTTTTCTCCAGAAACAGAAAGGACTAATCTTACACACATCTTCTCTTGAGTTTCTATTGTAATCTCTGTTAACACTGTTGTCACATTCTGACTTAATGGTGTGTTAAGAGCATTCAAACACACTACCATTTTTTTTATTACACTCACAGTAATGTATGTTATATTTGGTTTTACTAATAGGTGTACTTATTGTTATTGCTTTAGTTTGCAGTGCAGACCTCTGCCTTTTAAGTTATTAACAGGGAAACACCTTTATGCTCATTGTTAATTATAGTCTTCTAACATACTCTAGCTTTGACTACTGATTAATATTATTAAGGGCACTGGTGGCCAGTCTTGGGTTTAACGTGTTACAAAGCATTACTTTTTTGATGTAATGAGTAATCTAACAAGTTAGGTCCGCCATTTAAGTATTCAGTTATTTAGTTATATTTTCAAAAATGTAATCCGTTATTCAGACAATTTATGGAATCCGTGAGCCAGATAGCAGTCATTCCGTTAGTGTGTGTGTGAAAGTTGTCCTCCAAGCCCTACCCCCAATAAACCGCCCCCTCTGTTATTCCTGCTGTTATACCCCTATGAAAAAGAAAAAAAAAGAGTGACTCTAGGAGCCTGTCACAGGAACTAAGCACAATAACTGCCTATAAAGCACAACATCCGGTATGACACGTGAGCGTGTCTCTGGCAGATGAGCTAAACAGCTTCTATGCTCTGCTCGAGGCTGCAGCTAACAGTGCTAGTAATGAAACGGCGCCATTAGCTGCAGACAGGAAGATAATGCCAGCACCGGAAATGGGCTCATCATCTCCGAGCATGACGTGAGGAGAACCTTCAGGAGAGTGAACACCAGGAAAGCAGCAGGACCAGACGGCATCTCAGATCGAGTCCTCAGCGCCTGCA
The DNA here is from genome assembly GCA_013621035.1 of Clarias magur. Lineage (NCBI taxonomy): Eukaryota > Metazoa > Chordata > Actinopteri > Siluriformes > Clariidae > Clarias > Clarias magur. Next base: position 74,780 of record QNUK01000546.1, on the reverse strand, counting down.
CAGACCAGCTAGCACCTGTGTTCACTGAAATATTCAACCTCTCCTTATCCCAGTCAGTAATTCCCACATGCTTCATGGACATTTGTTCATGATTGTTCTTGTCCCAAAGAAACCCCATCCTGCTTCCCTCAATGATTATCACCCTGTAGCCCTCACCTCATTAGTGATGAAGTGCTTTGAGCGGCTGGTCAGGGACTTCGTCATCTCTTCACTACCAGACACACTTGACCCTTTACAGTTTGCTTACCGTGGGACTCAGCCTATCTCTGTGTCAGTGGATCTCCAATTTCCTAACAGGCAGACCACATGCAGTAAGGATGGGTGGACATGTCTCAGCGTCCCTCACCCTCAGCACTAAAGCCCCACCAGAGTTGTGTTTTGAGCCGCCTGCTGTACTATGACTGTGTGGCCACTATCAACTCCAAAACCATCAGGTTTGCTGACGACACCGTTTTGGTGGGCCTGATCTCTGACAACAATGAAACGGGCTACCTGGAAGAGATTGGGAATCTAAAGAGCTTGTGCCAGAGGAACAACCACCTTCTAAACATCAGCAAGAGAAAGGAGTTGATAGTGGACTTAGCACTAAGAAGGAGAGAAACTACCAGACCCCTGTGATCAACGAGAGGCCAGTGAAGAGAATGAACAGATTCAGATACCTCTGTGTTCACATCACGCAGGACCTGAAATCGTCCTGACACATCAACATCATGGTGAAAAAGGCCCGGTAGCATCTCTACAACCTCGGACGCGTGTGAGACCTCAGACTGCCCTCCAGGATGCTTAGGAACTTTTACTTTTACCATAGAGAGTATCCTGACAGGAAACATAACAACGTGGTTTGGGAACAGCACCATGCAGAACAGACGAGCCCTACACAAGGGTGGTGGGATCAGTTGAACGCTTCATCCGTACCGTGGTCCCTGACTTGCACTCATTCTACAACAAGTGGTGCTGGACAAAGGCCAGGAAGATGGTGAAGGACCTTAGCCCCCCCAACAATGGACTGTTTACTCTGTTGTTGTCAGGAAAGTGCTTCAGCTGCCTTAAGGCCAACACAGAGAGACTGAGGAGGAGCTTCATCCTACAGGTGATATGGTCTCTCAACCAGAACACCACACAGGACTAAACTATTTATGCATTTTTGCACATTGCACCACTATGGACACTTTATGGACATTGCTGATCTGTGCACTCATGCACATTTGCACATACCCCGGACATTCATGGACATCTACATTTGCACATTCAAGCACACTTCCACTCACCCTAAACTTTCCATTCCATTTTTGCACATCGCACACTATGGACATTTATGGGCATTTGCACACTTCCAGGAAATTTCCATTTAAATTCTATTACATCCAGTTGTGTACAACAAACTTTACAATCAAGTAATTATAGGTCTCTATTAGAGCTGGGCAATTTAAAATGGGCTTCTGTAGTTTTGTGATGCCCCCTCTGTGATTCACACGTGGGAAATATGAGATACAACATGACAGCGCACTCTGACAAAGAAGAGCTTGTTTTCAACAAAGGCGCAGTTTCTTCAGTCGTATGGAAATTGTTCAGGTTCGCAACTTTACACATTGAACAAGCCAAAGCCCGGTGTAAAATTTGTCTGAAGTTTGTGGCAACTAAAGGAAGCTAATTTACTCTAACACGACTAATTTACTCGCGCACCTCAAAGAGAGACACACTGTTAAATCGTGTTTGGCACTGTGAGCTTAACGAGACAAGCAGCAGCGCGAAAACTCTGGCTAAAAGCCAGGTGAAAACAGTGACATGAGACATGAACCACATGAACTGAAATCTTTGAATATTTGTTGCGGCAGGAGCGATGCACCAGATCCTGTATCCAGCATCATTTTAATAGTGCAGGTCTGTATAGGAAAAGTAGGCGTAGCAATAGTAAAAGTACCAATTGGATCCCCGTCATCAGTAAGGCAACCATTTACACAGAGGACAGTCATTTCAGGTAAGCATACTTCATTAACAGACCTTGATGCCATCTTGCACACTTTTGCGAAATGCCCGACTTTTCCACATGTTCTACATTTGCAGTCTTTGGCAGGGCAGAATTTATAATTTGCCAGGTGGTTAGCAGAGCCACTGCGGTAACACTGCTGCTGTTCCTTTGCACGTTTATCCTCTTTTGTTTTATTTTTGTGCATTCTTGCCTTTTGAATTGCTGCTACTTGCTTCGATTCCCTTCAGCAATGACTTTAGCATCAGCTACTGCTGCTTCGATTTGTCTTGCAATTGACAGTGTATTTTGAAGGGTTAAATCCGGCTCTAATAACAGTCTTTCGCGAATTCTGGGCATGCATGTTTTTTATACAATCTGGTGGCGGATCATTTCCTGCTCAATATTGTCAAATGCACATGTTTTAACTAGTTTACAAAGTGCTGCAACGTAATGATCAGTGGACTCATCCACAGCTTGAGCGCGTTGTATGAAGAGGTATCTCTCTGAAACCACATTCAGTTTAGAAGAGAAGAATTGTTTCAGCGCTTGTAAAGATCCATCGTAAGTATCAGCAGTAAGAGGCAGTGTATTGTAGATTCGTTGCCCCTCTGTTCCTAAACAGTGTATCAGCAGAGCTTTTTTTCTCTCGACAAAAAAGTCCTCTCCACTGATAACAAGCAAGTAATTTTTAAACAACTTGTTTGTAGAGAAAGCAGGGCCATCCTAACATCCTCGTCGCCACTTGTTAAGTTCTATTTTCTTTGGAAGCCAGCACAATAAATCAGACCAACACGGGCTCAGTTAACCATCATTTCTTTTTACTTCACTTATTCTCTCCTGTCCGTTCTTCTTTTCTTTTTTTGTTTATCCCCACAGTCCCCCCTAGTGGACAGGAATATGAACAATTAAATGGAAGAGAACACAACAACCATGTTTCAAGACTGCACCATAATCAATGGAAAAAACACCAACCTGCTTTTTTATACTGAACACACCCAGACCTCGCACTCGGCTATCTACAGCCATTTCAAACGACTAAACATGGAATCTGTAAAGGTCAACAAATTTAGATCTCTGAAGATAGTGAAGAAAATGCAGCACACAGATTCTTAACAATCAACTTGTAGAAGACCGGAACCATGAATGATCTGCAGATGTTTGCAGAGACCTCGCCTGCTCTCAAACACCACTATTTCTCAACACAACCACTCCACCATGCTCATACCTTCACACCCAACTGAAAGACAACCTAGCCCTGATAGAAGTGGAGCTGATAGAGCTGAAAGAGCAGATTCTTCTTACGCTTCTCACACCCCGAACTCAGGCATCAAACCCCTCAAAGACCAGTTCAACCAAATTAAAAAAAACAATTTAAGGGAACAATACAGGAACTGAGAAAAGAAAAACAAAAAAGCCTACAAAAGGACTAAGAAATTCTAAAACTTGAACTGGCAAGTGCAGAGAGAGGGCAAGAAAATAACATGCAAGTCTTAAAACTGAACTGACAAGAGAGATTTCAAGCCTCAAAAAGGAACTGCATAACAAAGATGCCATCATAGAGAGCCTTAGAACACCACCCCACCTTCAAACAACACCCACACTGATACCTAGCCCATGCCCATCACTTCTTAGACCAGCCATAAGCCCTCTTTGCGGTCCAACCCTAACCCTCCCAGAGAACACCTGCTCTACCTAACCAAACACCTCGCACCCTACTGCCCACCACACCGGACACAGGAAACCCACAAACAAAACACAACACAGCAAAAAACAGAGCAGTCAACCAAACACCTCCCACACCAAGAGTGACATAGCAATCCTAATAGACTCAAACGGGAAATTCCAACAAGCGGACAAACTTTTCCCAGGACTCAGGACATCTAAAATATGGTGTCCAAGGACAAGTGATGCTCACTAAATTCTCCAAAAAATGTTCTATGTGAGCCAAGTTGCATCATCATACACACAGGCACAAACAACATGAGGGCAGAACAGGAACGAATCTGAGCCCTGGTGTGCTGCAGAGAGAGAGCTACATAGACATTCCCCAATGCTAAAATAATAATATCCACCCTCCTGCCATGCAAAGACCTCCACCCAGATACCATACAAAGAGTAAATTCAGATATCACCAGAGGATGCGCTCTCATCCCTAGTGTGCACCTGGCTCGCCACAACAGCAACTCACCCCATCATCTGTATGACCATGTATGACCTACAGTAAATAAACACATTGTCAAGGAGTTTGCCTGGACACTCAAAGACGCAGCACTGGGCAAACATACACCCGCGCACCCTACAGCACCACAGAGCACCCCCACAGCAACACCACTACAGCTACAGCTCACCCTCCAGGAGTCCACCAGCACAACTGTCATTACAAGAAACAAGGACAAAACACACCCTCAACCAGCAAAGCCGGGGGGGCCAAACTACACAGCACTCTGACAAGACCTGCACCAGCCAGACCAGCACTTCAGCGTCCTCCAGTCTCGACAGCAGCAAACAATGCGTACAAAGCCAGCAGCATCACAACCCACTGCCTGAACCACACAGCCACAACACAGTTATGCTGATGCCCTCAGAGGACCACAACACAACAACGAGATGGGTGAGATCAACCAATTACTGCAATACATATGCAACAGACTCACATAAATAACTGAGATAAACACAAAATAAAACATCTATGGAACACAACTTATAAAGCAAACACTTATCACAACACCTGCAAAATAACTAAAAACAATAATACAAAATGTAAAGAAAATAATAATAAATGTATATACACACAAGTAAAAAGACTCAATACTATACATTTGATGTACAGTACAGACCAAAAGTTTGGACACACCTTCCCATTCAAAGAGTTTTCTTTATTGTGTTCTTTAGCCCAAACATATCTCTTCTGCTTATTGCCTGTCCTTAGCAGTGGTTTCCTAGCAGATATTCTACCATGAAGGCCTGATTCACACAGTCTCCTCTTAACAGTTGTTCTAGAGATGTGTCTGCTACTAGAACTCTGTGTGGCATTGACCTGCTCTCTGATCTGAGCTGACTGAGGATGGTGCCTGTGAGGTCGGCTGCCGTCGCGACTGCTCCGACCTCTTCTACTATTTTTTTTGTCTTTTAAGTTAATTTTCAGGAACATTAATCCGGCAAATTCATCACCATTGAGTGCATTAGGTACGATAGAGATACTCTTATTTCGATTGGTCTACAATGTACTCACAATTCGAAGTTTTTAACTCTGGTTCCGAGCTGGCCGAGTGAGATCCTGAGGGAAAACAAAGGACGCGACGCAAAGTGGCATCAGGAACACGCTGAGAGCCCGTGCACACCGCACACCCCTGCCTAGCATCCTACTCGCCAATGTCCAGTCCCTGGAAAACAAGCTTGATGACCTCAGGGCCAGGGTAAAGTTCCAGGACGGGACTGCAATCTCCTCTGCTTCACTGAGACAGCGGTGCCGGACCACGCCATTCAGCCGGTCGAGTTCTTCTCAGTTCACCGCATGGACAGGACACGGGACTCAGGGAAGACAAGGGGAGGCGGCGTGTGCTTAATGGTGAACAGCAGCTGGTGCAGCAGCGCGAGCGTTGTTCCTCTCACATGCTCCTGCACACCCAACCTGGAACTATTCACTATCAAGTGTCATTCGTTTTATCTTTCTCTGGAGTTTACATCGGTCATAATCAGCGCCGTTTATATACCACCAAAAGTGGACATGGACACTGCCTTACGCAAGCTGCATGAGGCACTCTCACAGCACCAAACACAACACCGGGACGCTGCGCTTATTGTGGCAGGGGACTTCAACAACGCCAACCTCAAACGTGCAGCGCCAAACTTTTATCAGCATATTACCTTCCCCACCAGGGGTGAAAGGACACTGGATCACTGTTACACTACAATCAAGGACGGCTACAAGGCACAATCTCGTCCCCCGTTTGGGAAATCCGACCACGCCGCCATCTTCCTCATGCCAAAATATAAACAAAGGCTTAAACAGGAACTTCCGGTTCAGAGGGAGGTCGCGCGCTGGACAGACCAATCGCTGGCCGCGCTACAGGACGCACTCGATGACGCAGACTGGGACATGTTCCAAAACAGCTCTGATGATGTCAATGTGTTTACGGAAGTGGTTGTGAGTTTCATCGGGAAACTAGCGGATGATACCGTACAAAAAAAACGACCATCAGAACGTTTCCCAATCAGAAGCCGTGGGTGGATAAAACCATCCGCGACGCTCTGAGATCTTGCACCGCTGCCTACAACGCGGGACTTGCGTCGGGGGACATGGACCTGTACAAGGCTGCAGCATATAACATCCAAAAGGTGGTGAAAGAGGCGAAGCACCGCTACGGAAGGAAACTAGAGTCACAACTCCAACAGAGTGACTCTAGCAGCCTGTGGCAGGGACTAATAATGATAACGGACTATAAAGCACCAACATCCGGTATGACTAATACGGACATGACTCTGGCAGACGAGCTGAACACCTTTTATGCTCGCTTCGAGGCTGCAGCTAAAGACACTAGCGATGCTAATGCTAGCGGCGCTAACGGCTGCAGACAGGAAGTCACTGCCAGCACCGGAAACGCGTTCATCATCTCCAAGCATGACGTGAGGAGAGCCTTCAAGAGAGTGAACACCAGGAAAGCCGCAGGACCAGACAGCATCTCAGGTAGAGTCCTCAGAGCCTGCGCAGACCAGCTAGCACCTGTGTTCACAGAGATATTCAACCTCTCCTTATCTCAGTCAGTGATCCCCACATGCTTTAAGGAGTCCATCATTGTTCCTGTTCCAAAGAAACCCCATCCTGCTTCCCTCAATGACTATAGACCTGTAGCCCTCACATCAGTGGTGATGAAATGCTTTGAATGGCTGGTCAGAGACTTCATCATTTCCTCACTACCAGACACACTGGATCCACTGCAGTTTGCATACCGCCCAAACTGCTCTACGGATGATGCCATCTCTCATCTACTCCACACATCACTCACTCACCTGGACATTAGAAGGGGGAATTATGTTAAAATGCTCTTTGTCGACTACAGCTCAGCATTTAATACCATAATTCCCTCCACACTCACCACCAAGCTGGATCACCTGGGACTCAGCTCATCTCTGTGTCAGAGGATCTCCAACTTCCTAACTGGGAGAGCACAGGCGGTAAGGATGGGTGGCTATGTCTCAGCCTCTCTCACTCTCAGCACTGGAGCCCCCCAGGGTTGTGTTCTGAGCCCCCTGCTGTACTTTTTGTACACCTATGACTGCGTAGCCACTACAAACTCCACCACCATCATTAAGTTTGCTGATTACACGGTTGTGGTGGGCTTGATCTCTGACAATGATGAGACGACCTACCTGGAGGAGATTGGAAATCTGGAGAACTGGTGCCAGATGAACAATCTCCTCCTGAACGTCAGCAAGACGAAGGAGTTGATAGTAGACTAAGCAGGAGAGGAACTACAAGACCCCCGCCATCAACGAGAGACCAGTGGAGAAAGTGGACAGCTTCCGATACCTCGGTGTTCACATCACGCAGGACCTGTCATGGTCCTGTCACATCAACACCGTGGTGAAAAAGGCCCGGCAGCGTCTCTACCACCTCAGACGCCTGAGAGACTTTAGACTGCCCTCTAAGTGCTCAGGAACTTCTACTCCTGCACCATAGAGAGCATCCTGACAGGAAACATCTCAACCTGGTTCGGGAACAGCACCATGCAGGACAGGAGAGCCCTACAGAGGGTGGTTCAATCAGCTGAAAGTATCATTTGTACCAAGCTCCCTGACCTTCAGACGATCTACAACAAGCGGTGCTGGACCAAGGCCAGAAAGATAATGAAAGAGCTCAGTCATCCCAGCAATGGACTGTTCTCTCTGTTGCGGTCAGGAAAGCGCTTCCGCTCCCTGAAGGCCAACACAGAGAGACTGAGGAGGAGCTTCTTCCCGCAGGCTATACGAGCTCTCAATCACAACACCACATAGGACCTAACACTCACACACTTGCACATTTTGCACACCTCAGGACTGCAGACTTTTTAACTTTTACTTTTTACCGGGTTTACAACCGGTTTACACATGGAACATTTGCACAATTGCACATTTTGCACACTGTGAAGTTGAACTTTACTACATTCTGGACTGCACTACATCACATTTCCATTACATTTCATTTACTACTGTATATATATCCACTATTTTAATGAGATATTCTTTAACTTCTTTATATTTATCTTATTCAAATTCTTATTCTTATTGCTGTATATTATGTAAATAAGTGTTTCTTTATTTTAAATCTCTCATTTCTTTTTTGTTGTAATATTGTAGGTCAATAGCAGTTGTATAAGCATTTCACTTCATATCATACTGTGTATGACTGTGTATGTGACGAATAAAATTTGAATTTGATTTGAATTGAATTTGTTAACCTGCGATTTCTGAGGCTGGTGACTCGGATGAACTTATCCTCCGCAGCAGAGATGACTCTTGGTCTTCCTTTCCTGGGGCGGTCAGCACGGACTGACTGACCTTCATTTTTTAAAGTAACGATGGCCACTCGTTTTTCTTTACATAGCTGCTTTTTTCTTGCCATAATACAAATTCAAACTCTTTGAATGAGAAGGTGTGTCCAAAATTTTGGTCTGTACTGTATATAAGGATATATGCTTTTTTTGCTGGATTATGTCTTGTAAACATAAAACATAACATGACCTCACTTAGCATCACCATGTGGAATATCCAGGGGCTGAGCTTATCTACATTTGGAATAAAAAGCTGACTTTCATAAACCAATCAAAACCTTGACATTATCATCCTACAGAAGACATGGTACAAGGCTGACACGGTCATTCAATGCCCCCGGGACTATAGGGAAATCATAGTCCCCTCATAAAAACATAGGACAGTAAGTCAGGGCAGGGATTCAAGAGGTCCTATCATCTGGTACAAATCACACCTCTAGACAATGTAAGGCTTAGTTCACACTGCAGGTCTTAATGCTCAGATCGGATTTTTTTGCTGTATTTTTTCAAAATGGTAAGTGTTGTAGTATAGCTCAGTAAGCTGTACAACATCAACAAATCCTACAGATGGACTGAAAATAGCATGGAAGAGTTTCAGAAAACAATCAAAAGTTATGGAATTCAAACACTCCTAGATAACTTTCTGGAGAACGCATACAGCCACAGTAAAGAAAGAGTCAATCAGGCAGTTCAACATATTAATACGATCTTCAAAAGATCAGGAGAGAAAGCTAAACTAAAAACGAAACGAAAACTAAATATCCTGAATGAAGTTATCAAACACACCAGCTCTAAATTCTAATCAGCAATTTTAAAACTTTTTAATTTGGTTCTGAGCATAAGTTTCTTCACTGAAATCTGGAATCAAGGGCTAATAAAAACTATTCATAAAAGTAGAGATGAATTTGACCCCAATAATTACAGAGGCATTTCTGTAAACAATAACCTGGGGAAGATCATGTGTAGCATAATCAATGCGCTACTTCTAAACTTCCTCACCGAGCACAATGTCCTGAGTAAAAGCCAGATCGGATTAAACCAACTCAGAGATTAAACCCTTACTGTATGCAGATGACCTGGTCCTGCTGTCCCCCAGTGCTCAGGGTCTACAGCACAACCTGGACCTGCTGCAGCAGTACTGCCAGACCTGAGCCCAGACGCTCAACCTCAGCAACACAAAAACTGTCATCTTCCAAAAAAGGTCCATCTCTCAAGGAACAAAACATTCATTTAAACAGAGTACACACAAGATTGAACTTTCTAAAAACTATACCTACCTAGGACTGACAATAAAACTTCAACCTCGCTGTGAATGAACTGAGAGAAAAAGCATGCAGAGCTTTCTATGCCATTAAAAGTCAAATCTTTGTGGAAATTTGAATAAAAATTTGGCTCGAAATATTTGAAACAGTGATTGAACCCATCGCCCCGCATGGCAGTGAAGTGTTGGGCTCAATGGTATAAACATTCAATTGAGACACTGCATGCAGAGTTCTGCAAAATGCTTTTTAAAGGTGCACAGAAACACCACAAATAATGCACGCAGAGCATTAAAATAAAATACAAATTAAAACACAAAAAAGATTAAAATACAAAAAAGGATATTTAAATTCTGGAAAACCCTAAAAAAGAGCGGCACTCACACCATTATAAAGCTCTGCAGTACCAAGAGTTGAGCAAAGACACCAGCAGTCCCCTCATCCAACTGGTCCTGAGTCAGTGCTCCACAACACAACGCTCACACACTAACACACCGCCATCACGCACCAACACACCAACGTCATGAGCCAACACGCCACCGTTACACGCCAACACACTGCCGTCACACACCAGCAAACTGCAGAGTAAGATTCAGTGTGATCTGGCCCTAAACAGACAGCATAGCGTGGCAGACTATCTGAGCATGGTGTCCGACATAAAAAAAACACCCTGACAAAGTACAGACTCAGCGACTCAGACTCAGCTGGCTGTAGAGACGGGCCTACACAAACAGACCTGGCTGCCCTGAGAGAAGAGACTGTGCCACCGGTGCATGCTCAATAAAATAAAGACAGAGCTGCATTTCCTCACTGAATGCCCGAAATATCATCCCAATCGCACAGAATTTTTCACCAAATTTAATACAATCATCATCAACTTTAACTGCCTCCCAACCCCCGAGAAACTGCCCCACCTACTGGGGGAGCACAGGGAAAGAGCACATTAGCGGCACAAAATACAAACACCTGTCACCAAGTGAGGATCAGCGAGTGACCACACCACACACACACTCTCACACACACACACACACACACGCACACACGTATATGCACACACAAACAAATACACACTGCTCACTGTTATTATTACCATTATTATTATTATGTACATAAACAGGTTAAACTCGAAAAAATGTTATATAATTTTATTTCGTCAAAAGTTCAGTAATGAAAAACTTAAAAGGTGAAACAAATATATGAGGTAGACTCATTTTTCATAATTGAGATGATTATGGCATGCATGACATGACATTTAGACAGTTGACGAAGGAGGTTCAGTGTGGCTAGTAGTCGAATGTCAGTCAATTATGAGCAATTTACTGCGCATTTCCGAGAAGTATTTAATTACTCGGTGAGCTCCACAACCGCTGGGGAACAACTTTTCCGGCTGCAACAAGGTAAGGGTTCCATTCACGATTATGTTCTCTCCTTTAGAACCCTTGCAGCCGCCAGCGGGTGGAACGAGCCCTCCCTTTTAACTAAATTCCGGCAGGGGCTAGCACCACGACTGAGGCTGCAGGATGGGGAGATCCTGAAGTGGGGGGACGACTGTTTCTCTCATTGCCTTTCCCAGGTCCCAGCTCTACCACTCAACTCGACCTCCGTGGAGAGTCCAACTGGGGTGCCTCATCACGATATTCCAGAGGCATACTCCAGCTTTCAGGACATCTTCTGTCCAGTCCGAGCCACACAACTGCCTCCACACCGGCCATGGGACTGCGCCATCGACCTCCTTCCAGGTGCACTGGTGCCAAGAGGTAAGATCTACTCTCTCTCTCCCGGAACAGAAGGCAATGGAGACGTACGTTGAGGAGGTCCTTCGGCAAGGCTTCATTAGACCCTTGACTTCCCCTGCTGCTTCCAGTTTCTTAAGAGACTCCGCATGTCCCACTTGCAACAATCCTTTACCACAACCCCAATCCTCGTCCTTCCCGACGTTAATTATCCCTTTCTAGTAGAGGTTGATGCTTCCCAAACCGGGGTCGGGGCTGTATTGTCACAGCAGCAGGGGAAGGATCCAACTTACCATCCATGTGCTTTCTTTTCCAGGAAGCTGTCACCGGCAGAGAGGAATTACGATATCAGAAATCGTGAGCTTCTCGCCATCAAACTGGCCCTGGAGGAGTGGAGGCATTGGTTGGAAGGGGCGATCCATCCGTTCCTGGTCCTAACTGACCATAAGAATTTGGACTATCTACGTGAAGCTAAACGTTTGAACTCCAGACAGGCAAGGTGGGCTTTGTTCTTCACGAGATTCCATTTCTCCATTTCTTATAGGCCAGGAACGAAGAATTACAGAGACTCAATGGCATAATTCTTTGAAAAAAAAAAATTCCAGGCAAGTTCATATATGAAACATAAGATTCGTCTCACAGGTCTTTCGGAACTTTGGCATCCCAGAAGACATCGTTTCAGACCGGGGTCCCCAGCTCATCTCTCGGTTCTGGAAGGCCTTTTTCAAACTCATGGGGGTGACAGTGAGCCTGTCTTCTGGGTACCACCCGCAAACTAATGGCCAAACAGAGAGGAAGATCCAGGAGATAGGTCGATACCTGCGTACCTCCTGCCACGACCACCAGAACTCCTGGGGCCAGTACCTCGTTTGGGCCGAGTATGCCCAAAACTCTCTCAAGAACCCAGTTACTGGATTAACACCATTTCAGTGCATACTCGGTCATCAACCCCCGCTATTCCCCTGGAATGGGGAAACCTCCGAGGTCCCCGCTGTGAATCACTGGTTCCAGGAGAGTGAGAGGGTTTGGGCATCAGCGCACCGACAGCTTCAGAGGGCAGTCAGAAGGCAAAGGATCACAGCTGACACCCGGAGATTTAATGCCCCAACCTACAGACCTGGGCAGAGGGTTTGGCTGTCAACCCGGGACGTCCGCCTTTGGCTGCCCAGCAAGAAGCTGTCACCCCCGATACATTGGTCCCTTCACCATCCTGTCCCAGATCAATCCAGTCACATTTAAGTTAAGTCTTCCACGCACCTACAGAATACACCCCACATTCCATGTCTCACTATTGAAACCATACCACACACCCTCACTTTCTGCTTCCCCAGAGTCTGGCGATCCAGAGGAACCCCCACCGAGCCTCGACCTGGAGGATGGCACGATCTACGCTGTCCGTGAAATCTTGAGGTCCCGTCGTCGAGGTGGTCGTCTGGAGTATCTGGTGGACTGGGAGGGGTACAGTCCCGAGGAGAGAAGTTGGGTTCCGCGGGATGACATCCTAGACCCGACCCTTCTCGCCGAGTTCCATCAGACTCAGCCCCAGATGCCGGCTCCCAGGGGTAGGGGTCACCCACCACGACGACGTATTCTCCAGCTCTCAGGAGCGGTCCGTGGAGAGGGGGGTTCTGTGACGTGCACGCCAGGCTCCGCCCCCGCACAACGTCCTACGTCACCGGAGTTCTAGCACACACGCACGTCGCATGCACGTCTCACACACACACACAGCTGCTCCATATTCTACTGATTCACACACACGCACATAAAAGCACCACCTTTTCACCAGCACTCCGTCCAAGATTAACCACGCGACCCGAACTCTTCGAAAAAAGGACTCTTCTAAAAAACGATAAGACCGTGTTTGTTTTCTGGCTTTCTTTAAAAGACTGTTATCTTCCTTTGTTGTATTCCGTGTTTCCGTGTCTCCGTGTTTTAGTGTGCCTCTGTGTCTCCCGTGATCCCAGTCTGTTTAAAACCCTCGTTCTTCTGCACTCCCGTTTTCTCCCCTGCCAGCTCCGAGCTATTTTCTGTTTATTTATTAATTTCTGTTTTGCTTTTGGTTTCTCCTTTTTCCCGTGTTTGATTTCCAGTGTTGAATATATTGTTTTGGTTAAACCCCGTGTTTTGTTTTCACCCAATTTTGTAAATAAATTGCCCTGCCACATCTGTGACTTCCGTGTGTGAGTTCCGTTGGTGCGTAACAAGAATAGTACTCATTTAATATTTTGGTACACAGCATTTCAGACATATTCTACGTCTTCACAGTGCTGAGAAAAACCAAACTGTGTAAATATGCAAAACAAGTTTACAGCTCAAACGCAGTGTTATGGTTGTCATGGTTACAGAGACTCAATGGCATAATTCTTTGAAAAAAAAAAATTCCAGGCAAGTTCATAAATGAAACATAAGATAGTGTTATAATAGAAAAAACATCTTAAAAATAACTAAAACATTTTTTTAATAGAAAATACATATAACAAACAAGCAAACTAGAGACTGACTTTGTCCTATTTTCCATCATCAAAGTTTTTATTTTAAAGACACTCATTATGTCATTAAGTCTAGTGGGGCAAGAAAAATACCTTTATGTAGATTTGTGTAACATTTTGACTACAGGATATTTTATATCATGTTTTGATATAAAATAAACAGTTACATGTTTACAACATGAAATTAACAATTAATATTTATTAATTCTTAAATTCTTAAAATAGAAATTCTATGCTATTTAGAAATGTGCTCTTTAAAACCTGGGTTCTGCAGTTTTAAACTTTATATAATCCCCAGCTTGTTCATTAATAATCACTGTTGTAAATGTTAAATACTGAAGCTGAGAGCTGGTTTCTTGATAGAGACAGTGTTTAAGTTATACTCATCCGTATGTCCCCATCCTTTTAACTGTAAATTATTATACATAAACAACTCTGTATTTATACTGGAGCTGCGAAACTGAAAGCAACACCAGGCCTGCTTGGTCTCTGTCAGAGTAAACTGTTTTCATAAAATATATAAATCGTTGTTACCTCAAACAAGATATTCTATCTATCTGAAATGTTTAATGTTGAACAGATATAGTAATCACCACAACACAGAGGGATTAAAAAAACATTAATAAACATTTTTTTTACCCAAAGTGAAACTTAATGTGAGAACTTACAGCAACTAACTTACTGTCTGACCAGCACTTTTAAATCAACAAATGATCAACAAATGGGATAAAAAGTAGAAGTAGTAATAATGCAGTCACCCTGTAGACTTTAGACGAAAAACAATGATTAAACAGTTCAATAAAAAGGGTCTCCAATATGTTTTATTACTCGTTCATGTTCTTGCTTACCAGAAGACATGACTGCAGAGTTGACTGCCTTCTTTTATCTTCTGACATTGACAAGTTTTGTCTACAACAACTTGTGACTAGTTATGATATACGATACTGAAGCTCTCGAGTACAAAAACCAGGAAGTTGTGAAAACTTTAAATGGGTAAGAAACCAGGAAGTAGTGAAGTAACGTATGACCTTCCATTCCGAAGTTTACTTGACAGGGCGCGCGCTACTTCCTGCTCCGTCTGCAGTGATTGTCGGTGAAGCGTGAACTTGCGCTGACGTCGCTTCCTCAGTGCGTTGCGATAACAATACCTGTCGCCGCTGCTGCCATGCATTTCACACTACGAACATTAAATATTGAACATTCATCAAATAAAAAATATGAATTACAAAACATATGCTATTAAAACATGTATTAGTTATTAAGAAATTATTCATTATGATTATGAAACGGTTTGTAATCACACTAAACATATTTAAAGAAAACTGCGAACATTGGAGGGAACGAGTGAACAGGCACAAAACTAGCCACAGTGCGTCTTTTAAACAAAATAAAGGAAGGGAGAATTTAAAATAGATGTAATTGAATAGTTATTTTTATTTATTAATTTTTTTTTCAAAAGCAGGTGAGGTTTCAAACCTCCAGCTTGCAGCTACAGGTCCATAATTCTGTAGTTGTGCTGCTTGCAATGTTCGCGTCTGTTTGTTATACAACATTTGTCCACTAGATGGCAGTATAATGAGCTCGTAAATGAAGCTTAATGAAAAGTGAAATGGTGAAACTTTCGCCCGGAAAGCCTCGACACCTAAATGAGACTTCCTTTCATCATCACTACTAGGAAGCAGCTGCTACTTAAGCTGTGTCAAAGCTTACGATTTTTAACCTTAAGTGCAGGTTATCGGGTCCCGAGACTGACACTTCGAATTCCGGCATTGACTTTACAAACTAGTGCTGAGAGGATTTCATGTGTTACAGGAAATTTATGCTACATGTGCTCATGTGTTACATGTAGTAACCGCTTCCACTCACCAAATAATTCATATAATCATAATGATAATGTGTGAATATTCCCTGTCTTTATAGTTGTCCGATGCCCTTATCCAGACCTTCTTACAGTTTAGGTTAAGGGCCTTCTCAAAGGGCTCAACAGTGGAAGTTGGGGTTGAGGCTTGGACCTGGGACCTTATAGTCTAACGCCTTAAACACTGTGCAACTGTCCTCACGTTAGTACACATATTTCCCAATTCACTATAACAAATATTTTACACAATAGAGTATGAAGTTATTCTTCAACTGTCCACAGATGACAGTTGACAGTATGACAGTAGACATAAGGTTCAGCCTGGATGTTACTATCACTTCTGTGCTTCACTACAGTGTAATATTCACTTCACTGTGTGATGGACTTCACCCTGTAATGACTTGTACAACACTGGCACTTTACAAAGAGGGAGAGGTGTCATGCTTCATGAGGCTTCATCTGCCATTACTACATATTTTTGTGATCTTTCTCTTCCTCTTCTTTTTAAAAGTTTTATTGATTGTTTTCAGACAGCGTGTAGGTGCAATATATCCACTTGCTGGACTGTTTAATAATAATAATAATAATAATAATAATAATAATTAAGATGAAAAAATATTACATTACATTAACTAAATCGTCCGAATCTAAATCGTCTTCACTATTCCAGTCTTATTTACTTATTTAAACAAGGTACTAAATTAACAATAACGATTTTCACTCACACAAGCATTGTTTACTTATTTATAAAAGGTAGATAATCTATATTGCTATTTTAAGGTTAGTTTCTGAATCCTGCCTATCTTAGTGCATGATCCAGTTGCATACAGTGGGTGCATGATCCAGTTGGGTGTATGCCTATTCAGTATACTGTAGATTCTGATTTAGTCTTGTGTGTTCTAGTCCTGTATGACACACACACACACACACACACACACACCTAATTCATAACAACATATTCTCAGTGACACTACATTTCTACATCTTTCAACATTCCGACACACTAACACACTGATGTATACTGTAATTATAAGAGGCATAGTTTACTTTGTGAACCATTAAAGAACACACAAGACCAGAATTTAGATTTTTTCCTTTTTATTAACATATACAACATTTACACGATCTATCTTCATCTAACTCTCCTTGTCTCTCCTATAAAAACAGACAGACAGAAAAAGGATGAGCTCTGAGCTGAGACTGATTGTTTGTGCAGGCTTTTCTGCTGGATTTTCACTCCACACACAGATGTTTATTCCATATTACACTGTAAATATCACTTTCATGGCTTACTCTTTCAGTTCAGAAAGACGATACACAGTTGTACTTAAGTTGCTGGATGACGACTCACATTGAGAGGCCCATCACAAATTAGGCATTTAAATGTAGTGCAATTAAACATCATTTAAGGGTCATAAAGGTTGACTTACAGGGTTTGGGTGGAACTGGTTTGAAGTCTGAAACACAGATGATGGACAGACAGTTAGTATCAAATCTGTCTACTGGATTTGCTTTCACATTTGACACTCACATCTATTTACATTTGCATTTATAAATTTGGTAGATGCTTTTATCCACAGTGATTTACAAAAGTGCTCTGAAGTTTCCATCATTGGATATATCCTTACAGTGGTTAACCTAGGTTACTAACTGTCTGTCAAACACTTGGGAAGGGTTTTTATTTATTTATTTATTTTTACCCAAATATCTAAAACAGATAGGTCTTTAGTCGTCACTTAAGGACTGACATTTAGAGGAAGTTCATTCCACCACCTAGGATCCAGAACAAAAAAGTCTAGACGCATGACTAGCTGAGCAGTGCTGAAGGTGGTGTGGTGTGAGGTGTGATTAGGGCTGAGAGGTAAGTCGGTGCTGAGCAGTTTTTAGCTTTGTAGGCAAGAATCACTTTTTATTTTGATGCGGGCAGCTATAGAAAACCAGTGCAGGAAGCGGAGAAATGGGGAGGTGAGGGAGATCTTGGGAAGATTAAAAACAAGTCGTGCAGCTGCATTCTGAAGCATCTGCAGAGGACAAATGGTGGATGGAGGCAGACCTGCCATGAGTGAGTTGCAGTAGTCCAGTCTTAAAATAAAAAGGGACTGAACAAGCACCTGTGTATCCTGTCTGGGGAGAAATGGATGAATTATTCGGATGTTGTAAAGGAGAAACTAATTAGCATGTGTAAGGTTTGCAATGAGTGGGGAAAATGACAGTTGATTGTCCAGAGTTACCACAATGTTCTGGGCAGTGACTGCCTGAGTGATCCGATTGTTGTCCAGAGAGATCATAAAATTCTGACGGTGATATATCACCTTAATCTTCAGCATGTCTTCACAGGGATTCTTTAGAAGCCACATTCGTTTGTGTACAGAGTCAAATAGTAATTATATAATTTCCTCTTTTGAGCACAAGTGTGTGAATATGTCCCGCCTACCGTGCTTGGGAACACATGAATCGTTCACAAGACCACCTTTGGAATCAGTCCAAGGATTGGTCATAGCTCATAACGATTGCATGCTCACAGGCAAAAATCAACTCGTCCCAGGGCCAATTGTAGTGCTTAGAAACAATTCCTGGACCCCACTGTGAAAACGCCCTAACAGAACTTTTTTGGTTTTACTGAGATTAAGTTTCAGTTGAAAAGCTGTCATCCAAGATGAGATGCCAGACAATCAATATCAGTTTATTGTTTTGTCTCATTCATCAGTTCAACTGAAACAGAAACAAAATCGAATTCAGGATACAGTCACGATCCAGGAAGTTCTTTCAGTATTTATTATCAACAACAACATTATCAACTTTACACTCCCAGTTGTGTGTAATGTTCACTGCTTGAGTTTTAACAGCAGTACAGTTTATAGTGGTCAGATTTAGACTGATTAAACCTTCTCCATTAGAACTGTAACAATTGTATCCTCTAGTGGTGTCATCATCATCCAGCTCACATCCTCTGGAGTGTATAAACTCCTAAAGAGACACACAGATTACAGTACACATAGGAGATAAAATCTAATAATTCTGTGCTGACCCTATGCACTAATATGTTGCTGATCATAATTAATTTCCATGGATGGTGGATCTTATTTGCTTTGACTGTGAGATGTTAGATGTTGTGTGCAGTGACATGTGAGAGTGTGCAGAATGAGAGCACTGCATAGTACACGATAAGATAATGTTTATTTGTTGTGCCTTCTTATTGGTTGAACATTATTTTATTTTTCCAAGCTCATGCAGGACATGAAACATGAAAACATGGTCTACAGATGAACACATGACACCTTAAGATGAGGTGGTGGTTTATTCCTTTTGGCATACTCTTCTCATCATCCTGCCACGGTAGTAGGCAGTATGGTACACATATTGTCATAAGTAATTAAAATTAATGTAGTGGAACTAAACATCATTTATGGGTTATAAAGGTTCACTTACAGGGTTTGGGTGGAACAGGTTTGAAGCCTGAAACACAGATGATGGACAGACAGTTAGTATCAAATATTAAATTAATGTAGTGGTATAATTCCACTACATTAATTTAATTCCTTGTTATTTACACTGGTAAAGCCATCTTATTTTTGTTGACTCTGATAAAGATATGCCTCATGCATCTAGGGTGTTCTTGATCTGGCCAACTGTAGTGAAGAGGATTTCCCTTTCACCAGGAAATTTATTTGATTTCTGTAGCCTTTTGGTTTTCCTGTGCTCTTTATTTTAAAGAAGGCATCAAAAAGTTTATTTGGAAACAGCTTATGTTTTTGTTGCGTCTCTGATTAATTTTGACAGCATAATGATGCCGTGTTTCAGTGGCTATTTGGACATCATATTAAGACTCAAAAACACCAGATTCCAAATGAAAATACCGCAGCTGAAATTAACTCCAGACCTTTCAAAACTTTCAAAAATGTCCGTCCCTATCTTTAATCACTCTAACATGATGCACATCCTTGCCATCTCTATCTTTTTGCCTTTCCAACCTGTACATATTCACCTCTCCCTCCTTACTGTACAACCTAGCGTACAAGTCCAATATTATTTTTGTTTGGCCTTTGCCACCTCTACCTTTACCTTAAACTGCATCTCCCTTTACTGCTGTCTACCCTCTTCAATCCTCTTAGTGTCCCACTTATTCTTATCTAGCCTCTTTCTCTGTATACCCTCCTGGACTTCATTGTTCCACTACCAAGTCTCCTTGTCCACTTATCCCTTACCTGATAATACATCAAGTACCCTCCTACCCGTCTACCTGATCACCTTAACTGTAGTTGTCCAGTCAACTGGAAGCACCTCCTGACAACCCAGACTTTCCTCTTCACCTTCCTCACCACCAGGGTCATTTTACACACCACCATTCTGTGTTGTCTGGCTACACTCTCCCCTAACAATACTTTGCAGTCACTGATATCCTTCAGATTACAACGTTGCCACAAGATGTAGTCCACCTGAGTGCTCCTGCCTCCGCTCTTACTGTATATGTCACCCTATGTTCCTGTCTCTTCTGGAAGAAAGTACTCACTACTGCCATTTCAATATGGATAAGTCCATTTCTCATAAAATAAGCATTTGATACAATAGAACAATAAAACTAAAGGTACAGAAACCTTTGGTTAAAATTACAGAGGTCAGATGTTTCCTGTAGTTCTTGCCCAGGCTTGCTCACACTGCAGCAGGGATTTTGCCCCACTCCTCCATACAGGTTGTTTCCAGATCTTTCAGGTTTTGTGGCTGTCACTAGGCAGCACAGAGTTTCAGCTCCCACCACAGATTTTCTATTCGGTTCAGGTCTGGAGAATGGCTAGGCCACTGCAGACCTTGAACTGCTTCTTAGGGAGCCACACCTTAGTTGCCCTGGCTGTTTATTTGGGGTAACTTCCAGTACTTCTTGTTCTTATTTAAGCTGAAGATAGTTCTTAATGACTTTGGCTGTATGTTTGGGGTCATTGTCCTGCTGCAGAATAAATTTGGGGCCAATCATACGCCTCCCTGATGGTATTGCATGATTGCAGGTATCTGGCTGTATTTCTCACCATTTAGAACACCATTAATCCTGAACAAATCTCCAACTCCTTTAGCAGAAATGCAGCCCCAAACATCCGAGGAACCTCCACCATGCTTCACTGTTGCCTGTTAAAGCTTTAATTATTATAATTATTGTTAGCCCTTCGACAAACAAACTGCCTTATGTTTTTGTGCATACTTGAGTCGCTTGGCCTTGTTCCCACGTCGGGGGTATGGCTTTTTGGCTGCAACTCTTCCATGAAGACCACTTCTGGCCAGACGTCTCCAGAAAGTAGATGGTTGTACCTGGGTCCCACTGGTTTCTGCCAGTTCTGAGCTAATGGCACTGCTGGACATCATCCGATTTTCAAGGGTAAAAAGCTTGAGGTGTCTTTCATCTGCTGCACTACGTTTTCTTGGCCAACCACTGCGTCTACGATCCTCAATGTTGCCTGTTTCTTTGTGTACACGCCCCCGCACCGCCCCACCTGCACACCAGTTTCTCATCCGGTGCTTATTTCTTCCGGCTTATAAGGAAGCGCAGCATGCTATCTCGCTGCTGGATTATTGTATGTTTTTCGCCTCAGTATTTTTGCGTTTTTGTTTCATAGTTTTCACGTTGTCGACTCCGCTTTGTTTTCTCGTTTTCCCGATTCTCGTCTCACGTTTTGGATTAATTGCCTCGCTGACAGATTTAACAGCTTTGAACTTTCGCCTTCGAGCCCAGGAGTGGAGCACAGCTCTCTCAATGTTGTAACAACTTTGAGGCGTTCTCCAAGAAAATGAAGAGGGTTTTTGATTGCTCTCATGTCGGCAGGGAGGCCGGGAGCAGGTTCTTAAGACTTCGCCAAGGAACACACTCTGCTTACGATTATGCCATTGAATTTTGGGCCCTCACTGTCACAAGGTCCTCGGGACCTTGGGACATTTACTTAAGAACTGCCCATAAAAAGGAAGTGCCCTCTAGTCGGGCTGGGAGCACTAGAGGGCGATCCTTCAGAAGTCTTCCAGAACCACGTCCCCTACTCTACGTTATGCTAATCATCTGCAGCCAGGCTCACCAGGTTCAGGCCCTCATTGACTCCGGTTCTGACCACAACCTGATCAGCGGTGCTACACCTAGGGTGGTAAAGGTCCCATGTGTTTCAGTTAAACCTCGGCTCTCGGTTCAGGCCCTAGACAGAAGTTATCTGCCAGCCATCACACGGCGTACCATTCCTCTTACGCTACGAATTTCAGGAAACCACTCTGAGGAGATCTGTCTGTTGGTTATTGAGAGATCCCATACTGCTATAGTTCTTGGTCTTCCATGGCTAGCACTTCACGGCACACAGATTGACTGGACTAAGCATGCCAACATGGGCTGGAGCCCTTCGTGATCCAGGTCCAATATCCCCAATGTTCCCGCTGAATACCACAATCTCAAGTTGGTTTTCAACAAGACTCGAGCCACATCGCTTCCCCCCATCGGCCTTATGGCTGTCCCATTGACCTCCTTCCTGGTACCTTGCCTCCAAAGGGTCGTCTCTACTCTCTGACACGCCAAGAGCAAGAAGCCATGGACGAGTACATCACAGGGGCTCTTGCTGCTGGTACCATCCGTCCGTCATTTTTGTTTTGTCAACAAAAAAGACGCATCCTTTTCTCCATGCATAGATTATAGAGGGCTCAACGAAATAACAGTCAGGAACCGCTACCCCTTACTGCTCATGTCTTCAGCCTTTGAGCTTCTGCAGGGAGCCACCATCTTCACTAAGCTAGACTTGCGCAATGCATATCATCTTGTCCGTATTAGGGAGGGCGACGGATGGAAGACCGCCTTCAACACCCCAACCGGGCATTATGAATATTTGGTAGTGCCTGATAAATGACGTATTCAGAGACTTCCTGAATCTTTATGTATTCATCTAACTGGATGACATTTTGATTTTTTCTCATGACCTGGAGGAGCATCAGGTTTGCCAGGTGTTACAGAGACTCTTAGAAAACAACTTGTATGTCAAAGCTGAGAAATGTGAATTTCACACATCTACCACCTTTCTCTAGGCTTTGACATCTCTCCCTCGCGGCTGGAGATGGAACTGGCCAAGGTGCAGGCAGTTTCCGACTGGCCAACCTCAGTCTTGTGACAAGACCTCCAATGATTTCTGGGCTTTGCCAATTTCTACCGCCGGTTCATTCGAGGATACAGTTCCGTCGCCGCTTCCTTAACCTCTCTGACTTCCTCCAAGACGTGCTTCTGTTAGAACAAGGAGGCGGAGAGAGCCTTCTCCGACCTCAAGAGAAGGTTCACCTCAGCTCCCATCCTGATCATCCGAGACCCATGCCGCCAGTTCGTAGTGGAGGTAGATGCATCCAACACTGTTGGAGTTGGTGTTGGAGGGATCCTGTCTCAGAGGTCGCCACAGGATAACAAACTGCACCCTTGTTAATTTTTCTCCTGTCATCTGTCCCCGGCCGAGAGGTACTACGACGTGGGCGATCGGGAACTACTAGCCATCAAGTTAGCGCTATAGGAATCAAGTTAGGACTACAGGAGACATTGGTTGGAGGGGACAGAGCTCCCTTTTCTAGTATGGACCGATCAAAGGAACCTTGAATACTTACATAGTGCCAAGAGGCTCAATGCCCGAAAGGCCCGTTGGTCTCTATTTTTCTCCAGATTCAACTTTGTCCTGTCCTACCGGCCAGGCTCCAAGAACACCAAGCCTGATGCTCTCTCATGACAGTTCTCTTTTCCCCATGACCTTATACCATGTGACACGATCCTGCCCTCTCGTTGTCTAGTAGCAGCCGTGGAACTGGACATTGAAGCTAAAGTTAAGCAGGCATTGACCCAGACGCCCGGCCCAAGCAACGTTTCTCCAGGTCGTAGAGGAGGTAGAGGTCCCCTTGGTCCAACATTTTGTCCGCCACTGCAAATGGACATGGCTATGAGCCAGACCAAGCCTGCTGCAAGCATCCAGGTCATACAAGAAATAGGCTGATCGCCACTGTACCAAGGCTCCCAGGTACCGTGTAGGGGAGAGAGTCATGCTCGCTACTAGGGACATCCCTCTGAGAACTCTCTCACGCAAACTCTCACGTTACTTCATCGGCCCCTTCACTGTGTCCAAGGTTATCAAACCATGTGCCGTGCCACTCCTGCTCCCATCTTCAATGTGACGGATCAACCCAACGTTCCACGTTTCACAGCTACGACGTATCGTAAACTGTCCATTCTGCCCAGTGAAGAGGATGTTTAGGGCATGTGTCTCCTTTCCTCGCAGTCTCTGAGAGTCTAGTGCCAGAAAAGAACAGACTGCTGGGAATGACCAACCGTCTGCACTCGTAATGTGCTCGGCTCATTCTTCTCTCACTGCACTTGCACACCAGGGAGTGTCCCATCTGCACGGGCCTCCACTCCCTAGGTTTGATATAATCTAACACTACTCTTCGCATAGAACAGCTCCTGTTTGTTGTTGTGATTTTTGCTGCACAATGTTTTCCTGCTAAACCGCTATAAAATATAAATGTAGATTTTGTGTTTTTCCACTTCGTTTTTCATTTAAAAGGAAAGAATGATGAATTTGGTAAACAGCATTTATGAGCGCAATATATTTGACCAGATTTTACTGTTGTTGTTTCCTTGATAAAACTAGTGTGTAAATGCTGTGCATTCCTGTGAGCTGCATTTTGAATTGCTTGTTGGTTTAATACAGTAGGTCTTGTTTTGAGTGTCTCCTGAATGCATGATACTTTAATTTCCAAGTTTGAAAGGCACAGGACACTACTGATAAAGAGCTACAACCCAATACATAGATGGTTGATTCACTTTCTGATAGTAGGTCGGTTCAGTGTTTAATCCTTTTCGCACGGCAACAGAGTTTACTTGGAAATGGACCGAGTACACCTAGCTGAGTCTGATGCTGCCAGACTGGTTATTTATTATATACAAGTGTGATTCTGGGTCCCAGACCTGCTCACGGTATCAGCATAGTTGCCAACAGAAAGGGAGAAAAAACTAACATGTTATATTTGTAATACAATCCAGATTAACAGGTGTTCAACCTTCATGTTCAGACTTAAAAATAAATGTAAATTTAATTAAGTAATGTGACGTGGACACACAAGCCCTTGACAGCTCATAACATTGTGTTTGGAAATTCTCGTAATTTCACTATTAAACAGAGATCTGTAATAAAGCTAGTAGGATTTTTAGTAGCAACACGAACACAATCATGTAGTCTGCCATTATTGTTGTTGTTGTTACGTGTGACGCAGCCGACACGTGATGTGATGACATCATCGTTTCACAAAATATACGGATTGGCTGTACACACGAAACCGCAAGGGTGTCGTTTTCAGATTTATCCACTTTGGGACCCGGTTTCAAATAAATAGCGCTTTCAGTCTCCTAAAACGCCGGATCCGTGTGGACGCAACGCCAATACGATAGAAAATTTATACGTATACAGCGAAACGCGTCTCCGTGTGGACAGGTCCTAACTATTACCATCTCAGGGAGGTTTTCCTTGCCACCGTCACCCTCGGCTTGCTCATCAGGGACAATCTTATCATTTTGATTCATACACATTCACATTTCATACAAACTTAATTCTTTTGATTGTGTAAAGCTGCTTTGCGACAATGTCAATTGTTAAAAGCGCTATACAAATTAAATTTAATTGCCACTTCTTTGAGCATGGAGTGCATGTTCTCCCTGTTCTTGGTGTGTTTCCTCCTGGTACTCAAGTTTCTTCCCACAGTTCAAAGACGTGCAGATTAGGTTTATTTTTTGACATTCCCAAAAAATTGCCAGTAGTGTGTGTGTGTGTGTGACCTGTGTTGGACTGGCACCCTGTCCAGGGTGTACCCCGCGTAATGCCCCAAGTCTCCTGGGACAGGTTCCAGCCCCCCTGTGACCCTGAATACAAGATTAAATGGTGTGAGTGAGATGTTTGCTCAAAAGAAAAATTACTGTATATATTTTTACTAAGCCAGTAGGAGACAGTAGAGAAGTCGAGCTCCAATTAAATGATGGCTTGAAATTCATATAATTTAATTACTTGATCAAATTTGAGCTTTCCAGATATACAAAATTGAGCAAAGCACGAAGTAGATTAATTTGTCCTTTATCTGTTATATTAATGATAAAGGTGCTTAAATCTGAGCGTTATATTGAAACTGTAAAACATTTTCCGGACACTGTTTAAAAGATGTTCCATTAATTTCTGAAAGATTAATTTACCATGTTATTTTTAGTTCTTTAAATTCATTCCATACTTTAAAATCATTCCATACTTGACTTTTTAAGTCTTCACCCAGGAATGATTCTATTAGGGGCGGGGCTTATCATCACAGTTTTGCTCTTAAAAACTACTGGTGGTCTCATTAACTGTAACACTCCGGAATTAAATTCATCTTACATCATATGTTTTTTGTTACACAATGTAACATTGACTCCAAGCACTGGGATTTTCAATGCAGTAAAGCACTCTTGAATAATGGAACATTGATTTATTCATGGCGGCACGGTGGCGGCAGGTTCGTTCGATTCCCGGCCAGGCTTGATTCCCGTCTCTGTGTGCATGAAGTGCGGATACTCCAGTTTCCTCCCACAGGCCAAAGACATGCAGATTAGGCTAACTGGCATTCCCAAATTGCCCATAGTGTGTGTGAATGAATGAATGTGCCTTGAAAAAATGCTCACTGTTTAAATGAGATTACTAGATTATGCTAATATATAAGAAACTTATTTCTAATAGTAATATATCTAATGCAAGACTAACTAACTGAATACACCTGACTCAGGCGGTGTGAATCAGCCAGAGCGTAAATATTTTAATTATTTAAAAATTATATTAAATATTTGAGTCTGTTATATTTTACACTAGTGTGAATTGCTAGGTGGAAAATTTCCAGACATTTAAAAGGGCAGATGTGTTTGTGTTTCAGCAAGAACTCCCGCTTAGAGATATGGCTTTGCACAACACACACACACAAACCCATTACACAAATTTCTGCATTAAGTCAAATTAAACTAAGTAGAATTGTTTGAGCATCTAAATTTAATAAAATTAAATAAAATGAAAATCACTTTAATTAGGTACTGTACACAGTATACAGGTTTCTTCATTCATCATTATTTATTATGAATGGCCAGAGCCTCTACAAATCTATAATTTTTTTAGTCAGGTACATCAAAAAGAAATTGATTTGTGCCCTGTATAAAAATGTACACACTGTATGAAATGATGTGATGCACACACATTACCCTGTACACAGTACACACACATTACCGTGTACACAGTACACATATTACCCTGCACTGCTGTGTTTTTGACTTACCTATACAATAGAATACACAACATTTGTATACTCCAATTCATCAAAGCTCATCATCTTTTTCTTCTTAGAGAACTGTAGAGCAAAAGAGATTATTTATTTTATGATTTATTTAATTTAACTGATCATAATTATACTTTGTATTGTATAATATTAATTTAGATCAGACATCGGTAATAACTCAATAAGCTTACTTTACACAATTAAAGAATCGCAATGTTCTATAAGATTGAATGACACCAGGGAAAACATTTAATATAGAGAAAATCTAAAATAAAGTGTATTTAATAAGGGGTAGAGAATGAATCTTGATCATATTATCCATTCTCACATCCATTCTCTATACATTTGGAAACAGTACCTCCGTTTGAGTGTCATCCTCATGATCCCAGTGGATGGAAACAGTTTCTTCAAGAATTTCCATTAGTCTCCCTTTGATAATTTTAATTGTGCCAGTACCATGAGAACAGAAACAGTTCCATACTGTGATTCATTCTCCTCTGAACTTCACTGAAGGCATGGTTCCTTAAAGGCTCATATGCAGAGCCAAACAAGGCATGACTAAGTATTGTCTGTGCGTAAGGAAGAGAGAGAGGTTTCTGCAGGACTAGAGTGTGAGAACCTGGACAACAAAGTGCAGATATAGATTTTCAAAGAGGGGGTGGGTAGCTGGGGGGCAGGCACCAGTGTGTCATCCAGAATCATGCAGCTAAGCACCAAAAGAGGCATGTCAGGAGGGCCCAACGCAGTGAGAACGTGAGATTGAAGCTTCCTGTGTTTAACCTTCCACTGGCCCTGACCAGGTTTTCTGCCTCGTTGTTGAGAACAGGACTTTGCTTCCATTGCCCTTTCAACGATATCACAAACACATGAACATCACGCTTCCACCATGCCCTGATGAGAACATTTCTCTTGTATTTTGTCCTGCTGAGAATGACACTTTGGCACTACACGCGCTGTGAATGACACTTTGACAACAAACCATGCTGAGAACACGGATGCACAACACATATTACTGAAAAGGCCACACTTCCACTACACTGTTCCCTGATTAGTTTGTGTTTTCCATTTTAACTCTACCTTATGTTATGCTAAATGTGTTGCTGCATGCTAATGACTAGCTCATGATCACAGTGTTTCTGTGTTGAGACTAGGTACTGTTTTGTTATTGTTTTCACAGTTCATTAAAGAGGACTGGCACTTGCATCCAAATTCCTGTACTATTTTTTTTAAATGAAAAAGGCGTCTTCTTCTTCTTCTTTTTCTTCTTCTTCCACTACTACTACTTCTTCTTCTACTATTCTTCCAATAGTAACTATAAGCTGGAGGCATTTGAAGGTTTCTCAACAAAGTGTGATAAAACGGGTAAAATCTGGAGATCAGTGTGGGTCCTGTTTTAAGTTTAAACCTTTTAGTCTCAAATTTACCTTGTTATCTTCTGCTTCAGCACCTAAAGCAACATACATAGAGAAAAAAATGACTTACATTTATGACATTTATCAGACTCCCTTATTCAGAGAGACTTACAGAAGTGCTTTCTATGAATAAATCCATTCTGACTCTGGCTCACTGTGTCACAAACTAAGAATACCATGAAGCAAAAATTGTCTTGGAGAGATAATATAGGAAGGAAAGTACGCACAATTACTGGAGTGCTAGTTAAACATAATTTGAAGACTCTCAGTGACTTAGACATCTAGAAGAAGTTCCTTCCACTACCTAGTGTTCTGATGCAAGTCTTCCTTGTACCCTGAGAGATGGTGTGACCCATCGAGTAGCGCTGGAAGATCGGGAAGAGCATGGTGCAATGTGGGGTGTGAAAAGTGGGAGCTGGTTTGTTTTTGTCTTTGACGGTGAGTATCAGTGTTTTAAATTTCATTTGGGTAGCTACCTAAAAACCACCAGAAGTGCATGCTGAATCATCTGCAGTTGGCATTTGGAAGGCAGACCTGCCAGGAGTGACTAGAGACTAGCACCTGACTGGCCTGTGTGGAAAGAGGTGGACAAATCTTGCTAATGTTGTAACAACGTGGGTTGTGCGAGGGGCAGAGCCGCGCATAAACTGTTCAGAACGAGCAAAACCACAGGTTGCTACCATGCGGAGTTATGAACAAGCAAAGAGTGGCCATTTATTCACACAGTTGCCAGGCAATGTCGCCGTCAGGCAATCAACCTGAACAAGCCGCACCTGGTGGCGTGTTCATATAAAGGGTCCTGATACCGCCGCACTTTTGTGTGATCATTAGGTAGCGCCATTAAAGGTATCAGTGTAACGGCGCGGGTCGCGCGAGGGACAGAGCCGTGCTTAAACTGTTCAGAACGGGCAGATCTGCAAGCTGTTACCACGCGGAGTTCTGAACAGGCAAAAGCACGGCCATTTATACACACGGTTGCTAGGCAACGCCACCGTCAGGCAATCAGCCTGAACGAGCCGCACCTGGCGACGTATTTATTTAAGGGTCCTGATACCGGCGCACTTCGTGCGATCATTTAGGTAGCACCGGTGAAGGTATCAGGGCCAAAGAAAAGAAAAGAAAAGAAAGAAAGAAAGAAAGATAGATAGAAATTAAATTAAAATAAAATAAAAGAAAGACAGACAGCTGTTTAGGGACAGAGGCAAAGCCCCAGCCTCTGTCTATTTAAGATGCCGGTGAGAGCGAGTGAGAGAGAGAGAGATAGAGAGAGCGGCACGCAAAAGTACAGCGTGCACGCTCACTACAGTTTGTTCGTGCACGAAGCACAAACTCTCTCACTCTCCCAAAATCCTCGGTAGGGCGAACACCCCGAGAGGACAAGTTTTGTTTTATTTCCAGAGCCCCGTCCGTTCTCGCGTAGACGGCGGAGCTCTGTTTATTTTGTG
Source organism: Clarias magur (assembly GCA_013621035.1). Lineage (NCBI taxonomy): Eukaryota > Metazoa > Chordata > Actinopteri > Siluriformes > Clariidae > Clarias > Clarias magur. The sequence goes on along the minus strand of QNUK01000546.1, from coordinate 44,763 downwards.
TTTTCACTTTCATTTATTTTCCTTTAAGTTCCTTAATTAATAATCCCACGCTATCTCCAAACGGGAAGGCCTTCTCGTGTGTATCACAAGCACTCTCACTATCTCCTATTTCACTGACCCACTCTAACGCCCAGCATAAGGGCTCTTATAATTAAAAAACATCGCGTGGTGCGGCTCTCCATACCGCACCACGTAACAATCAGGGCCAAGGGAAAAAAAAATAACACAGAAACAAAGAAAAAGAAAGATAAGAAAATAAAAGACAAGCGCACAGAAAGTAACAAAGCCCCAGAATCTGGCTCCCTAAGATGCTGGAGAGAGAGAGAGAGAGAGCAAGAGAGAATGTAGCATGCATCAGTTCAGTGTGCGTGCTCAGCTTAAGTTAAAAGTGCAAAAGACAGAAACCCCTCTTTTTCCCATAAATCCTCGGTAAGGGCATAAGCCCCAAGAAGATACAAGTTTTTGTTTTCGTTTCTAGAGCCCCGTCCTTTCTTGCATATATGGCAGAGCTCTATTTATTTTGTGTTTTCAGTTTTCTTTTGTTTCCTTTAAGTTCCCTAATTAATAATTCCATGCTATCTCCAAATAGGGAAGGTCTTCCCATGTATATCACAAGCACTCTCACCAACTCCTATTTCATTGACCCCCTCTAAAGCCCTGTGTAAAGGCTCTTATCATTAAAACATCTCGTGGTGCGGCTCTCCATAACGCCCCACACGTAACAGATGTTACAAAGAAGAAATCAACATGAGAGTCTAAGGTTAGCAATGTGGGAGGAAAAGGAGAGTTGATTGAGGTTAATGACCGCAAGGTTTCAGACAGTGACTGAAGTTGTGATCTGAGAGTTGTCCAGGGAGATCAAAAGGTTGCAAAGGAGATGACTCATCTGAGATAAACATCAGTTCAGTTTTGCTAATATTAACTTTCAGTTATTGAGCTGCCATGATCTCATCAAAAGATCAAGTATAGAGGATGAATGGAAGACTACCAAATACTGAGCCTTATGGGACACCAGTGAAAAATCTGCGTAGAACAGATGTTGATCCCATTCACATTACCTCACGTGACAGACCTTCTAGGTAGGAAGCAAAGTATTTGCATGCTATGCCACAGACTCCAAGGCTTCTAGAGAATCCAATCCAAGGGAATCTTGTGGCTGACTGTGTCAAATGCTGCTGAAAAGTTAAGGAAAATGAGAACTGATGAGAGTTTTTTGCTGATCACCAGGAGTTTGATTACCAGCATCAAGCATCTCAGGGAGGCCAAATAAGCAGTCGCTGTGGAATGTGCCTCTCTGAGCCCGCTGGTTAGAATCTTGAAAGTTGCTCGGTGAGAGATAAAGAGACAGTTTATTGTAGACAGTGTCTTTGAGGAATTGTGAAAAAGAATGGTGTAATGCAGGCCAGTAGTTGCTGGTTTGTGATGGATCCAGAGTGAGTTTCTTTAGAATGAGCATAACCCATCCTATGCAGGCTTCACATGAGCAGATGCTATGGATCTACATTATTTAGAGTAGTGGTACTGAAAGGAAGGAAATCTTGTTAGATAGTCTGCAACATTATCTGCAGTCAAGCAAACCTTCTACTTTCCAAGCACTAGTGAAACACTGGGATAAGTGCAATGGTGTATCAGGCGATTATATAGAGAAATAAAGAGAATCATAACTGTGTTCTGTTATTCTCCACAATCAAAAGTGCTGGTTTGACTCAAATATATTAGCCAAGTAAGTTTTTAGTCAAAGTTTTAACTTAATTCTACCAAACTGGTAACTCATATTTGATTTTTTATATGTGAACAATGTGAGAAACAGCTGGTAGTCAGAAGCAGGTGAAACAAGAGGCCCTGCAATTGTAAAACAAATGCACTCAAAGAAAGGTGTCGGTTCAGTGGTTTTAAAACATTTAGACGATGATCTGGGCAGTTGGTGAGTGTGTTTGAACAAAGACCTGTGGTTAGAGAGAGCTGGTCTTCACAGACCTCTGCAGAAAACTGTCAAAAATGCTGCTAAAAATAGTATAGTTTACCTGTGTCAGTTTTTCCGTCTCTTAGTTTGATGATCAGAACACTGAGAAGAATTACAGTCGCTGCAGCAAACACCTTGGTCAGCATGAAGAACACAGCAGGATAGTCTGAGCCTGGGATCACGATAACATACAGATGTTTCACTATAAACCTGCACTTTATTTTTTATGTCAAATGTAAAGAAGTCTTTTGGAAAAAGAAAACCAACAAACCTTCAGCTCTTTCTGTGATCTTAGAAAGCGTTTTATTTAGCCCTAAAAGTAAAAAAAATAAATTATCCCAGCCATTAAAGTAATGTTTTATGAAAACTATTCACTTTATGTCTGTGTACCTTTCACTCTTAAGTAGACTGAATCACTATATGCAATCTGATTCTTTTCTATGTAGCCGCAGTAGTAGAGTCCTGTATCAGAGACATTTACTGCAGTGATGGTGAGAGATGTCTTCTTGCCCTGAACTGACATTATTATTCTTTCACTTTCAGTAAAGAAGTAACACGTTTCTGATGGAGCTGATGTAAAAAAATGTTTACACCCAATAGTAAGTGGAACTGAATCGCTAGTGTGTTTAAACCAGGAGACGTAACCTGTAACAGTCAGCTCATGTTGGCACCAAATAGTGACTTTATCTCCAGCTTCTGCCTCCAAAGTTAAAGAACACAGAGACTCTGAGAGCAAACCTGCAACACACACACACACACACACACACACACACACACACACATACACATACACACACACACACGCACACACACACACAAAGCAAAAACAGGAGCTTTTTATAAGAGCTTCTAAATCGACACAGTAAAAACATCTATTTAGAAATACATGAATTATAGTTTGAATGTGAAAGCTCTAATGCGGTTTATATTTAGATTAAACCCAGAATTCCCCTGTGTTTTTTTTTTTTACAAACATTTATCCACTTAATAAACCAATAAATGAGATGATTAAGACTTACCCATGACACAGAGACACACAGGCAGAGCTGCATACTGGACCATTGTGTATCAGCCGAGTGGAAATGAGGAAATGGTGTCTTGGGCAAATCGAATGGTGGTTTATCACTGTGTGTGCGCATATGTACACGCGCGCGCATGTGTGTGTGTGTGTTTACACGTGTGTTAAACACACACATAAAAGAAACAAGAGCCAAAAGAAAGATGAAAAAATACATATATAAAACAAAAAACAGCACAGAATAGATACTGAATGGAAATAAATCAGACTTCTATTTAAAGAATTTTCTCCAGAAACAGAAAGGACTAATCTTACACACATCTTCTCTTGAGTTTCTATTGTTCTCTCTGTTAACACTGTTGCCACTTCCTGATTTAATGGTGAGCATTCAAACACACTACCAATTTTTTATCACGCTCATAGTAATGTATGTTATATTTGGTTTTAACTTTTGCTGTGCATACACATTTAGGTGTACTTATTGGTATTGCTTTAGTTTGCAGTGCAGACCTCTGCCTTTTAAGTTATTAACAGGAAAACACCTTCATGCTCATTGTTAATTACAGTTTTCAATTTGGTTCTAAGCGTAGATTTCTTCCCTGAAATCTGGAATCAAGGTTTAGTAACACCTATCCATAAAAGTGGAAATAAATTTGACTCCAATAATTTTTGAGGCCACGAGACATTTGTGTGAACAGTAACCTGGGGAAGATCATGTGCAGCATAATCAATGCACGACAATTATGTCATGGCAAATTTTTGTGAACTGCACCAATTTTCCTAACAATAACTCAACAACCTCAACAAGAGTGTTGTAAAAGAGTATAGAAAAAGCAAAGAAGTCTATTGCAACCAAAAGTAAATGGACAGCTCTGGACCGGCAGCCAGAAAGACAACAGACAGCCAAAGACAATTCCCGAAGATCTCTCTATTTCCCAGATTTTACATGATTTATATACCCTTACTGAGGGATTACCTCATAATTAACTCATTGTTTCATTGTTCGCTCCTCCTTAAGTCAAGTAGATACTTTATATTCATTAGATATGTGTTAAATGGGGCCTCCGAGTGGCGCAGTGGTTAAAGCCCTATCATCCGGAGATCTAGAGCCGGAGGTCTAGAGAGAGCTGATTGGCCGAGCTCTCTCAGAGGGGAGGGATGAGAGGTACATGGTGCCCTCACATTAATCACGGCTCTACAGTCAGTCAGGGGCGTCTGTGAGCTCGCGGAGCGGAGGGAGCGGATAGCTCTGTCCTCCGAGTGTGTTACGCCGCCCCCAACGGTGCGCGAGCGAGCAGTTCGAAAAGATGCGGTCGGCTGGCGTCACGTGGTTCGGAGGAAACACGTGACAGTCTTCGGCCCTCCCGGCTGAGTGGTAGTAGTAGCCTTAATGTGGGAGCCCCCTAGTGACGGGGAGGAATTGGACACGACTAAATTAGGGAGAAAAATCGGGGGAAAATCCCAAAATAAATAAATAAATAAATAAATAAATAAAGATATGTGTTAAATTTGTTAGGTCCGATTGACTGGCACCTCCCAATTACATAATTTCCCCCTCTCATCTAATATTTATTCATGTCTGGGTAGGCCTTAAAATATCTTACATCATCCTTTTTCAGAGAGAGAGTTTGGCTTTTTCCTCTTTTCCTAACCAGAATATCCAGAATATCAACCACTAGCACTGATGGCTTAATTTTTCATCGGCGAGCTTTTTCTAAGATGCGCAATAATCCTATTCGTATTTTCCTATTCCTTCCCCAACAGTCAAGCTTCGTATACTTGAAACTATTGAGATAATTGATTTGTTAGTCATTTTTTTCTTTATTTATTATATGTTATTTATGTATTATTTTAGGATCTCAAGATTATAATTAATTAATGACCTTAATTACAGTTAGAGTCAATAAGATTCATTTTGTCAGCTTGATTGCATTAGATTATATTATTTTAACTATTATTATTTTATTATTTAATTATTATAATTATTTTCCCTTATTTTGATCATTAAAATTTTATTCTTAAAATAATCGATTTTTAAATCACAATTTGCTTATTAACTTATATTATTTTAAACATTGACATTTAATAATATACGTATGCATTATGCATTAGTAATTATAGTTATATGAATTCACATAATTTGTTCATTAATATTCAAATATTACAATGTAGTGTAATATAGAGTGTAGTAAGGGATAGTAATGGGTTTGATTATTAAATATTGATTCCTTTGTTTTTTATCTTTAAAAACAGGAAGTCTGGCCATCTGTGCTTTGTGTCCAGAAAAACGGAACTGAAAGTTATTTCTTTGAACTTTTCCTAAGCGTCTCTGTTGATCTTATCGCCACAATCATCGCCTTATCAGACCACCCATTCATCTGAGGAGGGTATTGCGGAGGAATAGTGATTATTCCTCAGCTATTTAATTTTTTAAATAAAAAAATAAAAAAATAATGATTTTTTAATAAAATTATATCATATGTTGTTTTTATTACTTTATTTGCTCGTAAAAGCGGAAGTCTAGCTCTTTGGGCAATGTCACAATCAACGCAGAACCGAAATCCTATTTTTATTTTTTGGATCCCTGCCTGCATTTTCTGTGTTTTTCCCCTTCATTAAAGTTCCTCAATTTCTTTCACTCTGTGTGTACGGGTCATTCTTAGATCACAGCATACCTTTTCCTTGATTATGGTTAGTTATAAGTATCTAACTATAAAATATAGTAAATATTTAATAGTCGTAAATATTATTAGTATATTACTCTGCTAGCTATTATTTTTTGTTAGTATCATTATTTTACTGATTGCTTTGTTCCCTATACCTGCCTTCTGCCTAAAAGTTCCTCACTTCCCCTATTTGCCATGTACTGTAGGCACCTTTTCTTTTGCAATGAGTGGATCAAGGCCTCTCGAACAGAGAACTTCTGGGTATTTGGTGCCTTACTCTCGTACACAATTCTAAATCAATAAAAAAAAATTTCCACACTTCCTTACCGAGCACAATGTCCTGAGTAAAAGACAGATAGGATTTCTACCAAATTACCGCACCACTGATCACATTTACACCCTACACACCCTCATCCAAAAATATGTTATTCAAAATAAGTGCAATAATAATAAAATCATATTTGGATGTTACATTGACTTCAGAAAGGCTTTTGACTCCATCTGGCAAACAAACACATTTCATCAGTCTGCGGTGCCCGGTCTCACTCCACACGACTCAGAGATTAAACTCCTACTGTATGCAGATGACCTGGTCCTGATGTCCCCCAGTGCTCAGGGTCTACAGCACAACCTGGACCTGCTGCAGCAGTACTGTTAGACCTGAGCCCTGACGCTCAACCTCAGCAACACGAAAACTGTCATCTTTCAAAAAAGATCCAGCACTCAGGAAACACAGCACTCATTTAAACTTAGTACACATGAGATTGAACATTCTAAAAACTATACCTAACTAGGACTGACAATGAGCTCCACAGGAAACTTCAACCTCGCAATGAATGAACTGAGATAAAAAAGCATGCCATTAAAAGACAAACGTTTGTGGAAATTCCAATTAGAATTTGGCTCAAAATATTTGAAACAGTGATTGAACCCATCGCCATGTATTGCAGTGAAGTGTGGGGCTTGCTTACACACCAGCAATTCCACAAATGGTACAAACATTCAATTGAGACCCTGCATGCAGAGTTCTGCAAAATGATTTTAGGTCACCGAAACACCACGAATAATGCACGCAGGGCAGAATTTGGCTGATATCTGTACTAATTTAAATACAAAAAGGAGCAATTATATTCTGGAAAACCCTAAAAGAGAGCGACACTCCATTATAAAGAGTGTCAATCCCCTCATCCAACTGGTCCTGAGTCAGTGATCCACAACACAATGCTCATGCACCAACATGCCACCATCACACGCCAACACACCGCTGTCTCACACTAACATAAGAAAGACCAAGTCTTTGAGTTTAAATCTTCGTCCAAATTCACAAAATTAACAAAGTCATTTAGAATAAACCAAATTACACAAACACTAAAAAGTAACTAAAGTATTTGAGCTATTGGGAAACCCAAACTAAAGTGCAGAGTAGGATTCAGTGTGATCTGGCCCTAAACAGACAGTACAGCGTGGCAGACTATTTGAGCATGGTGTCTGACCCAAAGCTTAAAAACACCCTGACGAAGTACAGACTCTGGCCAGCACCGTCTGGCCACAAAGACGAGGCGACACAGACAGACTTGGCTGGCCAGAGAGAAGAGACTGTGCCACTGTTACACACTCAATAATATAGACACAAAGCTGCACTTCCTAACTGAATGCCCGAAATATCACCATAATCACACTGAATTCTTCACCAAATGCAATACAATCACCCCCAACTTCAACTGCCTCCCAACCCCCCGACAAACTGCCCCACCTACTGAGGAAGCACAGAGAAAGAGCACACTAGCAGCACAATACACAAACACTTGTCATTGTCACTATGTGTGTGTACAGTATGTGTGTGTGCCCTGCGATTGGCACCCTGTCCAGGGTGTGCCCTGCCTCGTGCCCTAAGCCTCCTGGGATAGGCTCCAGGTCCCCACGACCCTGAATACAGGATAAATCGGTATAGAAGTGAGTGAGAGTGTTAATAAATATGCGCAATGATAATGTTGTACGTTACGTTAATGGTTATTTGTCACCCCCTAGTGGTTGCTTATTAGACAGTTGACCAACGAGGTCCTGGGTAGCTAGTAGTGGAATGTCAGGCAGGAAGTAAGTGTGTGGTGTGAAAATAAAACCATGCATCACATTGACACTAACATTAACAATTTACAGACAGTCCCTAAGTAGTGCTGAGCCCTGAGCGCGAATATCCAACGTCCAACTTCAAACCAACTTCACCACCATATAAAACCATTCATTTTGCAGAAGAGAAAGTAGTGTGAGATACGGAACTAACAGAGACAAAAGAAAACATCTTTCTTATCGATCTTTCTATATTTTTGCTTGTCACAAATCATGATTGCAGGGTTTGTCCTGAACAAGTCACATCCGGTGCATTTGCTGAAGTCTTAGCACTGTACTGAGAAAAACTTCATATTAAGCCCTGTGGTTAAGTCAGTGTCTCTTATAATAATGCACATAATGACTTAACCACAGGGCTTAATATGAAGTTTTTCAGGCTGCACGCCTGAGTACACTTATAATTAGCAAGTGTCTCTGTATAATAGCACAGCCTGAGATGATGTCAGGTCTGCACACAACGTTGGCCCAGGTTTTACAGCCCTTCCTGACGCAACTCTCCCATATTCTCATTTTCTCATTTAAGAGCATTTAAACCATCTCAAGCACTGGGTTTGCTGCATTTGGCGGACATGATAATATTTCTGAAGTAATGTTTCTAAAAGTAAATTAAGCAGAGAGATAATGCTACAACACTCAGGAGAATATTGTACAACATACCTGAGATACACTTGTTCAGGAAGCTCTTGTGGGAGATTTTTCTCCTACACTAGTTACATTTGCCTTAATTACAAATGTTGCATAAAAACTTTAACTTTAAAAAGAACCAAAGAAAAGACTCCGGACTCCTTGTAGATCTGGATGAAGTAAGGCAGGATTTATTGCAGCAATAAAACCAAGTGAGCCAGCTCGGCAATGCCTAGGAGGTAGTCCCATGCATGTCCAAAATCTGACTGACCTGTACTGTGACATGGGCACTTCTTTTATACAGTTTTCAAGGGGAGGAGCGCTCACCTAGCCCCCTCCTCTGTACATTTTTTTCTGATATCTTATCAAATTATTAACCCATTATAATCCAATTTTTTCCAAGTATTGTCACCCATTGTAATTACATTTTCTCTTATCCTGTTTGCTTACGTCATATACCTCGTCATCTGACTCCATATCTTTTCCCCATTATAGTCTATTTTTCTTTCAAATAATTTTCCATTATCTTTACATTTTTATTATTTAATTTTTTATTAAATTTTTATTTTTTATTATCCTTACTTTATTAATAAAAAATATAGGGGCGGCGATTATTTTACTATATATTCTTAGTTCTTCCGGGTTACTCTACAGTTCTCAACAGACAGGCCATGGGTAAGCATCTCGCTCGCACTCATTTTAATTATTTGTCTTATTTTCCTAAATTTTTGTATTTACGTATTTTATTTTATTATTATAGCTAAGTGCAACTGCCCAAGCAAGGAATACATCCCTTTGGACGATTCGGACAGCCAGGACAGTCCAGAGCACAACTCCTTTGAGGATTACACTCCTACTGAACCTGTTGCTGACCGAGCCTCAGTGAGTTTTTGCCAAAATTAGTCTGATGGATCATTGACACAATTTCTTCATAAGAACGGTCTTACTTATGTCAGAAAGGATGACTCCGGGCTTGGTCCTTCTAAGAGACCACATCCCGAGGCACATAGCTCTCCTTTACTTTCCTTCAGGCCTGTGCGACCAGAGTCTAGTACTCCAGCCCAGTCTTTCTTAAGGCCTGTTAGTCTAAGAAGTGTCAGTACTCAGACTGATTTTAAAGTGTCTGTTGGTACCCAAACTGACTTTCCTGAAGCGCCTACACCACTTTTGAATTGTGGTATTTCTGTTTTTATTCCTCACACTGATCTGGGTGCCACAGTTGGAGATAATCATCCCCCGACTCCGGCAGTAGAGCCCTCACAGCGGGGCGAGTGGGTGACAACTCGGCAACATACTCGTTCAGCCAAAGCTAACGCTAAGGCTAGCCCACTGGAGCACACCTCTTCTGCGCTTCACGTGTCCAACAGGTTTGCTTTCCTCAGTGATGCACCCGCTGGAAACCTGAAAGAGCTCTGGTTATAGGAGACTCTATACTGAGACATGTGAAATTAGCTAGGCCTTTAGGGGCGCCAGCGGCAGTGGTCAGGTGTATCCCGGGAGCCAGAGCACCGGACATAGCAGGTAATCTTAGGGCTCTAGGTCAGCATAGGTTCTCTAAAATAGTGGTACATGCTGGAGCTAACGATATACGCCTTCGTCAGTCAGAGGTTAGTAAGAGTAACTTTACAGAGGTGTTTAAAATAGCAAAGGCGATGTCCGAAGAAGTAGTTTGCTCTGGTCCCATCCCAATGAGACGTGGCCACATAGCTTACAGCAGGTTATGGTCGCTGAACCGCTGGATGTCCAGGTGGTGCTCCGAAAACAACGTGGGCTTCATAGACAATTGGAAGACCTTTGAGGGCAAAACTGGCCTGTTAGGGCGGGACGGTGTCCATCCCACTCGGGAAGGTGCTGCTCTCATTTCTTGTAGTATAGCACATAGTCTCACAAGAGGCCTAGTTAATCGGTGACAATCCAGAGCCAAGGCCAGGGAGCAGACAGACAGGCTAAACCAACCGTCTGCTAGCTGCATAGAGTCGTAGGTTCATCATATTGAGACTGTGTCTGTTCCCCGAGCTAAACATAAACATACATTTATAAAGACTCAGAAAGTCTGTTTTAGTAATTTAATTAACATAAATACCACAAACTCAGACCACACTGAATGCGCAGCCAGCACCTCTGATTTGAAGCTAGGACTGTTAAATATTAGATCTCCCGCATCTAAAGCAGTTATTGTTAATGAAACTATCACAGATCAGGAGTTTGATATATTATGTTTAACAGAAACCTGGATTAAACAGGACGAGTATGGGGCTCTAAATGAAGCTAGTCCTCCTGGATACAGCTACATACACCAGCCTCGGTTAACTGGTAGAGGAGGAGGAGTTGCAGTTATTTATAACGATAATCTGTCTCTCGTACAAAAACACAGTTTTAAATCTAATGCATTTGAAGTTCTCTATAGTAACATAAAGTCAGCTCAGTCAATCCCGCTAATCATCATTTACAGACCCCCTGGGCCGTACTCAGAGTTTCTCTGCGAATTTGCAGATTTCCTTTCAAACCTTGTTGTTTCTGTAGACAAAGCGTTAATTGCTGGAGACTTTAATATTCATTTGGAGAATCCAGAGACCCTCTGAGAACAGCATTCTTGTCCAAACTGGACTCAGTAGGAGTAAATCAGTGTGTAGTAGGACCCACTCATAAAGCAAATCACACTTTGGATTTAATATTATCCTTCGGATTAAGTATAGGAAATATAACCACAATTCGACAGTCTGAAGTTATCTCGGATCACTACCTTATCTCAATTAAAGCATGTCATAGTATTAATGTGTGCACAGCACCGCGCTTCCACCTTAAACGTACATTTACATCAAATACCGCACAGAGCTTTATCAATAATCTTCCAGAATTATCTACTTTGATTGGTTCGCCATCTGACTTCACAGAACTCGAACAGGCGAATGAATATCTAAAGTCAGCACTTTGTTATAGCTTAGATAATGTAGCTCCAGTTAAAAGGACAATGATTAGAGTTAAGAAACTCGCTCCTTGGTATAATGACCACACACGTGCTTTAAAAACAAACCGCTCGAAAATTCGAACGTAAATGGCGCCAAACTAAATTGATAGTATTCAAAATAGCTTGGAAGGAGAGCATCCTGAACTATAAAATAGCTCTCAGTGATGCTAGATCAACGTATCTCTCCACTCTTATAGAAACTAACAAAAACAACCCGAGATTTTTATTTAATACCGTAGCTAAATTAACTAAAAACAAGACCACTGCAGAAATCTCCACAACAACATCATGCAGTAGTGAGGATTTCATGAACTTTTTCAATAATAAAATCATAAATATTAGGCAAAAAATTCAGGCTTCGAAACCAGACAATTTAAATAATTCAGATGATCTAACCACATCACATCAGAACTTAGAACACTTTACTCCCCTTGAAGCGAGGGAACTAATTTCACTCATCTCTTCTTCAAAATCGTCAACCTGTATATTAGATCCTATACCGACACATTTTCTCAAACAGATAGTACCAGCAATAATAGAACCCCTGTTGAAAGTAATTAACTGTTCACTCAGTAGTGGGTATGTCCCCAAATCCTTTAAATTAGCCGTTATTAAACCGCTAATCAAGAAACCTGAGCTTGATCCCTGTCTGCTTTCTAATTACAGGCCGATATCAAACCTTCCGTTTATCTCCAAGATTTTGGAAAAGGTAGTATCACAGCAGCTTTGTTCACATCTACACAGAAATAGCATAAATGAACTGTATCAGTCAGGATTTAGGCCTCATCACAGCACAGAGACAGCACTTGTTAAAGTAGTAAACGACCTCCTATGGGCCTCTGATCAGGGTTGCGTCACTATACTTGTGTTACTGGACCTCAGTGCAGCTTTTGACACCATTGATCATAGTATTCTCCTTCACAGATTAGAAAAGGTAGTAGGAATTAAGGGAACTGCCCTCTTGTGGCTCAGATCCTATTTGACTGATCGTTATCAGTTTGTAGATTTAGATGGTGACCATTCCTCATGTTCTCAAGTGGAGTTTGGTGTTCCACAGGGCTCAGTTTTAGGCCCACTGCTTTTTTCCCTGTACATGTTTCCTCTGGGCAACATAATTCATAAACATGGTGTTAGTTTTCATTGTTATGCTGATGACACACAATTATATGTCTCAGCAAAACCAGATGAGAAAAACCAGTTTGCTAAAATTGAGCAGTGTGTGCAGGACATACGAGATTGGATGTTAATGAATTTTCTTCTGCTTAATCCTGATAAGACAGAAGTTCTAGTCATAGGACCACAAGTAGCTAGAAGTAAGCTTTCTGATCACACTGTAACTTTAGATGGCCTTTCTGTTCCATCAAGTGCAACAGTAAAAGACCTCGGTGTGATTATAGATTCCAGCCTTTCGTTTGAAGCTCATGTAGATAATATTACCAGGATAGCTTTCTTTCACCTTAGAAATATTGCCAAGATAAGAAACATATTGTCACTAAATGATGCAGAAAAACTAGTTCATGCTTTTATCACCTCTAGGTTGGACTATTGTAACGCCTTACTGTCTGGTTGTTCAACTAGGTGTATAAACAAGCTTCAGTTAGTACAGAATGCAGCAGCAAGAGTCCTCACTAGAACCAGAAGATACGAGCACATCACCCCTATCTTATCTACACTGCATTGGCTCCCTGTGAAATTTCGCATCGATTTTAAGATACTACTTTTGACATTTAAAGCACTAAATGGTCTCGCGCCACAGTATTTGAGTGAACTGTTAGTGTCTTACGATCCGCCACGCCTACTTCGATCAAAGAATGCAGGCTGCCTGTCAGTACCACATATTATTAAAACTACAGCAGGGGGCAGAGCTTTTTCTTACAAAGCCCCAAAGTTATGGAATAGTCTTCCTATTAATGTTCATCTCAGTGTTTAAGTCTAGGCTAAAAACCTATTTATTTAGCCAAGCATTTTTGTAAATAGATTAACCTTAGGTAAAGGAGCAGATCTGGGGGACTCATGGACGTAGAGTATTCTGGTGAACTGGTATGTTTAGATGCTGTCCTCCCCACTCTCATTGTTCACTCAGGTTTGTTGACGGAGAGGTGATTGGTTGCTTTACATCTCAGGGAGCCCTGATGTTTGTGTTTCCTTCTGGCTCTCCCATTTAGTTATGCTGTCATAGTTAGTCCTGCCGGAGTCCCTGCTTGCACTTTGCACTAATATACATTCACCTTATACATGTTGACTGTGACCATACCTAACTGCCATCTCTCCTTATTTTCTGTTCTCTCCTTTTCTGCTCTCTCCTCTCTCTCTCTCCCTCTCTTCTTTCCCTCTCTCTGTCTCTCTGTTGAGCTATGCATGTTCGCTCCTGAGTTGGCAGTGATCCAGACCCCTATGCCCTCTGGAGCCGTTTAACCCGTCCTGGAGTCCTACATCTGGTTGGAGATCTCGTCGCATGGATGCCCCGTGTGCTCTGCCTGGATTCGTATGGTGGCTGGGGATGGTTTCTATTAAGACTGTCCTATCATCGATTGATGCTCTGGGGACCTGCGACTTCAGTTGTTCGATAGCTCAGGACTGGAATCTCCTACAGTCTACCTGAGCCTCCGGGAACAAACTGGACTCCTTTTAATTTTAATTTTAACACATCTCCTGTTACACTGAACTTCCAGTACACATTATTATGCTGATCATTCTCTGCTATTCGTTATCACCCAGATGAGGATGGGTTCCCTGTTGAGTCTGGTTCCTCTCAAGGTTTCTTCCTTTTACCATCTCAGGGAGATTTTCCTTGCCACTGTCGCCCTCGGCTTGCTCATCAGGGAACAATCTTATCATTTTGATTCATACATATTGAATAAAAACTTACTTCTTTTTATTGTGTAAAGCTGCTTTGCGACAATGTCAATTGTTAAAAGCGCTATATAAAATTGATATTATAAAATTGATCATAAAATTGAATTTAATTTAATTTAATTGAATCTTCCTATCAATGTGGTTCTGGGTCAGAGAAGGCTTGATATTTAATTTCTCATGCTTTTCATTATTTGATGCTTACCCAGGCTCCCAATTTTACTGTACTTTTATATCTTGGGCCTTATACTTTGTATTTTTATTTTTTTCACTATGTAGGTGCACATGCCATTTTATTTTGTGCCTACTCTTATTAAACTTATTATTCATTAAGCTGAGTGTGTGTCTTTGGTTATTTGTCTATGTCCCTTTAAATTTGACATGTCTGCACATGTATCCAGCCCCTGTTACATCACAGTTAAGATCACCCCATGTCTGAGGAGATTACTTCATGTCTGTGGCTATTGGCATTACATAATGTCTAGGGCTACATGATACCAGCTGACATTACATCATGTCTAGGGACATCCGGTACTTTTGGATGCTCAGGGTACAAAGATTACATCATCTCTAGGGTCTGTTTGGTACACACTGTCCACTAAGCATCTTACATCCAAGATGGCTACCTGTCTAGAGTTCATTTGAGTTCATGCTGCATGTTCTTGCTACTGTGACATCACACTGTCCTTAGCTCACCTCTGTCTCCTTACCTTACCTCTATGTTCTTTTACTAAGATTAATAGTTTCTATCATATTGTTGCATGCACAAGTATATTTAATAAAAAAATGCTCACATATTTCCCCCTCTGTGACTTTTAAGTCACATAAAGAAAAATAAAGCAAAGGAAATAGAAAATAATGCTTACACATTATACCAACTTAATAATTAACTTATAAGCCTTAAATGTTACTACAGAGAAAGACATAAACAGAAAAAAATGAAATAAACCCTACATATTGAACCTTATTACGAAAAGAAACCTTACTTAACTTTAAACTATGCATGCAAAAATTACTAAATCAAGTTTAAACCATTAACTCAAAGGAAACTTACTAAATCAATGAACTGAATCTTAAAAGTCACATATTACCCCCTCACCAAACATGAGTGTAAGAGAGATAAGCAAAAGATGAGTAAACTTAGCATAAATGAGAATATGAGAGTATAATAAGCATGCAATTGGTTAAATACGAAGAGTCCAGAGGTGGGTGAAAAAACCTTCCGTATAGCCAATTTAGAAGGAAAAATTCCCACGTTGCCAGCTTTTTTGTGCTCGACAGTGCATTCACCACCAGGACCCGACTTCTGTACAATACATATATGAACAGCGGCTGGTGCAACAGCGCGAGCGTTGTTCCTCTCGCACGCTCCTGCACACCCAACCTGGAACTATTGACTATCAAGTGTCGTCCTTTTTATCTTCCTCGGGAGTTTACATCGGTCATAATCAGCGCCGTTTATATTCCACCACAAGCGGACACGGACACTGCCCTATGTGAGCTGCATGAGGCACTCTCACAGCACCAGACACAACACCGGGACGCTGCGCTCATTGTGGCGGGGGACTTTAACAGTGCCAACCTCAAACGTGCAGCGCCAAACTTTTATCAGCACATCACCTGCCCAACCAGGGGCGAAAGGACACTGGACCACTGTTACACATCAGTTAAGGACGGTTACAAGGCACAATCTCGTCCACCGTTTGGTAAATCCGACCATGCCGCCATCTTCCTCATGCCAAAATATAAACAAAGGCTTAAACAGGAACTTCCGGTTCAGAGGGAGGTCGCGCGCTGGACGGACCAATCGGTGGCCGCACTTCAGGACGCACTCGATGACGCAGACTGGGACATGTTCCGAAACAGCTCTGATGACGTCAGCATATTTACGGAAACGGTTGTGGGATTCGTCGGGAAACTAGCGGATGATACCGTACAGAAAACGACCATCAGAACGTTTCCCAATCAGAAGCCGTGGGTGGATAAAACCATCCGCGATGCTCTGAGATCTCGCGCCGCTGCCTACAACGCGGGACTCGCATCGGGGGACATGAACCAGTACAAGGCTGCGTCCTATAACATCCAGAAGGTGGTTAAAGAGGCGAAGCAGCGCTACGGAAGGAAACTAGAGTCACAACTCCAACAGAGTGACTCTAGGAGCCTGTGGCAGGGACTAAGGACAATAACGGATTATAAAGCACCAACATCCGGTATGACGAACGCGGACATGACTCTGGCAGACGAGCTGAACACCTTTTATGCTCGCTTCGAGGCTGCAGCTAAAGATCCTAGCGTTGCTAATGCTAGCGGCGCTAACGGCTGCAGAGAGGAAGTCACTGCCAGCACCGGAAACGCGTTCATCATCTCCGAGCATGACGTGAGGAGAGCCTTCAAGAGAGTGAACATCAGGAAAGCAGCAGGACCAGACGGCATCTCAGGTAGAGTCCTCAGAGCCTGCGCAGACCAGCTTGCTCCTGTGTTCACAGAGATATTCAACCTCTCCTTATCTCAGTCGGTGATCCCCACATGCTTCAAAGAGTCCATCATTGTTCCTGTTCCGAAGAAACCACATCCTGCTTCCCTCAATGACTATCGACCTGTAGCCCTCACATCAGTGGTGATGAAGTGCTTTGAACGGCTGGTCAGAGACTTCATCATCTCTTCACTACCCAACACTTTGGACCCACTACAGTTTGCATACCGCCCGAACCGTTCCACAGATGATGCCATCTTTCATCTCCTCCACACAACACTCACTCACCTGGACACTAGAAGGGGGAATTATGTTAAAATGCTTTTCATCGACTACAGCTCAGCATTTAATACCATAATTCCCTCCACACTCACCACCAAGCTGGAGCACCTGGGACTCAGCTCATCTCTGTGTCAGTGGATCTCTAATTTCCTAACTGGGAGACCACAGGCAGTAAGGATGGGTGGACACGTCTCAGCCTCTCTCACTCTCAGCACTGGAGCCCCACAGGGCTGTGTTCTGAGCCCCCTGCTGTACTCTCTGTACACACATGACTGTGTGGCCACTACCAGCTCCACCACCATCATTAAGTTTGCTGACGACACCGTCGTGGTGGGCCTGATCTCTGACAACAATGAGGCGGCCTACCTGAAGGAGATTGGAAATCTGGAGAACTGGTGCCAGAGGAACAACCTTCTTCTAAATGTCAGTAAGACAAAGGAGCTGATAGTGGACTTCAGCACTAAGCAGGAGAGGAACTACCAGACGCCCGTCATCAACGAGAGCCCAGTGGAGAGAGTGGACTGCTTCAAGTACCTCGGTGTTCACATCACGCAGGACCTATCATGGTCCTGTCACATCAACACCGTGGTGAAAAAGGCCCGACAGCGTCTCTACCACCTCAGACGCCTGAGAGACTTTAGACTGCCCTCTAAGGTGCTCAGGAACTTTTACTCCTGCACCATAGAGAGCATCCTGATGGGAAACATCGCATCCTGGTTCGGGAACAGCACCATGCAGGACAGACGAGCCCTACAGAGGGTGGTGCGATCAGCTGAGCGCATCATCCGAACTGAGCTCCCTGACCTGCACTCTGTCTACAGCAAGCGGTGCTGGACCAAGGCCAGGAAGATCATGAAGGACCTCAGCCACCCCAGCAATGGACTGTTCTTTCTGTTGCGGTCTGGGAAGCGCTTCCGCTCCCTCAAGGCCAATACAGAGAGACTGAGAAGGAGCTTCTTCCCGCAGGCGATACGGTCTCTCAATCAAACCAATACACTGGACTAAACACCTCTGCATTTTCTTGCACACACAGAACGGACAATTATGTCAATGCACATTGCACATATATGCACATATGCACATTTGCACACTTCAAGGACTTCTTTTCACACCCCCCTCATCTCATTAAAATACTACCTCAAGTTTTTCACAGACTATAGTTGTAATATATTACATTACATTATACTTCAGATTTTATATATATAATATATATATATATATATATATATATATATATATATATATATAACGTTTTCGACGTTTTTGACTCCGGATCCGAGCTGGCCGAGTGAGATCCTGAGGGAAAACAAAGGACGCGACGCGAAGCGGCGGCCCCGAGGAAAACGAGCCGGCGTCAGGAACAGGCTGAGAGCCGCGTGCACACCGCACACCTCTGCCTAGCATCCTGCTCGCCAACGTCCAGTCTCTGGAGAACAAACTCGATGACCTCAGGGCCAGGATAAAGTTCCAGAGAGACATTCGGGACTGCAATCTTCTCTGCTTCACCGAGACATGGCTGAACCCAGCGGTGCCGGACCACGCCATCCAGCCGGCCGAGTTCTTCTCGGTTCACCGCATGGACAGGACAAGGGACTCGGGGAAGACAAGGGGAGGCGGCGTGTGTTTAATGGTGAACAGCGGCTGGTGCAACAGCGCGAGCGTTGTTCCTCTCGCACGCTCCTGCACACCCAACCTGGAACTATTGACCATCAAGTGTCGTCCTTTTTATCTTCCTCGGGAGTTTACATCGGTCATAATCAGCGCCGTTTATATTCCGCCACAAGCGGACACGGACACTGCCTTATGCGAGCTGCATGAGGCACTCACACAGCACCAGACACAGCACCGGGACGCTGCGCTCATTGTGGCGGGAGACTTTAACAGTGCCAACCTCAAACGCGCAGCGCCGAACTTTCATCAGCACATCACATGCCCAACCAGGGGTGAAAGGACACTGGATCATTGTTATACAACAGTCAAGGACGGCTACAAGGCACAATCTCGTCCACCGTTTGGGAAATCCGACCATGCCGCCATCTTCCTCATGCCAAAATATAAACAAAGGCTCAAACAGGAACTTCCGGTTCAGAGGGAGGTCGCGCGCTGGACGGACCAATCGGTGGCCGCGCTTCAGGACGCACTCGATGACGCAGACTGGGACATGTTCCGGAACAGCTCCGATGACGTCAGCATGTTTACGGAAGCGGTCGTGGGATTCGTCGGGAAACTAGCGGATGATACCGTGCAGAAAACGACCATCAGAACGTTTCCCAATCAGAAGCCGTGGGTGGATAAAACCATCCGCGACGCTCTGAGATCTCGCGCCGCTGCCTACAACGCGGGACTTGCATTGGGGGACATGGACCAGTACAAGGCTGCGTCTTATAACGTCCGGAAGGCGGTTAAAGAGGCGAAGCAGCGCTACGGAAGGAAACTAGAGTCACAACTCCAACAGAGTGACTCTAGGAGCCTGTGGCAGGGACTAAGGACAATCACGGATTATAAAACACCAACATCCGGTATGACGAACGCGGACATGACTCTGGCAGACGAGCTGAACACCTTTTATGCTCGCTTCGAGGCTGCAGCTAAAGACGCTAGCGTTGCTAATGCTAGCGGTGCTAACGGCTGCGGAGAGGAAGTCACTGCCAGCACCGGAAACGCGTTCATCATCTCCGAGCATGACGTGAGGAGAGCCTTCAAGAGAGTGAACATCAGGAAAGCAGCAGGACCAGACGGCATCTCAGGTCGAGTCCTCAGAGCCTGCGCAGACCAGCTTGCACCTGTGTTCACAGAGATATTCAACCTCTCCTTATCTCAGTCGGTGATCCCCACATGCTTCAAAGAGTCCATCATTGTTCCTGTTCCGAAGAAACCACATCCTGCTTCCCTCAATGACTATCGACCTGTAGCCCTCACCTCAGTGGTGATGAAATGCTTTGAACGGCTGGTCAGAGACTTCATCATCTCTTCACTACCCGACACTCTGGACCCACTACAGTTTGCATACCGCCCGAACCGCTCCACAGATGATGCCATCTCTCATCTCCTCCACACAACACTCACTCACCTGGACACTAGAAGGGGGAATTATGTTAAAATGCTTTTCATCGACTACAGCTCAGCATTTAACACCATAATTCCCTCCACACTCACCACCAAACTGGAGCATCTGGGACTAAGCTCATCTCTGTGTCAGTGGATCTCTAATTTCCTAACTGGGAGACCACAGGCAGTAAGGATGGGTGGACACGTCTCAGCCTCTCTCACTCTCAGCACTGGAGCCCCACAGGGCTGTGTTCTGAGCCCCCTGCTGTACTCTCTGTACACACATGACTGTGCGGCCACTACCAGCTCCACCACCATCATCAAGTTTGCTGACGACACCGTCGTGGTGGGTCTGATCTCTGACAACGACGAGACGGCCTACTTGAAGGAGATTGGAAATCTGGAGAACTGGTGCCAGAGGAACAACCTTCTTCTAAATGTCAGTAAAACAAAGGAGCTGATAGTGGACTTCAGCACTAAGCAGGAGAGGAACTACCAGACCCCCGTCATCAACGAGAGCCCAGTGGAGAGAGTGGACTGCTTCAAGTACCTCGGTGTTCACATCACGCAGGACCTATCATGGTCCTGTCACATCAACACCGTGGTGAAAAAGGCCCGACAGCGTCTCTACCACCTCAGACGCCTGAGAGACTTCAGACTGCCCTCCAAGGTGCTCAGGAACTTTTACTCCTGCACCATAGAGAGCATCCTGACGGGAAACATCGCATCCTGGTTCGGGAACAGCACCATGCAGGACAGACGAGCCTTACAGAGGGTGGTGCGATCAGCTGAGCGCATCATCCGAACTGAGCTTCCTGACCTGCACTCTGTCTACAACAAGCGGTGCTGGACCAAGGCCAGGAAAATCATGAAGGACCTCAGCCACCCCAGCAATGGACTGTTCTCTCTGCTGCGGTCTGGGAAGCGCTTCCGCTCCCTCAAGGCCAATACAGAGAGACTGAGAAGGAGCTTCTTCCCGCAGGCGATACGGTCTCTCAATCAAACCAATACACTGGACTAATCACCTTTGCATTTTCTTGCACACACAGAACGGACAATTATGTCGATGCACATTGCACATATATGCACATATGCACATTTTGCACACTTCAAGGACCTCTTTTCACACCCCCCTCATCTCATTAAAAAAAAAACTACCTCAAGTTTTTTCACTGACTATAGCCGTAATATATTACATCACATTCCACTTCTGACAAGAGCACATTCTTTCATACCTCAGATTTTATGTATATATATATATATATTTTGTAACTTTGTTGGAATCTGTTTTATAGGTTCCTTTTGTAAAAATTATTTAAGGTCACGGAGCGGTCGTATAAGCATTTCACTGCATATCGTACTGTGTATGACTGTGTATGTGACAAATAAAATTTGAATTTGAATTTGATATATTTTTTTGTAACTTTGATGGAATCTGTTTTATAGGTTCCATTTGTAAAAATATTTAAGGTCACGAAGCGGTCGTATAAGCATTTCACTGCATATCGTACTGTGTATGACTGTGTATGTGACAAATAAAATTTGAATTTGAATTTGATTTAGTCCCCATCGGACTGTGTGGGAACCAGTCGACCAGATCATGTCTCAGGTCTGGCCATTTTCTCGTTGGGGTCTGTTCCAGAACCTCCTTCCATGCATCACGGCAGACTGAACAGGAAACTATCCATCATGGGTTGGTTAACGGTTCCATCCTGCATACATACATGTATAACAGAGACAGGACGAAAATACAACGAAAACACGCAAAACACATTTCTTCTGCTAATACTACTTTTTCTCTGGTAGTTTCTTCAAAACATTAAGTGTGTTTGATTAACCTATGCTAAATAATCTCAGTATACATGTGATTAATAAATATATAGTCATTTTGTCCATTATGTAGCAGCGCTAATCATTTGCGTTCACTTCATTTCCACGTACATGGAGTCTGCCTCCCAGTCTTCATCTGGTGGTGTTCGTTCATGATATTCCACAGTCATTGAATATTGTCCCACCATTCTTTGAATGCTTGCTCTCGCCAGGGGGATAACGCAACATGACAGTATGAGCAGAGTTCCTAATACTATCAAAATAATTGTCCCTAGTTTCACAAGTAGTCCATACCAAGTTGAAGGATTCAGCCAATCAAACCAGGAAGTCCATGCATTATTCCTCTGTATGTCTTGAATGATTTTAACATTTTCGTCTCTCATGTCCCTCATGGCTCTTAAAAGCTTAGTTATGTTACCATCTGGGCCTGTGTGTCTTGGAATGTATGTACAACATTCTTCTGCAATTAAGGCACATACTCCTCGTTGAGGTGCCAGCATTGTGTCCAGGACGAATCTATTCTGTGTAGTCATTAATTTATTTCTATCCAATTGTTCCTGAACCAGTACTAAGACTCCTACAGTGTGATTCCAAAATCTTTGTTGATTGTAATAAAGTACGTTGATCCACCTTGCATTTTTTAAAATTTGAACCCATGGCAAGAAGATTGTTGTGAATGCTCCTCCTACCCTGTTTATAGCCTCATACTCAGTTGGTACGCCAACTGGAATCCCATCCCAGGTCACTGATAGTCCTCCATCTCTATCAAACTCTTTCCATGCCGATATTTCCTCTCCAATCGTTTTCACAAACTTGTCTTCACGTTTATTCCGTCTGTGTTTCTTGCCATATAGTCCTATTACAATCAAATCTCCTTCTAATAGTACTGGAGCACAACACCCACCGCAGTGGAATTATTGTTACATATGTTGCTGATTCAGCATCTGATATTCTGGGTTGATCTGTTACTTTTGCATGACATCCTTCCCAACCTGGTATTGAGAAACATACTCCCCTTATTTCGCCCTCTACTGAATTCTTGAATTTGCACCAACCATTGGATCTTGGTACAGTCTCTATTAGTCCATCTAATGCTGTCATCTGTGCTTTGCGCCAGTATGCCTTTTCTCTCATTTCTACGTAAATGCGCACTCTTTCTTCTGGGGGTTGTGTATTATCTACCTCTATTTGGTATGTTCCTTCCCAAAATCCTGTTCTTTCCCCACTGTCCAATCCAGCTACTATTCTAGCTCTAGTTAGGGTAGCTAATGCACAACGTATTTGTCTCTTTTCATTAGTCCATTTTGGTTTGTTTCTCTCGGTCTTAGTAGCACCACTGTTAATTAGACCAATCATGAAGAGGATTCCTATACCCATAGATCTCCTTTGTTTCAGGAGGCAATAACAGGGTGGTTTCTCCATTTGGATCACAACAGTGACACGTGGGACTATGGCCAAATAACCTACACAATATATTTCTTGGGGGGTTTCTTGTTGGGTATGTTCTTTGAACTGTAGTTGGTTTAAGTAATTTAATCACTATCTGAGCCAGTGTTAACTTAATCACTATCCGAGTATTCTACAACTCTAGGTGTGGGATCTTCTTCTGACTGTCTACGTGCTGTTTCAATTCTAGCACGTCTGTGCTCTTGATGTCTAACTTGGGCTCTTGTTCTAAGAGATGGTCCTCCTTGTTCTGCTTCTGCTTCTTCTTCTTCAAGCTCTGCTTCCCAATCTTGTATATCTTCTTCAGGCCACTTTGGCCAGTACCCTTGTTCTCCTTCTTGTTCTTCTACCCACAGTAACCCTTCAGTGTACCCATAAGGATCTGGTGCTTGTTGCCTGGTCCTTGTGTCACTCTCCTGGGAACCTGATTGCAAACCTGAAGGTCCTGCTCGTGGAGACTCTTCAGCGTCTTCCTGAGGTTCCCTCTTCCTTACCTGGTCTGGGTTTGGGGCCTTGCAGCAATGATTTAAATGGTACCATACATCTTTACCTTGGACTTTTACTGCAGTTGGAGTTGCCAACACCACCTTGTATGGTCCTTCCCTTCTAGCTTCGTTCCAACTTCTTTTGATTACTTGAATAAACACCCAGTCAATGGGTAGCACAGTTCTCTCCTCTATGTTCTCTTCCTCAGCGTCATCAGCTGGATCAGCTACCCTCGGTCTGGTGTTGTCATGTATTGTGGCTCCCTTAACCTGTTGGAAAATACCTTTGTGTATTTCCGATAAGTGCTTCACATAGTGATCAAGTTCACTCTGTAGTTGTTCAAGTGTGGGGCCTTTATAGGGCCCTCGAACAAAGGATGTAAGCATAGGTCTGCCAGTAAGCATTTCATGCGGTGTTAGATGTGTGTTGTGGTTAGTTTGCGATCTCATACCCATCAAGGCTAATGGCAAAGCTTGAAACCAATTCATGCCTGTTTCTGCACATATTTTAGCCAATTTCATTTTCAGAGTTCCATTTGCTCTCTCTACCATGCCCTGAGATTGGGGCTGGTACACACATCCAAACCTGTGCTTGATGTTCAACCACTGAGTCACTTTCTGTACTATCTTGTTTGTGAAGTGTTTCCCATTGTCTGAACTGATTGTGTCTGGGATCCAAATCTTGGTATCACTTCCCTACACAATTTTGCTACTGCCATTGCATCTTCCTTAGCTGTTGCTACAGCTTCTACCCATCTGCTAAATCTATCCACACTCACTAGGATGTATCGTTTCCCTTGTATTCTAGGTTCCCCCATGTCCACATAGTCGAACATTATATGTCTAAACGGCCCATCTGGCTCTGGAATATGTCCTATTGGTGACGTGAAGTGTTTTCTAAGGTTATATCTAGAGCATATGTCACAAAATTGTGACAGTGTTCGATGAACCATAGGTCCTAGATAAGGTGACCACCATGTCTTTTGGATTCTTCTTATTAGAAGATCTCCTCTTGCTACGTGATCGTTACCATGAGCTTGCTTTATCAAGGTTATGATTAAACTTTGTGGAGCTACAAAACGCCCATCTGCACTACACCACACGTTAGTATCATTATCTTTTGTTGCTCCTCTTGCTAAACATTTTCGAATCTCTTCACCTGAGGCTGCTGCCTGCATGTCTGCTAGTGATGATAAGTCTGGTGCTGGGGATGCGTAATCTTCTGGTATAAGTACTAATCTTTCTTCAGATTCTGGACTTGAGCTTGAACTTGAACTTGACCCTGAACTTGTGTTTGAACTTGAGCTTGAGCTTGAACTCGTGCTTGAACTTGAACTTGGCCCTTCATCAGGGTTAACACTTGACTCTGGTGAACTTGATTCATTGTCTGTTTGTGCTGCGGATTCTGGCATCATGTTTGCCTGACTTACTGCTGCTTTCTTAGCTGCTTCATCTGCTGCTTCATTTCCATCACTAACAAATGTACCATCTATCTTATGTGCTGCGCATTTTACTATAGCTAATCTGGATGATAGTTTGATTGCACCTAGCAAGTCTGAAATTGCTTCTCCTTGTACTACTGGTGTTCCGTCTGCTCTTTTGTAACCTCTTTGTGCCCATATGGGGGCCATATAAATGGCATATTCCATATGCATACGCTGAGGCAGTGTAAATTGTACATGCTTTTTCTTCTGCTAGTTTACAAGCGCCTGTCAAAGCAATTAACTCAGCTAGCTGGGCTGAACAGGGTTGTGGCACATGTTCAGCTTGTACTACTTTGAAGGCTTTCTCATCTATGTCTGGTGTTATTATTGCATAGCCTGCTTTATTGCTATCCCCATCTCTAAAGCATGACCCATCTACAAAGAATATACAATCTGGGTATGACAGAGGTTGATTCTCTAAATCTTGACGTGTCTTTAGATGTTCTGCTGACACTAGGTGACAATCATGTGGATCTCCCTCTGCTGGGGTCATCATACGATCTGCTGGATTTACTGTCTGACACCTTCGTATGGTCAATTCAGGTGCAGAGAGTATTACATCATATCCTGTTCTTCTAGCATTTGTAAGTACAAATGATGGGCTAGTCAGGAGTGCATGCAATGCGTGGGTGGTGTACAACACAACAGGATGTCCCATAGTAATTGATGAGGCTTTTTGATAAGCAAAGGCGCAGCTGCCACACCTTGGTAGCAGGGTGGCATGCCTTTTTCAATATTATCGAGTGCTGTACTATAATAAGCAATTGGTTGCTTACTAGGCCCTTGTAGTTGAGTCAGAACCCCTGTGGCAAAACCTCCATGCTCCGAGACATACAAATGGAATGGTTTATTATACTCTTGACTAGCAAGTGCTGGTGCTTTACAGAGTTTTCTTTTTAGCTGCTCAAACGCTTCTAGTGCTTCAGGTGTCCATTCTAACACTGCACTATTCTTTGTTTGTCCAGCTACTTTTACTATTGCTCTCAAGGGTGCTGTTTTTAATGCAAAGTCACAAATCCAGTCTCTACTAAATCCTACCATACCTAGAAAAGATAGCATCTCTTTAACAGTTCGTGGTTTAGGAGCTTTCATTATTGCTTCTATTTGTTCAGGAGATATATGCGTAGATGTTCCAACACTCTGCCTAGATATTCTACCTTCTGTTTACAGAATTGCAACTTTTCTCTGCTAACTTTATGTCCATTGTCAGCTAATACTGTCAAAACTCTTAACAAATCTGTTTCGCATTGCTCTTTTGTTGGGCTACAAATCAGTAGGTCATTGCAGTACTGAATCATAGTACTTTCGATATTTAATGAGGCTAGATCTTGAGTTAGTACTCGATTAAATATTGACAGACTTTCACAGTAACCCTGTGGTAAACGATTGTAAGTCAGCTGTCGTCCTTCATATGTAAAGGCAAACAAGTATTGTGATGCTGGATGTAGTGGAATGCTAAAGAATGCTGAACATAAGTCTATGACAGTGTCCCACTGTGTATCTTCTGGTATGTTGGACAACAATGTGTGTGGATCAGGCACTATAGGCAATTCGGCTTCTACAATTTGATTTATGGCACGTAAATCATGCACAAGTCTCCATTTGTCTGAGTTGGGCTTCCTGACAGGAAATATAGGAGTGTTCCAAGGACTTTTAGTAGGAGTTAATACTCCAGCTTCCAATAAGCCATCTATAGTAGGTTTAATCCCTGCTACAGCTTGAGGTGTCAATGGACTTTGGTAAGGCAATGTTGCATTTGGTCTTATTTTTATTAAGGCTATATCCTCCAGACTTAACTAATCCTACATCTGTTGAATGTCTTGTCCATAATTTTTCTGGAATTGTTTTCAGCAGTTCCTCCTCTAATGCAGATTCCTTTTCATCTATCTGCTCTACCATCTTAACTGACATTTGTGTGTGCGATGACAACGGAGTGTTACACATCCCCCTCTGAGGGTGTGTTGACAATATCATCTATTTCTGTGTGTGTTGCCCTCACTCTTTCTATTCCTGAAAAGTTTATTTTCAAAAACTTTTGATCTTGTGAAATGTGTACAGAAGGATTAGGGGTTTGTTCCCACTTAGTCACTTCAGCTGCTTGCTTGACCATTAGTCCTAGCTCTTTGGATTGTGCATTTTCCCCCACCAGTAAGGAGATGTGGATTGCTGTGTTTGGTACTTGATGCCAGTGTTCTATTTGTTCAGTCAGATGTACACTGGTGGCTGCTCCTGGAGCGCCTATGATTATATCTCCTAGTATCACATCAGAAACTGTGTTCTCCATCACGTCTGACCATAATTGGGCATATTCTTCATCTTGGCTTCCTTGGTCATAGTGCATGGTACAGTGCAATGGCAAGGTCGCTCTTTTACAATCTGGTCGTCGTTGTAGGATCCATTCTTCCCATAAGTTCTGTGCATGTTGAGCTCCCTTGCCTATACACAACAGCCAATATACTGTATCCAAGTTATTGGGTTTTTCTGCAATCTGTAAGAACTGTCCTATTGTTACATACAGTCCTTTAGCATTACATTGAATTTTTGCTTTAAGTTTGCACAACAAATCTCTTCCCAGTAAATTAACTAGAGTAGTCGGTGAGAATAATAAAGGTGCTGCTACAGTGGTGTCTTCTAATGTTATTATTTGTGGCTCCGTAAAAGGCAATACCTGTGATTGTTCCGAGAAGCCTGTGGTTTTTATCGTATTGCTTGAGAGAGGGAGCTGGGAGCCTTCACGTCCTATACATGAATAAGTAGCACCTGTGTCAATCATAAATGGAATTGGTTGTGAATTATTTATAGACACCATCACATTTGGGTCTTGTTGTGGATGCAGTGTTGAGACATACTGCATCTGCTCCCCCTCTGGCTCCTCTGGGCCTCATCAATTCCAATTTTGGGTGGGTCCCATCCAGGGACCTGCCCACTGATTTTGGGGTTGTCCTTGAGTCCATGTTCCAGCAGGTTGTCTTGGACCAGGAGGTCCCACATTCCCTTGAGATGCCGGTCCTGCTCCATATGGTCCTTGAGGTTGTGGTCCATTTTGCATTCCCCAAGTCATTTGTGGACAGTTTCATCTAATATGTCCTACTCTTCCACATTGCCAGCACTGATTTGGGCCCATTTGCCCTGGGGCATTCATTCTAAATTGCTGTCTTCTTTGTTGCTGTTGGAATGGTCCACTTTGTCCCTTGCCTCCAATAGGCCCGGGGCCCTGTCTTTGCCACCTCATGGGTTGATTTTGTCCTTGCTGGTTTCCAGGTAGCACATATGTTGGAGGAGCTTGGGTCATTGTTGGTTGTTGCATTTGTGGCACTGGTTGCTGCATTTGCTGTGCTGGTCCAGTAGGGGGCAGTGTTGTCTGATTTTCAGGCACCATTACTGCTGCTTGGACTTTTCCTTTTTCTTTTTCCTTTTTCTTTGCAGCTGCAAATTCCGCTAGCTGTATTTTGTGTAACTGCGTTGCAATTGACTCAGCAGATTCCTTGGCCTCTTTTTTCTTTTTCCTGTATTGTTCAACATAATGTACAATGTGTGCTTGAAATGTGTCCCATGGTAGTGTATTCAGTCCCACCACGCCTTCTAGTGCTGTCTGGACTTCTTGAGGCATGCATTTTTTCAGCATCATTCGGAACAGGCTCTTACTTGTATCTGTTTGATCCCAGGAGCCACCAGTTTCTTCTCTCCACTTGGTCTGGAAATCATTGATGAACTTGACATCTTTCTCATCTTCTTTCAGTGTTACTGATTACAGTTTTCCTGGATCTATTTTGGTTGGGTAAGCTTTTCGCACAGCGTTCCAAACCTTGTTCCTGAATGCTCCAAATGCTAGGTTGTTTCTGGCATTTTGTCCAGTTGCTGCTTGCAGACCAGCCTCGTTGAGAATCTCAGTGGTTTTCACTTTCCCAATTGTCTGTGCCAGAATAGCCTTTACATCTCCTATTGCCAGGAGGTGTCCAGTGGTTTCCTCTCCTAGCTGTGTTATCCATTTCTGTGCTCCATTGCATAAATCTGGTAATTGGTTAGCCAGACCTGTCATATCCATAAATGACCATGGCACATAATTTCCTTTTGACGCAAGTGGGTAGTGTCCAGCCGCGGTATATTCTTCTGGGTCTGACATATGTGGTTTGTCATTAAAGTGTATAGGTCCAATGTCTTCTTCATTAGGCCAGGATGAGGTGACACGCCAGCCTGAGGATTTCTTTGAACATGTAGATTTTTTTTTCATAGATGGTCTCATTTCAGATACAGCCATTCTTGCTTCCTTCAGAGAGTCATTGAGACATCTGTCGAGGTGCTTTTCCAGTCGCTTAAACGATTCATCGAGGGAATCATCACTGTAACCATCTTCTTCTGCAATGTTGGAAATGTCATGTTGATATTCATTTCTGTACACTTGTTTCTTGCTCTTTGGGTGTAGTTGGCTCTTTTGTTTTGAAGTGCTTGCCTGTCTCTCTTCTATTCTTTTCCTTGCTTCTCTCTCAGGTTCAATGATCATGTATCCTTTTACTTTTCTCTTTACGCCTTCATCGCTTCATTTTCTTCTGTTCCTGCTGTATCTTCGTCTGCTGCATACAGTGATGGTGTGAGTTGTTCTTTATCTATACTGTACTTCTTTCTGGGTTCTCTCTTCTCCTCCTTTCCATCATCCTTTTTTCAGGTATGACTTGATTCTTGTTTGCAAACCCCTGTACTTCAGACAGAAATTGCGCATTCTGTTCTTTCAGTCTTTCCATACCTCTTCTCCTTGTTTGTGGCTCTTCAGATTCTCTCGACGCATATGGTTTTGTCGCTCTTTCGTCACTCCATTCCCTTCCATCCTCACTGCCACTTCCAGAAGTTGTTGATTCTGGTGTTTCTTCCATTTGTCTGTTCATCTACTCAGTGTCACATGACGTTACTTAAATTTTTCCTGATACTTGTCCTTAAAATCCAAATGTACCTTTATCTTGTTCATGCAGCTTCTGTAGTGGGTACATTCCTCCACCTTTCTGTTGCATGTGTTCCTCAGTGTATGGTGGTGGTCTCTCTAATTCTAAGGTTATTTTCTCTTTTCTTCTCTTCTGGGTTTTCTCTTTCCTGTCTTCACTCCCTTCTAACTTCTGATCCTTCTTTCCTGACTTTGTTTCTTGATTTTCTTCTTCAGGTTCTTCCTCCTTCTTTTTCCCTTCATTTTCAAACCATCCTACAATTTCTAGCTTTTGTTCTAATTTAATCCTTCCCTTACTGCCCTTCTCTTTAGTGGTGTGTCTGAGCATCTCCTTTACTTCTTTACAATTTTCTTCTTTAAAGGTTCCCTCTTTAGGCCATTGTAATTCTCCTGATGTTCTGTCATGCCATTTTATCATGCATTTTCTGATATACTTTTCATCTTCCTTGTGTTTAGCTGTAATTATGTCTACAGGTGTCACTGGCTTTGGCCATGCATTTTTTCCCCGGCAGAATAACTTCCCCATCACACACTTTTGTCCTGTTTTATAGTTTGATTTTTTGTGCGTCTTTTCTCGCTTATTTCTTGCAATTCTCTTAGTGTGTGTTTTATGACTGCTGCCGGTCTTTAACAGCTGTTTTTAGTTTACATGTTTGTTAAGCATTAATTTTGTGATGATATCAGAATCAGAGGCATGACTATCTTGTCAAGGGTCTGAAAAATTATTCTACCTTCTGGGCCTATAGGTATCAGTGTAAATTCGCTATTATTATTTATCACCCACTCACGATACAGCACTGCCGGACCACTCTCGTGATCAATTAGTCTAGACCATTTTACTTTCCATCCTCCCATACCTTCCGCTAAACGCAATATATCAAAAACTGGGTATTGTTGCAGCAGTGAAATGAGCATACTATTTATTACACTTAAACGAACCTCTCTTGGAATTAACCCTAGGAAAGAGCTCATTTCTTCATTCTAAAATATGATGTAAGTATTAGAGTGTGTGTGTTACAGTTGAGGTCTAATACGTCAGGTATTAATGAAAGCCTAAGCGTCCACTCTCTCTTGTCACACTCTGTGTTTTTAAGTAGGTCTTTTCCTGGATTATTCAACAACCATCTATTTGTTTCACTCTGATCCAACTCTGAAATTCTAAACTCCCGTTCGCACTTGGTTGTGACTCCTTCTTCACTTATGTGCTCATCCCAGTTAATTACTCTAAATCCGCTTAACATTTGTTTTTATCTAATATATATTTAATATTTATAACCTAGGTGCATTTATTATTTTGTGCACTATATTTATTATCATTAGTGTTGTGTCCTGGACTACACTACACATAAAGGTACCTTTTGTATCTTACTTAAGCTTATCTTTAATAAC
The DNA here is from genome assembly GCA_013621035.1 of Clarias magur. NCBI lineage: Eukaryota > Metazoa > Chordata > Actinopteri > Siluriformes > Clariidae > Clarias > Clarias magur. Next base: position 13,174 of record QNUK01000546.1, on the reverse strand, counting down.
TTATATGTTGCTGCGCATGTGTACACTAGTCCAAAGAAATTTTTTTATATATTATTTTATAATACTACTAGGCTGGTACGTTCAGTACCTGTACCGCTCCCGTGTCACAGAAGAAGCTGATGTCACAGTGAGATCTATGTCTGGTAGCGCATCACTGATTATGTCACAGACAAGACTATGTCACAGTAAGCTCCAGACAAGATCTATGTCACAGTTAGCTCTATGTCTAGTGGCATGTACCTCAGCCACACAATTCCTTTAATATTAGGAATATTATCTATCACTTATATGCTATTTTCTTATATTCTTCTAGTTAAATGTATTATTATTTATAGCAAATCAGAAAATCAAATTTTTGGTCTTCTATCTTCTTTTTAGGATATTACTAATACTATATCTCTCTTAGCTAGGCCTTATATTTTCTTACACACATACATAAATTCAATAAAGACTTTTCACATAAATATTGTGAGCATATTTTAATTAAATATACTATGTGCATGCAAATCTAGTGATAGAAACTATTAATCTTAGTAAAAGAACATAGAGGTAAGGTAAGGAGACAGAGGTGAGCTAAGGACAGTGTGATGTCACAGTAGCAAGAACAGGCAGCACGAACTCAAACGAACTCTAGACAGGTAGCCATCTTGGATTTGAGATGCTTAGGGGACAGTGTGTACCAAACAGACCTTAGGGATGATGTAATCTTTGTACCTTGAGCATCCAAAAGTACCTGATGTCCCTAGACTGATGTCCCTAGACATGATGTAATGTCAGCTGATATTAGCCCTAGACATTATGTAATGCCAATAGCCCCAGACATGAGGTAATCTCCTCAGACATGGGGTGATCTTAACTGTGATGTAACAGGGGCTGGATACATGTGCAGACATGTCAAATTTAAAGGGACACAGACAAATAACCAAAAGACACACACTCAGCTTAATGAATAATAAGTTTAATAAGAGTAGGCACAAAATAAAATGACATGTGCGTCTACATAGTGAATACAATAAGAATACAAAGTATAAGGCCCAACATATAAAAATACAGTAAAATAGGGGGCCTGGGTAAGCATCAAATAACAAAAGGCATAAGAAATTAAATATCAAGCCTTCTCTGACCCAGAACCACATTGATGGGAAGATCAGTGTGAGGAATAAAAACAGAAATACCACGATTCAAAAGTGGTGTAGGCGCTTCAGGAAAGTCAGTTTGGGTACCAACAGACATTTTAAAATCAGTCTGAGTACTGACACTTCTTAGACCAACAGGCCTTAAGAGAGACTGGGCTGGAGTACTAGACTCTGGTCGCACGGGCCTGAAGGAAAGTAAAGGAGAGCTATGTGCCTCCGGACGTGGTCTCTTAGAAGGACCAGGCCCGGAGTCATCTTTCCTGGCATAAGTAAGACCGTTCTTATGAAGAAATTGTGTCAATGATCCATCAGACTCATTTTGGCAAAAACTCACTGAGGCTCGGTCAGCAACAGGTTCAGTAGGAGTGTAATCCTCAAAGGAGTTGTGCTCTGGACTGTCCTGGCTGTCCAAATCGTCCAAAGGGATGTATTCAGTGCTTGGGCAGTTGCGCTTAGCTATAACAATAAAATAAAATACGTAAATACAACAAATTAGGAAAATAAGACAAATAATTAAAATGAGTGCGAGAGAGATGCTTACCCATGGCCTGTCTGTTGAGAACTGTAGAGTAACCCGGAAGAACTAAGAATATATAGTAAAATAAGCGCCGCCCCTATATTTTTTAATAATAAACAAACTTAGTGTAAAGATAATGGAAAATATTTGAAAGAAAAATAGACTATAATGGGGAAAAGATATGGAGTCAGATGACGAGGTATATGACGTAAGCAAACAAGATAAGAGAAAATGTAATTACAATGGGTGACAATACTTGGAAAAAGTTGGATTACAATGGGTTAATAATTTGATAAGAAATAAGAAAAAATGTACAGGGGAGGGGGCTAGGTGAGCGCTCCTCCCCTTGAAAACTGTATAAAAGAAGTGCCCATGTCACAGTACTGCAGTCAGGTCTTGGAGGTGCTTGGGACTACAACCTAGGCATTGCTAAGCTGGCTCACTTGGTTTTATTGCTGCAATAAATCCTGCCTTACTTCATCCAGATCTACAAGGAGTCCGGAGTCTTTTCTTTGGTTCTTTTTAAAGTTAAAGTTTTTGTGTAATATTTGTAATTAAGGCAACTGTAACTAGTGTAGGAGAAAAATCTCCCACATTTATTGGTGACCCTGCCGACGTGATTGCCTCTACGGAGGGCTCCTCCGGGGACCTGGGACCAGCGCGGGCTGACAGACCATCAACTTTTGCCGGCATAAGAAAAGGTAAGCAGAAAACCTGTTTGATCAAATTTCTGCATTAGAAGTTCATGGTCTGTTAGTGTGCGTGTTTCCAGCTGGAGAGAGGTACTCCTAAGGTATATTGAACAAAGTAAAATTTAAGTTGCCAATATTGATAAATTAATTACTATATTTAAATTGATTGTAAAATTTATGTTAACAAGTAAAAGACTGGATGAAGTAACGAAGTATTAAGAGATCTCCATAAGTTTTATTTTGTTTTGTGATTTTTGTTTTATATTCTCTTTATTACTATTTTATACGTTGTGTGATAAGTGAGGTAACGCCACTGTGTTGGGTCAAGCCCTGACGAGGAAACTTGCCAACCAGTGGGGCTGGACCCACGAAAAATTCCTGCAATACACTAAGTAGGAGCTGCGGCTCCAGACGTGGTAGGTGAAAAATTCCTGAGTCCGCCGTTAGGCACAGAACATATAGGTGACTCACCGTTCTGAGACGCGTGTGCAGCCAGGTGTAGAGTGAAAATTCCTGTAGGTGAGCGCTATTTGAAAATTCCTACAGGTGGAATTGATGTTTTCTGGGCCCAGGTTGTGTGATAAAATATTTTATTGTTGAAATTGTTCTGAGTACTCAAATTTTTGAAATTGTAGTAGAAAGCGCTTGTGTCGTGTATTGTTCATATGTCTTGTATGTGTGTCTCTTAAATGTGAGTGTGTTATATTTATGTGAAAAGTCTGTACTGAATTTATGTATGTGTGTAAGAAAATATAAGGCCTAGTTAAGAGGGATATAGTATTAGAAATAGTCTAAAAAGAAGATAGAAGACCAAAAATTGGATTTTCTGATTTGCTCTAAATTAATAATAAATTTAAATAGAAGAATCTAAGAAAATAGCATATAAGTGATAGATAATATCTCTAATATTAAAGGAATTGTTTGGCTGAGGTACATGCCACTAGACATAGAGCTTACTGTGACATAGTCTTGTCTGTGACATAATCAGTGATGCGCTACCAGACACAGACCTCACTGTGACATCAGCTTCTTCTGTGACACGGGAGTGGTACAGGTACTGAACGTACCAGCCTAGTAGTATTATAACATAATAATTTCTTTGGACTAGTGTACACATGCGCAGCAACATATAAGTTATTAAAGATAAGCTTAAGTAAGATACAAAAGGTACCTTTACGTGTAGTGTAGTCGACGACACAACACTAATGATAATAAATATAGTGCATGAAATGATAAATGCACCTAAGTTATAAATATTAAATATATATTAGATAAGAAACAAATGTTAAGCGGATTCAGAGTAATTAACTGGGACGAGCAGATAAGTGAAGAAGGAGTCACAACTAAGTGTGAACGGGAGTTTAGAATTTCAGAATCGGATCAGAGTGAAACAAATAGATGGTTGTTGAATAATCCAGGAAAAGACCTACTTAAAAACATAGAGTGTGACAAGGGAGAGTGGACGCTTAGGCTTTCATTAATACCTGACGTATTAGACCTCAACTGTAACACACACACTCTAATACTTACATCATATTTTAGAATGAAGAAATGAGCTCCTTCCTAGGGTTAATTCCTAGAGAGGTTCGTTTAAGAGTAATAAATAGTACGCTAGAATTTGGAGGACTAGGAGGACCCCCTGGTTTAACTCCGCTCATTTCACTGCTGCGACAATACCCAGTTTTTGACATATTGCGTTTAGAGGAAGGTACGGGAGGACGGAAAGTAAAAAGATATAGATTAATTGATCACGAAAGCGGTCCGGTAGTGCTGTATCGTGAGTGGGTGATAAATAATAATAGTGAATTTACGCTGATACCTATAGGCCCAGACGGTAGAATAATTTTTCAGACCCTTGACAAAATAGTCACGCCTCTGATTCTGACATCATCACAAAATTAATGCGTAACAAACATATAAAGAAAAAACAATTGTTAAAGACCAGCAGCAGTCATAAGACGCACACTAAGAGAACTACAAGAAATAAGCGAGAAAAGAGGCACAAAAAATCACACTATAAGACGGGACAAAAGTGTGTGATGGGGAAGTTATTCTGCCGTGGAAAAAACGCATGGCCAAAGCCAGCGACACCCGTAGACATAATTATAGCTAAACACAAGGAAGATGAAAAGTATATCAGAAAATGCATGGTAAAATGGCATGACAGGACATCAGGAGAATTACAATGGCCTAAAGAGGGAACTTTTAAAGAAGAAAATTGTAAAGAAGTAAAGGAGATGCTCAGACACACCACTAAAGAAAAGGGCAGTAAGGGAAGGATTAAATTAGAACAAAAGCTAGAAATTGTAGAATGGTTTGAAAATGAAGGGAAAAAGAAGGAGGGAAAAACTGAAGAAGAAAAACAAGAAACAAAATCAGGAAAGAGGGATCAGAAATTGGAAGGGAGTGACAGAAAAGAGAAAACCCAGAAGGGAAGAAAAGAGAAAATAAGCTTAGAATTAGAGAGACCACCACCATACACTGAGGAACACATGCAACAGAAGGGTGGAGGAATGTACCCACTACAGAAGCTGCATGAACAAGATAAAGGTACATTTGGATTTGAAGGACAAGTATTGGGGAAAATTAAAGTAACGTCATGTGATACTGAGTGGATGAACAGACAAATGGAAGAAACACCAGAATCAACAACATCCGGAAGTGGCAGTGAGGATGGAAGGGAATGGAGGGAAGAAAGAGCAACAGAACCATATGCGTCGAGAGAATCTGACGAGCCACAAACAAGGAAAAGAGGTATGGAAAGACTGAAAGAACGGAATGCTCAATTTCTGTCTGAAGTACAGGGGTTCGCAAACAAACAAGTCACACCTGAAAAAGGGATGATGGAAAGGAGGAGGAGAGACAATCCAGAAAGAACGCACAGTATAGATAAAGAAACACCCACACCATCACTGTATGAAGCAGACGAAGATACAGCAGGAACAGAAGAAAATGAAGTGATGGAGAGAAATCAGGTAAAGAGAAAAGTAAAAGGGTACATGATCATTGAACCTGAGAGAGAGGCAAGGAAAAGAATGGAAGAGAGACAGGCAAGCACTTCAAAACACAACAGACAACTACACCCAAAGAGCAGAAACCAAGTGTACAGAAATGAATATCAACATGACATTTCCAACATTGCAGAAGAAGATGGTTACAGTGATGATTCCCTTGATGAATCGTTCAAGCGACTGGAAAAGCACCTCGACAGACGTCTCAATGACTCTCTGAAGGAAGCAAGAAAGGCTGTATCTGAAATGAGACCAGCTATGAAAAGAAAATCTACAGGTTCAAAGAAACCCTCAAGCTGGCGTGTCACCTCATCCTGGCCTGATGAAGAAGACATTGGACCCGTACACTTTAATGACGAACCACGTATGTCAGACCCAGAAGAATATACTGCGGCTGGACACTACCCACTTGTGTCAAAAGGAAATCAGTATCACTATGTGCCATGGTCATTTATGGATATGACAGGTCTGGCTAACCAATTACCAGATTTATGTAATGGAGCACAGAAATGGATAACACAGCTAGAAGAGAAAACCACTGGACACCTCCTGGCAATAGGAGATGTAAAGGCTATTCTGGCACAGACAATTGGGAAAGTGAAAACCACGGAGATTCTGAATGAGGCTGGTCTGCAAGCAGCAACTGGACAAAGTGTAGGAAATAGCCTAGCGTTTGGACCACACAGGAACAAGGTTTGGAACGCTTTGCGAAAAGCTTACCCAACCAAAATGGATCCAGGAAAGCTGGAATCAGTAATATTGAAAGAAGATGAGAACGTTGTTAAGTTCATCAATGATTTCCAGACCAAGTGGAGAGAGGAAACTGGAGGTTCCTGGGATCAAACAGATACAAGTAAGAGCCTGTTCCGAATGATGCTGAAAAAATGCATGCCTCAAGAAGTCCAGACAGCACTAGAAGGTGTCGTGGGACTGAATACACTACCATGGGACACATTTCAAGCACACATTGTACATTATGTGGAACAATACAGGAAAAAGAAAAAAGAGGCCAAGGAAGCTGCTGAGTCAATTGCAACCCAGTTACATAAAATACAGCTAGGAGAATTTGCAGCTGCAAAGAAAAAGGAAAAAGAAAAAGCAAAAGTCCAAGCAGCAGTAATGGTGCCTGAAAATCAGACAACACTGCCCCCTACTGGACCAGCGCAGCAAATGCAGCAACCAGTGCCACAAATGCAACAACCAACAGGGACCCAAGCCCCTCCAACATATGCGCAACCTGGAAACCAGCAAGGACAAAATCAACCCATGAGGTGGCAAAGACAGGGCCCCGGGCCTATTGGAGGCAGGGGACAAAGGGGACCATTCCAACAGCAACCAAGAAGACAGCAATTTAGAATGAATGCCCCAGGGCAAATGGGCCCGAATCAGTGCTGGCAATGCGGAGGAGTAGGACATATTAGAAGAAACTGTCCTCAAATGACTTGGGGAATGCAAAATGGACCACAACCTCAAGGACCATATGGGGCAGGACAAGCACCTCAAGGGAATGCAGGACCTCCTGGTCCAAGACAACCTGCTGGAACATGGACTCAAGGACAACCCCAAAATCAGTGGGCAGGTCCCTGGATGGGACCCACCCAAAATTGGAATTGACGAGGCCCAGAGGAGCCAGAGGGGGAGCAGATGCAGTACGTCTCAACACTGCATCCACAACAAGAACCAAATGTGATGGTGTCTATAAATAATTCACAACCAATTCCATTTATGATTGACACAGGTGCTACTTATTCATGTATAGGACGTGAAGGCTCCCAGCTCCCTCTCTCAAGCAATACGATAAAAACCACAGGCTTCTCGGGACAATCACAGGTATTGCATTTTACGGAGCCACAAATAATAACTTTAGAAGACACCACTGTAGCAGCACCTTTATTATTCTCACCGACTACTCCAGTTAATTTACTGGGAAGAGATTTGTTGTGCAAACTTAAAGCAAAAATTCAATGTAATGCTAAAGGACTGTATGTAACAATAGGACAGTTCTTACAGGTTGCAGAAAAACCCAATAACTTGGATACAGTATATTGGTTGTTGTGCACAGGCAAGGGAGCTCAACATGCACAGAACTTATGGGAAGAATGGATCCTACAACGACGACCAGATTGTAAAAGAGCGACTTTGCCATTGCACTGTACCATGCACTATGACCAAGGAAGCCAAGATGAAGAATATGCACAATTATGGTCAGACGTGATGGAGAACACAGTCTCTGATGTGATACTAGGAGATATAATTATAGGCGCTCCAGGAGCAGCCATCAGTGTACATCTGACTGAACCAATAGAACACTGGCATCAAGTACCGAACACAGCACCCCACATCTCCTTACTGGTGGGGGAAGAAGCACAATCCAAAGAGCTAGGATTGATGGTCAAACAAGCGGCTGAAGTGACTAAGTGGGGACAAACTCCTAATCCTTCTGTACACATTTCACAAGATCAAAAGTTTTTGAAAATAAATTTTTCAGGAATAGAAAGAGGGAGGGCAACACACACAGAAATAGATGGGAACATGACGTTGTCAACACACCCTCAGAGGGGGATGTGTAACACTCAGTTATCATCGCACACACAAATGTCAGTTAAGATGGTAGGGCAGATAGATGAACAGGAATCTGCATTAGAGGAGGAACTGCTGAAAACAATTCCAGAAAAATTATGGACAAGACATTCAACAGATGTAGGATTAGTTAAGTCTGGAGGACAAGCCTTAATAAAAATAAGACCAAATGCAACATTGCCTTACCAAAGACAATATCCATTGACACCTCAAGCTGTAGCAGGGATTAAACCTACTATAGATGGTTTATTGGAAGCTGGAGTATTAACTCCTACTAAAAGTCCCTGTAACACTCCTATATTTCCTGTCAGGAAGCCCAACTCAGATAAATGGAGACTTGTGCATGATTTACGTGCTATAAATCAAATTGTAGAAGCAGAATTGCCTATAGTGCCTGATCCACACACATTGTTGTCCAATATACCTGAAGATACACAATGGTACACTGTCATAGACTTATGTTCAGCATTCTTTAGCATTCCACTACATCCAGCATCACAATACTTGTTTGCCTTTACATATGAAGGACGACAGCTGACTTACAATCGTTTACCACAGGGTTACTGTGAAAGTCTGTCAATATTTAATCGAGTACTAACTCAAGATCTAGCCTCATTAAATATCGAAAGTACTATGATTCAGTACTGCGATGACCTACTGATTTGTAGCCCAACAAAAGAGCAATGCGAAACAGATTCGTTAAGAGTTTTGACAGTATTAGCTGAGAATGGACATAAAGTTAGCAGAGAAAAGTTGCAATTCTGTAAAGAGAAGGTAGAATATTTAGGCAGAGTGTTGGAAGGAACATCTAGGCATATATCTCCTGAACACATAGAAGCAATAATGAAAGCTCCTAAACCACGAACTGTAAAAGAGATGCTATCTTTTCTAGGCATGGTAGGATTTAGTAGGGACTGGATTTGTGACTTTGCACTAAAAACAGCACCCTTGAGAGAAATAGTAAAAGTAGCTGGACAAACAAAGAATAGTGCAGTGTTAGAATGGACAGCTGAAGCACTAGAAGCGTTTGAGCAGCTAAAAAGAGAACTCTGTACAGCACCAGCACTTGCTAGTCCAGAGTATAATAAGCCATTCCATTTGTATGTCTCAGAGCGTGGAGGTTTTGCCACAGGGGTTCTGACTCAACAACAAGGGCCTAGTAAGCAAACAATTGCTTATTATAGTACAGCACTCGATAATATTGAAAAAGGCATGCCACCCTGCTACCGAGGTGTGGCAGCTGCCGCCTTTGCTTATCAAAAAGCCTCATCAATTACTATGGGACATCCTGTTGTGATGTACACCACCCATGCATTGCATGCACTCCTGACTAGCCCATCATTTGTAATTACAAATGCTAGAAGAACAGGATATGATGTAATACTCTCTGCACCTGAATTGACTATACGAAGGTGTCAGACAGTAAATCCAGCAGATCGCATGATGACCCCAGCAGAGGGAGATCCACACGATTGTCATCTTGTGTCAGCAGAACATCTGAAGACACGTCAAGATTTAGAGAACCAACCTCTGTCACACCCAGATTGTATATACTTTGTAGATGGGTCATGCTTTAGAGATGGGGATAGCAATAAAGCAGGCTATGCAATAGTAACACCAGACATAGATGGGAAAGCCTTCAAAGTAGTACAAGCTGAACATGTGCCACAACCCTGTTCAGCCCAGCTAGCTGAGTTACTCGCTTTGACAGGTGCTTGTAAACTAGCAGAAGAAAAAGCATGTACAATTTACACTGACTCAGCATATGCATATGGAATATGCCATTTGTATGGCCCCATATGGGCACAAAGAGGTTACAAAAGAGCAGACGGAACACCAGTAGTCCATGGAGAAGCAATTTCAGACTTGCTAGGTGCAATCAAACTACCATCCAGATTAGCTATAGTAAAATGCGCAGCACATAAGAAAGATGGTACATTTGTTAAGGACGGAAATGAAGCAGCAGATGAAGCAGCTAAGAAAGCAGCAGTAAATCAGGCAAACATGATGCCAGAATCCGCAGCACAAACAGACAATGAACCAAGTTCACCAGAGTCAAGTGTTAACCCTGATGAAGGGCCAAGTTCGAGTTCAAGCTCAAGCTCAAGTTCAAGCTCAAGTTCAAGCTCAAGCTCAAGTCCAGAATCTGAAGAAAGATTAGTACTTATACCAGAAGATGACGCACCCCCAGCACCAGACTTATCCTCACTAGCAGACATGCAGGCAGCAGCATCAGGTGAAGAGATTTGAAAATGGTTAGCAAGAGGAGCAACAAAAGATAATGATACTAACGTGTGGCGAAGTGCAGATGGGCGTTTTGTAGCTCCACAAAGTTTTCTCATAACCTTGATAAAGCAAGCTCATGGTAACGATCATGTAGCAAGAGGAGAAGTAATAAGAAGAATCCAAAAGACATGGTGGTCACCTTATCTAGGTCCTATGGTTCATCGAACTCTGTCACAGTTTTGTGACATATGCTCTAGATATAATCTTAGAAAACACTTCACATCACCAATAGGACATATTCCGGAGCCAGATGGACCGTTTAGGCATATAATGTTTGACTATGTGGACATGGGGGAACCCAGAATACAAGGGAAATGATACATCCTAGTGATTGTGGATAGATTTAGCAGATGGGTAGAAGCTGTAGCAACAGCTAAGGAAGATGCAATGGCAGTAGCAAAATTCCTGTGTAGGGAAGTGATACCAAGATTTGGAATCCCAGACACAATCAGTTCAGACAATGGGAAACATTTCACAAACAAGATAGTACAGAAAGTGACTCAGTGGTTGAACATCAAGCACAGGTTTGGATGTGTGTACCACCCCCAATCTCAGGGGATGGTAGAGAGAGCAAATGGAACTCTAAAAATGAAATTGGCTAAAATATGTGCAGAAACAGGTATGAATTGGTTTCAAGCTTTGCCATTAGCCTTGATGGGCATGAGATCGCAAACTAACCGCAACACACATTTAACACCACACGAAATGCTTACTGGCAGACCTATGCTTACATCCTTTGTTCGAGGGCCCTATAAAGGCCCCACACTTGAACAACTACAGAGTGAACTTGATCACTATGTGAAGCACTTATCGGAAATACACAAAGGTATTTTCCAACAGGTTAAGGGAGCCACAATACATGACAACACCAGACCGAGGGTAGCTGATCCAGCTAATGACACTGAGGAAGAGGACATAGAGGAGAGAACTGTGCTACCTGGGGACTGGGTGTTTATTCAAGTATTCTAAAGAAGGTGGAATGAAGCTAGAAGGGAAGGACCATACAAGCTGGTGTTGGCAACTCCAACTGCAGTAAAAGTCCAAGGTAAAGATGTATGGTACCATTTAGATCATTGCTGCAAGGCCCCAAACCCAGATGAGGTAAGGGACAGGGAACCTCAGGAAGACGCTGAAGAGTCTCCATGAGCAGGACCTTCAGGTTTGCAATCAGGTTCCCAGGAGAGTGACACAAGGCCCAGGCAACAAGCACCAGATCCTTATGGGTACATTGAAGGGTTACCGTGGGTAGAAGAACAAGAAGGAGAACAAGGGTACTGGCCGGAGTGGCCCCAAGAAGATATACAAGATTGGGAAGCAGAGCTTGAAGAAGAAGAAGCAGAAGCAGAACAAGGAGGACCGTTTCTTAGAACAAGAGCCCAAGTTAGACAGCGAGAGCACAGACGTGCCAGATATGAAACAGCGCATAGACAGTCAGAAGAAGATCCCACACCTAGAGTTGTAGAATACTCGGATAGTGATTAAATCAGTTAGAAGTTAACACTGGCTCAGATAGTGATTAAATTATTTAAACCAACTACAGTTGAAAGAACATACCCAACAAAAAACCCCCCAAGAAATATATTGTGTAGGTTATTTGGCCATAGTCCCACGTGTCACTTTTGTGATCCAAATGGAGAAACCACCCTCTTATTGCCTCCTGAAACGAAGGAGATCTATGGGTATAGGAATCCTCTTCATAATTGGTCTAATTAATAGAGGTGCTACTAAGAATGAGAGAAACAAACCGAAATGGACTAATGAAGAGAGACAAATACGTTGTGCATTAGCTACCATAACTAGAGCTAGAATAGTAGCTGGATTGGACAGTGGGGAAAGAACAGGATTTTGGGAAGGAACCTACCAAATAGAGGTTGATAATACACAACCCCCAGAAGAAAGAGTGCGCATTTATATAGAAATGAGAAAAAAGGCATATTGGAATAAAGCACAGATGGCAACATTAGATGGACTAATAGAAGCTGTACCAAGATCCAACGGTTGGTGCGCATTTGAGAATTCAATAGATGGCGAAATCAGAGGAGTATGTGTTTCACTTGCAGGATGGAAGGGATGCTATGCAAAAGCGCCCGACCAGCCCAATATATCGAATATTGAATCAATAAAATATGTAACAATAATTCCGCAGATAACAAAGAAATTACCCAAAAATCAAGCAGAATCTGACCAGACATGGAAGAATGACATGTTCTTCCAATGGTTGAAATTTACAGCTGAGTCTGTAACCACGCGAGACTGCATTGTGTGTCATGATAGAAGCAATAGGCCCCCACGAGTGGTGATAACACATGGAACAAGAGAATGTATAGACAACCCAACATACAGTGAACAACTGTGCCCTATCAGCTGTCTTTTGCATTCAGCTGCTATACATTATGGCCCTGAATGGATGCAAAACATAAGCAAATGTTCATATCAGCCTGTAGGAACATTAGATGCTGTACAAAGAGAAATAACACCTACACAACAACGCTATCCTTTGTGCATCTACTCAAATGGGAGCACTGAAATGGGGGATCTATCACCAAGTTGCAATGAAACACAGCCAGCAGCAGGATTCTTCATAGAAATGCACCAGATATGCGACAATAAAACAGATAGTCAGACATGCAGTGAGATAGTAAAAGTACAACAACCAGATTTAAGCGCTGGAAGGAACTGTGGAGGAACGACAGTTAGACAAAACTTACCAAATAACTGGGGTGGGTGTTGTGCTCCAGTACTATTAGAAGGAGATTTGATTGTAGTAGGACTATATAGCAAGAAACACAGACGGAATAAACGTGAAGACAAGTTTGTGAAAACGATTGGAAAGGAAATATCGGCAAGGAAAGAGTTTGATAGAGATGGAGGACTATCAGTGACCTGGGATGGTATTCCAGTTGGTGTACCAACTGAGCATGAGGCTATAAACAGGGTAGGAGGAGCATTCAC